>BPLS01000171.1:368945-399731 GCA_019656275.1 Rhododendron kiyosumense | reverse complement strand
GAGAGAGAGAGAGAGAGAGAGAGAGAGAGAGAGAGAGAGAGAGAGAGAGAGAGATGTGTTCTTTTTATAAATGCAATCCAAAAGTTATTTTATAGTGCTTCAAATACGTTTATAAAGGAAAAACCCAAGCCACATGAAAAAACAAATGATTTTTTTAATTAAAAGTAATTACTTAAAACTCATTTATTATTTTACTAAAGAAGAAAACTTTCTTCATGAGCAGGATCTAATGGGGACTCAAAGCAAATGAGATTTTACTAAAGAAGAAAACTTCCAAGAAAGTTGGTGTTCATTTCATCCGAATTTTTACATTTTGGTCCATATGTTTATATATTTTTTATTTCTCTCTTCAACACTTCAAGACAAACGATTAATTCTAATATTTTCGACAAAATTTGAAAATAAGTTCACTTGACATCTTAGATGGTATTCAGTTGTTAAAATTGTAATCCTTGAGGAGCCTCATCCAATCTCCTGTTGGATGAGTGTTGTGTTGTTTTTCTTTTCGCAGAGTTGAGTTAGTTTGCTCCCCAGAGTTGAGTTAGTTGAGCTGAGTTAATCCCTGTAACGTTTTGAATTTAATAAAATTTCCTTTTGTCGAGAAAAAAAAAATCCAAACTAACTCGTGTATTTTTTATTGACTAGTGACACCATGTTGGATGATGCCTTTTAATGTGTTGTACGCCTCGTACTTATTATCTTGACTTTGGAGATTTGAGTTTATGCTAAAAGCGGAGTTGAAACTTTTAAAATAAGTTTGTCCACACATACAATCTGTTCATAGATTGTGCACAGATTTTGTTGTGAGGCCCACCATGGGTCCCACACAAATAATCTGAGCCGTTCATTAAACATAAAACATTTTTTCAAGGGTTTTCGCAAAAAATCAGCTCAATTGATATCCGATACCTATAGGTGTTCGATCCAATCATTTAATTTTTCATTATCTAAAAATCTGAATGGAAATCTAGATAAGTGAATCGAGCACCTATAGGTATTAGATTGAACTGATTTTTCGCAAAGACCCTTCAAAAAATATTTTACATTTAATGAACAGTTCGAATTATTTGTATAGAACCTGTGGTGGGTCCCATAAGAAAATCTATGCACAATTTATTCACAGATTGTCTATGTGAGTAGCAGTGTTGAAACTTTTAAAACATGTGGATAAGTTTATACAAGTGAAATAAATCATGTGGGGGCCAGGCTGATTCCGAAACTAAAACCTAGGCTTATTGGTTTCAATGCTGGATAGTACATGGACAATACAGTCTATATTACTTCAATACAAAATGGTTAATCATGTAATATAAACGAATGGTCCTAGATCTATTGACAATTCAATGGGATGTTAATAAGTAAAGATAAAGACAAAAAAAAAACCCACTTTTGTACACTTTTTACATTTTTCAATACAATTTTTACACACTTTTAGACACTTTTCACACATTTTAGTG
Source organism: Rhododendron kiyosumense (assembly GCA_019656275.1). Taxonomy (NCBI): domain Eukaryota; kingdom Viridiplantae; phylum Streptophyta; class Magnoliopsida; order Ericales; family Ericaceae; genus Rhododendron; species Rhododendron kiyosumense. The sequence continues at coordinate 398,274 of BPLS01000171.1, read as the reverse complement.
TCTTTTTAAACCTTAATAGTAGCCTATTGGGCTGTTTTTAGCATTTTTCATAATCGAATGATCTTTCCATCTAATAAGATTTTAAGTTTTTAAATTAATCAAATCTAAAGTGTTTATCCCATACGAAAGCAACCATGATAGACATCGCAAACTTAGAAGAAACTACATGTGTTGAAGCTTAAAAGTGGTTCTGGGTAAGTGAGGGGAATGTTAAATAACCTAATTCGACATTGCTTAAGCATGAATATAATCACTAGGCGCTCACTAAGACAACAGTCTAGCTAAATAGTTCTTTATATATACTTCTTTCATCCATTTTTAAGTGTCCTATTTCGTAACTCCAATTTATTGAAAAGATATCATCATTATACATTTCACATCAATTTTTTCCTCTATTTTTTCTACTTACCCATCATCATTACACTTTGACTCACTTACTTTTCAAAATAGAATATATTTTTAGAGACAAAATAGATAATACACCAATTTTTACCTACTTACTTTACAAAATGGACACTTATTAAGAGATAACTCAAAATGGAATACTGGATTTTAAATAAGGATGGATGAAGTATATATTTTTGTTAGTCAAAACAAAAAAATTAAGTTCCAACTATCTTAATATAAGGCTAGCCTTATATTAAGGTTGAGTTCTTGTAAACACATTGTATTGTAAAATACAATGCGGTAAGCCTTTTATTAAGGCTGAGTCGGCAGAGTCGCTATAACACATTGCTATAGTAACTAACTCAACATGTATTGTTTAATTTAACTTTGCAATTTTAACTAATTTTGTTATACAATCTCTCTCTCTCTCTCTCTCTCTCTCTCTCTCTCTCTCTCTCTCTCTATTTATATATATATATATATGTGTGTGTGTGTGTGTGGTGTAGCTCAGCTCGTTATATACTTCAGTAGTTTTTAACTTTTCCGATTGGAATTCAAAGAATTTACAACAAACACCTCAAGGCTGGGGTCAAGTTTCCCGTACAAAAATAATTCCAACATGTACAAAATTGTATTCTTTTACTGTTTGAAATGAAAACTTCACCCCTCTGGCATCATTGAACATAAGTGGTAATTACGTTCTCAGAGGTCTGGCCTTTATCGTTCTTGATATGGACTTCATATCCATACATGTATGCAACATGTACAAGTTGCTAAGGCTCATATATGGGCATGGGCCCGTAGGAGCGTCGAGAGAGAGAAAGAGAAATGTTTGGTTGGCATTCCCGATGTGTATATGTGTGTGTGAGAATGGGAGAAAGTTATAGAGGGAGGGGGCAAGAAAAATTAGCATTTGGTGGTTTACAAGTACCGTTACATCGTGCTCCAACACATTTTATTTACCTTGTACTATGTGTAAAAATCCACGAAAATATGTGATGAGTAGAGGTATTATGACTATGGAAGGAACCATAGAATCTAATGTAGGGACCCGGTTTTAGGGAGGGTGAACAAAATTATTCTCGTGGCTGTAGCGATGTCCAAAGACCACTGAATAATTACTCGAGGGGCACAGGCGGCAGAGGTGGGGGAGAGGAGTGAGAAAAGGACGTGTGCATGGGAGTGGTAAGGGTGGTAATTACTAACACTTTTGGGCTGCTCATTCACCTGTTGTTTTCACTGTATTTAAGAGAGAGAGGGTCTAGTTGGTGCAGTGTGTGTAAGCCTTTTTTTAAAAATTTCTTGGTTTCCGGAAAGTCCATTTTTGCAATTACACCACGGTTTATTGATAAAGCCTGAAATGGCGGGCACCTATCCTATTCTATTCTATTAACCCTTTATAGGACCCGATTTATTAACCCTTTAGGCCTCCATTGGATGAAAATGAGTTTTGGAGTATCATATATGGAGATGGATAAAATAACGGAAATTCTAATTGTAAAGAAGATTTGCAGAAAATCACGTAAGAAAAATTGCATTTTTGTCCATTCTGGATTTCATAAAAATTTAAAAAAATATTTATAAATTTTGAATATTATTTTATGGGCCCCTATAAAAAATCAGTTTCAACAGATATCGATAAGTATTACTTTTGGATTCGTGCCATGCAGGCGCCACATCAGCGCCATGCAAGTGACATGTGGCTGCCATGTCAGTGCCACGTGGAGACTTATGTCACACAGTGGTTGGTTTTTAAAAAAATTTGTACCAACGCTCATCAAAACCGTTGTTATACCTCTATAGCAACGGATATATTGCAACGGTTTGGCCAACGGTTCTCGAACCGTTGGTATATCCTAAACGGGTCTCTACCAACAGTTTTTGGGTTTTTTGGCGACGCTTTCGACAGTTGCTATAGAACAATTTGAACTTTTATGCCTCGTATAGTTGTATTTCTCTTTTGAGAGGATAATACCTGTTGAGTGGATTCCAAGACTTTGTAATACATTTTTGAAATTTGAATCATTAATTGTAGAGATAAACAATTCGGATAATGCTATAGTACACCCTTGAACTACAGGATCTCCGCTTCCCTTTCGATGACATAAACATAAAAAAGAAGTTATTCTCCTCTCTAATAACGACTTAAGTTTTTAGCTAGACTCTCCTCTACTATTTGGTACACTTGGTATCAAATGCCTAATGTATTTTGTTTTGATACGATATTAAATTATTAACCATTAACTCATCTTAAAAACTTATATAAGCTCTTAGAAGGAGGGGTAATTTTTCACAAATCATTAACAAATAACATGTGAAAAAAATCATGTTTTTTTTCTCGGCATTTCTAAACTTTTAAGCATTATTAACCATTAACTCATCATATTAAACATGGGAAAGTATTTTTGCTCGGCATCTGAATTATCAACAAAAAAACTTGTAATGTAAGGAGAGGGAGCTCTTGCAATCGGATCCGGAGATACTACAAAACAGCTCCCTGTAGAGCACTGTGGTGCCCTATTATAGCAGTCCAAAGTATTTACAACGGTTTGGATTAAAAACAAACTCTTCCAGAAAAAAAAAGTTAACTCTTTTCTGTAAGGATTTGTTTTCAATTAATCCAAACCATTGATTATCGAGATAAACGAACCGAATATACTCTGCAGGAAGCTTTCTATGAAGTTACGTTGCAGCATCCCCGAATCCCTAACAGTTCACACAATAGATATTGCTTTTCTCTATGATACCGTGCAAGAGTTGACAACAAAACAACATAATTCCAAACATACAAATCATGAAGGAATTATTACAATAAAAAGTGACAAAACTTTTTATTTCTTGATATGACCCTTCATGGTCCTCACTCTCTCTCTTCTTTCTCTCTCATGCAGAGATACGTAGTTGTCAGTGATAACAGAAGACAGAGATCCTTTTTATTTTAGAGAAACATGAAACTTTGTCGTCACGTTAGTTTTATACTCCTACACTTTTGTTTGCAAATAGTAGTATTGGCTAACGGATTTGGTTAGGTCATTAATACCCTTGATCACTGTATTTAATTCCCTCCCAGAAAAGTTCGGTTTTGGGTAGCAAAATACAACCCTAACTTTACTGAAAAAGATGGAATTCAGGATTGGTGTTGTGCAGCTGCGTGCTGCATGGTTTGGATGTCGTTCGTTTGACAATTCAACGGTTCAAATTTTATTTTGATAATGAACAGCTCACATGCAACATAGATAGAGATGAATTTGAACCGTTGAAATACCAAACGGACGGCATTCAAACCACGCAGCACGATGGTGCGCGGCTACACAGCACCAACGCCCCCAATTAAAAAAGATGGGGCTGTCATTTCCCTCACTTATTTGAAAACTATCACATCCAACATCCATCATGTAGTCATTATTTGCACTAGGGCTTTCTTCTTTCCCCAAATTTGCCCATATTGGCAAAATCCAAGCTCATCCTAGACCAGATCCAATGCTGGTACATTGCGAGAAAAGACTATGAAACCGTGACACAATGCATGTGACACTAATGTCGATTTCGTTGATCCTGTCATTTTTTGCAGCTTGTGCTCCAAGCAGAGCTGGACAATGTAGAAGCACTAGAATTTATTTTACTGCCTGGTGGGTATATATAGAGAGGAGATGTCTTTGGGAGCGGCTATTGAAGTGTCTAATCTAGATGCATCCAAGGACCAACTCATGGGGCCACGTATGTGGCGTTACCGTTGCAAGAAATATTTTCTCCTATATAGGGTTGGGCTAGCTACCAAAAACAAACTGGTGGTTCATGTGTTTGGATAAGAAAAATGATTTACGAACCGGATTTTCCTATAAAGAACTTATTCAAAATGCCAAGTGATGGCATTTTTTTAGTTACATAAGTTGTAATAAATCTCCTTATTGCATTAATTTAGCACAAGATTAGGTGACCTCTGAAAGTTTTTTTGATTTCATGGTATTGCATACCTGAGTCTCAAAACTTCGGACCATTTGAAATAACCTAAGTGATTAAGTTTTAACGGTTGTTGGTTTGAAGCGCAGTTTTGCATATTGCAGATCCCAATTCACCATGTTATGAAGAAATGTGAATGCTAATTAAGTACTTAATTTCTTTAATTAGCAAAGAAGGGTTGGGACTATGCTTGTAGCAGGCAGACTCCTATAGAAACAAGGATATATAAATCCCAAGGGGCATGAATATAATTTACTCAACTTCTCAATATTACTTGGGCAAAGTCCACTTTGACCCCCTTAGTTTAAGTTATGTGCGGATACACACTCTATTATTCATAATGTATTAATCATAAAATAGAGCATTTCTGCAAAAAATTAACTAGATCAGATATTAATAACTCAGTGATCTAATTCTTGTTAAATTGAATGATAAATTTAAATTTGATAATTTACTTCATAATAAATTTGATTTGACCATGAGGTTTTCATTTTTGATCTACTTGAATTTTGGAAATTAACTCTACAATATCAACGGTTCAAATCCAATTTCTAGTGCATGGGATGGATGGTTAGATTCAAGGAAAAAAAAAGAATCAAGGAAGAAGATGAGAGCATATCGGACTATTAATACTCGTCTATCACACATGACATTATTATGAACCTTAGCGGAACAAGGCCAAACTCAAAAAATTTCACATCTTCTATATATTATTTTCCGTTTTACGAGATAGGTTATTTTCGCACAATACATCACATTTAATTCAAAAAATAAATACTTATTTTCCTCTAGTCGAAAATAATCATCCCCTCCTACCTTCAAATCCAAGATATTAACACTAGCTATAGTTTGAAGTAACTAGTAGAAAATTTTGAAATTAGTACTAGAAATTAATGCAAATTATTTTCTCATCTCCTTTTATCAGCAAAAAAAAAAAAGAAGAACGGATAATGGGAATTCATTAGTCTTTGAGTATGTAATACAAAAATTAAAAGGATCATGCTGAGGGGAAAAAAAGGATTAAATGGATCAAAGGTAACATGCCTCAAAAAAAAAAAACCGAGCATTTCAATTGTGTTATTAGTACCCTCACTTGCACTTGATTGAGGTTCAAATCTCACTTACAACAACCACATGCATAGTCTCGCTGCGAAAAATAATAAAACCTCGAAAGAGTTATTTGCTTATCTTGTCCACGTACGTAAGCAGCTTTCCTTTGATATGGTCCATTGATTGTGTTCTACCAACTAAAATAAGTATTTATTTTTTCGAATTCAAGGTAATCTATTGTGAAATAATGACCTGTCTCATAAAGTGAAAAATAAAAACCTTAACAGAACGAGGCGTGATTTATCGGTCGTGCAATACATTATTTATGTTACCCTATTCCCAGCCTCGTATGCCCACAAAGTTATACACAATTTTGTCGGTGGGTCATTCTGTACATCTACAGACATATTGGGCTGAGGACATTTGTATTCAAGTGAGTCAACGACTCAACATAGTAAATGGACTGTGGCATTATGTTATGTGATCTATAGTAATAAACAACTTTTAAGGGTTTCGGAACTTTTCACGTGTTATCAATTCTTATGGGATGAGTACTCCATACCAGACTTTGTCCCAAATTTAAGTGAGCCCTCTGCTAGCTGTCGACGGTGAGATTAACTTCATAGATATTAGTCAAAGTGCACATGACCTGTCAAGCACCCATGAGATTTGAATTGTTCATTTTGTAAATCCTAATGTACAAATTGCCCGTCCAAGGTTAAATTCATCGGATATCAACAAATGTTTGACCGAGTTAGATTTACTGTTCAAAGCAATAAACACAGGGCTGTAAATGAACTGAGCTGTTCGAGGCTCGACTCGGTAAAGGCTCGTTCGAGTTCGATTCGTATACTAAATGAACCGAATCTGAACCTTAATATTAGGCTTGTTTCATAAATGAGCCGAACATGAACGCAACAGTATGCGGCTCAATTAGACTCGTGAACTTGGAGTATATGTGTATCACAAGGATTTTATATAGTTACATAGTGAAAATTTTAAAACTTGTCCAAGCCTAAAAGTTTACAATTACTAAAAATTTACATGTATATGTTTTTATCATTTTATATGTATATGAACACATTTATGTACATAATGAAAATTTTATTTGCAGTTTTAGACCTATAAGAGAGTATAAAAATATGATATTATTGGATCGTTAAGACTCGTAAACATGCTTAAGTTCGACTCAAACATGGGCACACTCGGTTCGAGTTTGACCCGTCATAATTTTCATTGAGTTCGGCTTGAGCTCAAGTTAGCTAAAAAACTTAATGAACAATTTTGAATATTCTAATATTCGGCTCGATTCTACTCGTTTATAGCCCTAAATAAATGGTCAAACTCTGACTAGTTCATTGCTCTGGACAAAATTATATTCATTGAAATAGATATCAATGTCAAATCAGCTCAATTGATATATATTAAAAGAAAAGGCCAATGAAGTGAGGAGGCGTTCCGGTTTCCGAAAAAAGGAATTTTTAGAAAAAGAAAGTAACTTCAAACTCAAAAATCATGTGTTTACATAAATAATTTTCCTACCAATATAGATCTTGTTTGATAGATCTCATCAAGATCTTTTAAACGGTGCAAAAAAAATTGAAAAAATATTTTTCATTTGCATTATATTTGAGTTTGAAATTACCTCCGTTTGAAAAAAAAAGGAACTTTTTGTAAAAGTGAAACACCCTCTGAATCGTAAAATAAAATTCCGATAAATCTCATTTTGAGTCATATAAAGAAAAGAATTACATGAAGTAGTTATTAGAGCATCTCCAATCCATGCTCTATTCCTCCATTTGAGAGTATGGAATTCTTCCAACCCATCCTCTCAAGCCTCCTCTATTTGAGAGGATGGGATTTTGATCCTCTATATTTAGAGGATGGAAAAAAATATGGAGGATCCCCTCTATAATACTGTTCACCTTTTAAAATGGCATTTATATCCTTTATTAACTTGTTGGTACAACACCAGCAACTTCAAATTGAGAATTCAAAACTGAGAAGCACAACCTATTTAAGATGAAATAGTTCAATACAAACAGAAACATAAATACTTGGCAATAACAGCAACAAAAGACACTATCCCCAAACCAAACAAAAAAAAGGGGGTGGGTGGGTGTCAGAGCAGACAAGAACCATAAATGGTAGAGTGTGATTTTGGAGGGAATTGGTAGAGGTTAATTTTGGAGGAAAATTTTAGAGTGAAAAATAGAGGATTTGTGGTTGGAGTAAATAGGAATAGTAATTTCCTCTAAAATTACTTTATGAATAAAATAGAGTATTTTGATACTCTCAAATAGAATATTGGATTGGAGATACTCTTAGGCAAGATATTGATTCCGTCAGCTATGCACCCTGGGGCACAAAGTACAGACACCAATTGAAAGGTTGCTAAGCAGCTCCCAGTAGAGCGCTGTAGCTCACCACCATAGCTGTCTAAAGTGTTTTCAATGGTCCGGATTAAAAATAAAATTTTGCATGAAAAAGTTAACTCTTCTCTAACTCTTCCGTAAAAGAATTTGTTTTCAATTCAAATAATTAATTGACGAAATGAACAATCTGAATGCACCCTACAGGACGCTCTACGGGAGCTTCTGTAATGCATCCCCGGATCCTGCTAAAAGAAGTTATTGATACCTCCATTCGGTAATGCCGCCTGGTCTGGGCCTACCCTTACGCCCTGCGGGGCATAGTTGCAAAAGCATGCAAACTGCAAAAAGTAAGAAACCTCCCACCCTTTATAAGGGTTCGTTCGGTTGATCGATAGATTTGCTCTCCGCATAATTAGTAGGGTTCGATTCTTCAAATTAGATCGCAAAATAAAATTCTCCCAAGACCGGGCATGGTCCCCATGGATGGTGCCTTTAATTGGACTAGAAAGGAGATTAGTCGAGTTGTGCATAAATGGACTCGGACACCTGTGACAGTTGAAAAAGAAAACAAAAAAAACCTATATCTTGCTTGTTTTTACACAAAGCATCCAAGAGTACTTACTCTCCCCTTTATTTTTTAAATGTCTTCCACGTTTTTGCGTCTCATTTTTAATTGCATATATATTGTTAAAAATATACAATATGAATTTTATTTGATAAATTTTAATTAATAAAACTAATATATGTCAGGAGGTATAAACCATTGAAAATGGCCAATTGGGAGATGGTGGTGTGCAGTGGTTGCACACCTCCGAGCCGTCAGATCGTACATCTGACAGTTCGAATCTTATCTCGACAATGAACAACTCTCGATTGTTGGTTGCTAAGATGAGATCCGAGCTCAGATGTACGATCCGACAGCTCAAAATTACGCACCATAATGCTGTGCACCAACCCAAAATCCGAAAATGGTACGCAAAATCATAATGGACACTTAATGGGAACAGAGGAAGGGAGTACATTGAAACACCCGCAATAAAGAGGAAGTACATGGAAGTAAAATCAGCCAAGGCAGTGTACAATTCCCTCGTACTTCGCTTTACTTCACTGTTTCTTTTTCCAATCAATGCAGACTTTTCAAATAGGGTTGGGAAAGTAGCATTGAGTTAGGCTTGGTTTTCCCCATGTCATAAAAAGCACCTTTTACCCCCCTCAAAGGACATGCTGATCACCTTACTTGATCAGGTTTACAAGGTACGTGCGCCAATGAATACTAGTACTCCGTATATTTTTGCAAAACATTTACTGTGTTTCTTTAGCCTCACTCAAATTTTTATCCCAAGGATGTGAGGGAACTTTACTAGAGGCTAGATTCTCTTAAGTTAACTTAAATCTGTGAGTTTTATTTTTATTTAATTTTTTTTTGTATTTGTTAGTTTTGCATCAAATTTTTATGGGTTATTGATTCGTCTCGACGAGAAGAATTTGAAAAGTAAAATTTTGGCACTTTTATCCAAGTATTTTGAGAAATAACCACTTTTTAGAAGAAAAAAAATTACATTTTTGCGCTAAAAATGGTTATTTTTCAAATACTTGGGTAAAAGAAAAAAAAATTACTTTTCCGATATCTCTCGTCGACGATTCAATAGACCACAAAAGTTTGGTACAAAACTAATAAATACGAAAAATTCAAATAAAGACAAAACTCACAGATTTAAGTTAAGTTCAAGAGGACGGGGGTAGATCAATCAGCCTTTGAATGTGCTAAATTTTCTTCTTTCCACAAGATTTACTGTGTTGTTGAGATAGTAAATGCTTATATCTAACATGACCTAAATGCGTTAAGTTTTTTTGCACTTCTACTGACCATCTAGTTGATTGTATACCAGACTTGAATCTTATTTTCAAGCAAAACGCAACGTTAATACGTAATGTTCCCATCTGTCTGGTTTGACGATGAGGAATACCAGGAATAGCAGAGTCGTAGTCGACCACGTAGCAGCCATATTGGGCACATTGCATACTACTAACACGGAGCCTGTTCCCCAAGCCTCTATTCGACAAGGCTGCTTGAAACAAGAAAGTTATCTTTACTGACCTGATAACTCGGATGGCGGGGACTGGTCCGCCAAAAACCCGAAATGCTCAAACCCAACTCACTAATGACCGGACTCATAGTTAAAAGCAATCAGGAACGTCGCACCAACAAGATCCAATACCATGTTAGACTCGAGAATGAGTTCAGCTAACTAATCAAAGCAAAAACAAAAACCTACGATAGTACTATAATTCCCCATTTCCATGAGCTACACGGTTCAAGACCTTGGACCATATAACTCAGTCCAGAAACTATAGCTAGTTCACATATCCGAAAGGGGATGAGTCACGTTTGGTGCAATGTTAACCTAGCATTTTTAGCCACACTCATCTCTGTCTTTGTTTTTCTCTTCCAATTTCTCTGAAAATGGCAATGACCATAGTTTCACAGTTTTTATACATGAGCTTATTCACATATTTTGCACCAAGAAGCTAAATTCCCTTGAATAATTTACCCTCCCTTTATCATAATGTCGAAAAACCAAACACGGCCTTAAAGATCGATCAAGTAGAAAAAGTCTATTTCATCATGGAGTAATTCTGTAGCAACCTGCTGTCGAGTCGTACTTCTAGAAATGGGAAAAGAAATGCCAACATGTACCAAAACTTCCTGAAGAGTGAAGTCATTCTTGGGGTAACACAAAGCAAAGCTTTTTGGACCACAGCGACATGAAGACATGAATGGAGGCATAACATGTGAGAGCCCACCAAACAGAACAGTACTAAGCAATCACATGTATCTGGACAACTACCAAACAACGAACCGTAATTTCGACTCTCCGACATTTTACGAGGCAATATCACGCTCTTCTATCCCTAAATTTCTCTATGCAACTGGATACGGATAGTTGGACAGACATTAGGGAGAGAGAAGCGGCTTTTGAAGCAGCGTGATCAGATTGACAGAATATGGCAACCACAAAAAAGTTGCCATCGGCTTTTAAACAGTGAAATTTATTCCGTTCTAACAAATTACATATGCAAAGTCCTTCAACAAAATCACCGCATTTCTCATTTTTCATTATTTTCCCCTGTAACATCCACTCACATCTTTAGTGTTACTTTGAAAACCAATAGATAATAAGAAACAACGTACAAGCAGCGATGACCGCAGAAAGGATGAGAGTGTCTCTTGATTTCTTTCTTCTAATGGAACCTGAAAGAATTATCAACAAGATAAGAGGGGGGAAAAAAAGGCATTTCAGAGGCAGCGAAATCTGCACAAAAAATGGTTTCAATAAAGTACCAAGTAAGCCACGAATGATGGGGAACTTGTCACTTAGGAGTTTCACTTTCCCCTGAACGTCACCGAAAAAAGCCCTTTGTGACCCTAAAGCTGCCCTTGTTGATTGAGCCTGACTAATAACATCATCTATCTGCAAAACAGTTAACCAAACAAGGTCATGAAATACAATAAGAAAAGATCATACAGTAAAGAAGTTAACTGATAGTAATACTAGAAGTCTATAACCCTGCAATAAAGGAAAGCATAGAGGGCAATTTACTGTTAAAGCTTTTTTTCTCTCCTTTTATCATTTTTCTATGTTGCTTAAATCAGAACAAGCAAGAGATATGTTGCCAAAAATCCAGTCCTGATTCACTTACATGATGCTTACAACATGTTCCATCAGAAACCACATGAATGAGTCCTTTACTTAAACGCTGTTGAATTCTTTTCCAGAAAAAAAAGGAAGCTTGGATTTTGAGAGAGAGAGAGAGTGTGGACAATGGAGAGAGGAGGATAGACAAAGTGCAAGTAATAATTATGTGCTTTAACCGGTCTCGTCTAACTCGTTTTAAGAGAAGAACAGCTTGGGCCATGAGGATTGGTTCGGTTTGGTTATGATATGATTTGGGAACTTAAAAATGTGGAGCACGAACAGAGCCACTCAGCATATAGTAAGACGATATATGAGACCATTCAATAGCAGTGAAGTCTTACATGAGATATGCTCCCATGTATGGCAGCTCTCTCCCGTAACAAATGCATTCTTGGTGACTTACTCCCGGAGGCCTGCATTACAAGGTATTATTATCTGTAGTCCTAAGAAAACAGCAGAGTAAAAATTGGACGTTATTACTTCAATTTCAATCTTCCTCACCTTGTACTCACTGATATCATCTCTGACAGAACTGAGAAGCTCCGCATGTTCTTTCATTGAATTTATGTTTCCCCTTATTCGTCTAAACTCCTGAAAGAAGCACATAAGCATAAAGCAACTCCTAATCCAACGGGAGACAGCGTCGACTACAACAATTATAAAAGGTCAAATCTATGACACAGGAATTACAATAGAATTTGTCCAATAAGCACAACTGCAAATCTTTCCAAGAAATTGCACTGAGATAGAACTATTGAGTTACACTAAAGAAACAGGTAAATGAAAGGTCTATGATAATCATACATGAGGAATATAAATGCAGCAAGAGAAAGTAATAAAAGATCCAAACCAGGGATCGAACTTTACAATAAGAGGTTACATTAAATGGGGCTTGCCGGCTCGGGCATTGGAGTCAAGTATACGTATGTATCTCAATATCTCAGTATCGGATCCTTCTAATTCCTAGCCACGCCTAGATATTCAAATTTCTTCACTTTCTGATTTTAGGGAAAGAATGCCGCAAGGTAATGTGGTGCATTTTAGGGCTAAACTACTAGTCTTATGCATTTTTTCATATTAAACTCAACTACTACAAATGCTTCCTGGTGGCAAATCAAACTAGACAGGTTGGACACATATGTTTACCCCAAGTGATGAGTAATTGATAAAAGATACTTCACACATTTTTAAGTCCATGTAACTGGGGAAAATGTGTCAGTCAATATATAACGTGAGCCCTCTTATAGGGAAACTATCAGGCATGTCCTTCTCTTATTCTGGGTCTACAAAGCAAAAACACTAAACATTTTGTCGGACTCTTACTTCAAGCTAACAGAAACAAAACATTCAGATTCATACACCAAACATAATAAGGGCTACGATACCGTGTCGAATCCAGAGAAACAAATTTTCTAAACTTCAATAGTGACAAAGCTTCCATTGAATCAATGAGGAAGTAAAGCTCATCAAATCCATTGGCATATTATGGACATAAACCAGAGATATGCTTCCCAAACTCAAAAACAATGCGGCAAATTAGCTTGTATGCTCTTTCTAAATCTCATCATGCTAGCACAAGTTCAGCAAATAAAATGTAACCCTAGTGTATTGCTGATGCTACTATTCACTCCTTAAGCAAATCACATACTTCTACCCAGATTCAACCCCCCCTCCCCCAAGCAAATCCACAAGTGAAAGCAATAATGTGAATAGCCCTACTTATGTCCACTGAAACTGGTAAAATACTAAAAGTTTGGGCTACAAATGGTGAGAAAACAGATTTGAATCTGAAAGAGTCAATTTTAGCAACTAGGACCAGAGATTAAGTTTGTCCCGGTCTTACCCCCTCAAGCACCCTCTTAATAGGGACCAATACCATGTATTTTCAATTATGACCTGAGACCAATAATGAAGACCAAGGCAAGAAACATTGTACCAGCTTGTGTTTTATTCCCAGTTATTTACTCCAACTAGCTACAAGCCATCCCACTTTCTTTCCTTAATATCAGGAGATTATTTAAAAATAGAATTGGGAGCAAAATTTCATGAAAGACAAAGGTCCAGACTGTGCAGAATATGCTCAGTCAGGAAAATACGTGGGCAGGTATGGCTAGAACAGCTTGTGTTAAGATGGATCTAGTGCCAGGAATGGCCAAATAAATAACTGTTTTCAAGCTATTAAAATCAAAAAAACCGGTCGCTAGAGCAACTGCCCAATTATACAGGTCCTGGACATGTTTGATCGAAGTTGGAGATGACAGGTGAATCTTTGGAACCAACTCAGCTGTAATTTAGGTCAAGGTTTAGCCATTTTGGTATACTTCCAACACTATTTCCTTTTCTCCTATAGGTGATCCAATATAAAAAATGAACCACTTGAAGGTCCAAGTTTTCAGTCCAACAAGCCAACCCAGTACCATAGGAGAAGAATATGATTGTTATATTTCGTGAGGAATTGAAAGATCACAGTATAAGCATTTACGATGTTCCATTTAAGGAGAACGTTAAATCCAATCAAGAAGCCAGGTATCATCTAAACAATAGTTTCCATGCAATATGTGGTAGAACATTTACCATAACATTGCTAGCATCGAATCATTTAGTTAGCTCATTCACTATGATTTCAATTTGTTTAATAGGTAAATGGGAATCAAACTATTCAGGATTTTGGTGGAGATTCTGTACGTACAGTACCAAGTGAGTTAGAGGAAATACTTGATCAGCTCAGAAATCTATAACTCACAACAGATGGTCTGTAAAGAAATGAATGAAGATAGAGGAAATACTTAATAGCAGCAAAGAAATGGATGAAGTTAGTAAACTGTTAATTTGTAAGATACATACAATGGCCTCAGCAAATCCTGACAATAGATGCAAAATGGACGTGTATTCCGCAATAATTTCAAATTACAATTTACAAATAAGTAGCTGTTGGTGGAAAATTCCACAAGTTCAAAATAAATGGCTTCCATGTTTCACGACTTGAACCCCCTTACATGTAGATAAATGTTTATAACATTCCTCACTAGAGAATTTTGATATGTACTAACATCAGCATGAGAGATACTATTAAAAAAGGATTAGGTGGAACAAGAAGAAACCTGGGTACACTCGTGAAGTATGTCTCTATGCCTTGCAAGCTTTTGGGTGACGGATGTAGTAGGAGCAGCAGATGCAGCACATCGACTCATAGCGTCATTGATATCTACTAATTTCTCAAGCAAGGATTGGATTTCCATTTCCATGGACTTCCATGACCTGCTCGATCCAACAGTGGGTGACCCACTATCCACGTAACCTAACACGCATTCGATCATCAGAAAGTTAGACACTGAAGCAAAACTACCCATCATCCAAATCCATGGGCTGTCCATTTCATAATTGCTAAATGGAGAGTCAAATTTACTTGCAGTTGTGAATATGCTTATCTGGTATCAACATTTGTGAGTTGAACAGAAGGCAGTACACACAATATTTTTTGGCAAACTACAAAGTATGCTTACATCTACTGGACAACATAACACTTGGGTAAACCCAGTTATCAAATTCACATCATTCTACATTACTTGGGTTCCATAATCCATGTTAAAAATTGTTGAGAATACAGATCAAAGAGTTTGGCCCGAGCATGGGGAGTTCCTTGGAGGGTTGTCCACCAAGCAGTAGTTCATCCTTTGAAAAGAAGTGTCTCGTGGATTTATAGCATTGCATTAGCATAACTAAAAAAATCCACTAAAAGAAACAGAGGTTTATATGGCGAGTATCAAGGAAATAAGAAGATTCAATCAGACAAAGAATTATTGCACGGTTCAAGGAAACCAAAGGTCCACCACAGGATTTCATCCATATTTAATACTAATATCAGAATAGCTTATATAGACATTATTGAGCTCAAGTCCACTGCTCTTTCGGGTCTGATTGCAAAATGGAGAAGTAAGAACCTTGGGCAATTCATAATGGAGAATCATTGGCCCGGATACCCAGTTACCAAAAGAAAATGGAGAACTATAATATCTTTGTCCGGAGTCCGGACATGAAATACAAACAATGAAACATGAGGTCTTAAAATACCCTGTTAGCAACTATGCAGTACATTATAAGGAGAAAAGTTAGCAACTTAGTAATATGTCATCGAGGCTAGATCAATGTGCAGGCACCGAGTTATCCATTTTTGTTTTGTTGTAGGATAATTGTACGAATGGTCATAAGGCAACTCAAAGTGTACATCAACTGTTGAATGTAGCAGAGGAAGACACAAAGTCTCATCGCAACTTGCTATCTCCTTCTGCGGATTGATCAGCCCCGCTAACATCGAGTTCTTTAACTCGAAGGAGGTACTACCGTACTACTAATTTCAATGGTTTCAAATTCTTGCCGTAGAGATGTGATTTGTAGCATATGAAATTGGATTATACAGGAAAATACACAAATCACAAAACTTCAAATCTATACGCAGGGTGCCCAGAAGACTAAGATCTACAAGACACGGTAATATGAACCGAAAATACATTTCAATTATAGGCTTAGTAACCGAAACTGTACACCAAAATAAAACTACACGCGTAAGATGTACCATAATCAGAGCAATGTGAATGCCAATTGCATCTTGATTATAGGTTTAGTACCATAATTCATACGCCACAGGAAGATCTAATAGTAGCGAGTATATACATATATAATTATACAGAGAGAGAGAGAGAGAGAGAGAGTAAGTGACTGACCGCCTTGGGTGAACCTAGCGCCCAGCTTAGCGTAAGAGGAGAGCTTGACGTCGAGATCGCTCTCGATCTTGCGAGCCTCCTTTCTGAGTTCCTCCCAGCCCGATTCCTGCAGCAGATCCATGTTCGGATCCATCAGAAGGTAGCCGACCCGTTTTCGTCGTCTTCCCCCGGTTGTGCTCACCCCTACGTATATTATAGGAGTACTTGTCTTGGTCTGCGAATGAATGGTTTATGCTTTGATTCGGTAATTTACTCCAATCGGAACAACCAATTGCCCCATCTTCAACGGCGAATGCTGCTTTGCCTAGTGATTTAGTTCTCGCCTGATTTGCCTCTCTCTCTCTCTCTCTCTCGGTCGTCTCTCTCTCTCTCTGCAGAGCAGCAGATGGACATTCGACAGCAAATTCAGGTTTAAATACAGTGAGAAAGGAAAGTGTTAAAAAACGAGAAATAAAACTGGGAAGATTTGGGCCTTTGATTTGGGCTCCATGGGCCATATTTTTTGAGAAAATTTGGGCCTGTTGGTCTGGGTATAGGCCTATTTATTGGGCTATAGACATGAAAACTGCCACTTTGAGGCCCAAGTCCATGGTTTGGTGAAATACTGGGCTAGTGGGCTATGATTGTTAACCCAAACTATTCCAAGCAAATGGAACTTTAATATTTCTTTTTAAGCCTAGTTAAAGCCCAAACAAGATTCAATCACTTGGGAAAGAGTTGTGCTTTGAGTTTGGACGATGAGATTAAATTATTTACTTTGCCGGTGTAAGAAAAAGTTTCTTCCAAATCAATTAGATTGTGCTTTATCGCCATGTGTTATTAATTGAGACCATTATTTTGACGATATGGTGCAATCTAATTGATTTGGAGGAGGAAAAAAAATTTACACAGACGGTATATATAATTTAATCTCATATCAAGCAAATAATGCAGAATAAGTTTTGATTCATTATTGTAGTATGAGTTTTATATCCTAGTTTTGCTAATCAAGGGGTAAAAACAATTCCTTTTTCCCTGAATTTTAAATTTTCAAACGAAGCTTCCTTTATGTCTCCTTTATTAGGCAATCGAAAGAAGACATGAACTCCAACAACGAAAGGGAAGCACTACAAAATATTGAAAATAGTAATGAATGAGAGAAAATATGGTAAGAAGCGAGAAGATGCGAATAATAAACTAATATTCTCGGGCTTATCATAATTGCTCATCAAATTGTGTGGGACCTGAATAATCTTCAAAGGATGAGGTTTCGAGGAAGCGTCTCATGCTACATTTGTAAGCATTGAGTAATTATAGTGGGAAAATAAGGGCAAAGAGAGATAATGGTTGTAGTCCTATATAAAGAATCCTAATCATGTACTTGCTTTTTTGTTTGTAAAGCTAAAGCAACTCCTTTGGTGGACAAAAGGTGATCAATCATGTCGTGCTTTAGTTATGTCATTGTCCCCCTCTTTATGGTGATCGTTTGTCATTTTTGTTCTACTCCATAATGGAGAGATTTGCGTATTTGATCTAGCAAACCCAAAACCACAATCGTGCGTGTCTTTTCTGAGCAAAACATTACTGTTTCGGAGATGTCTTCCTTTATCAAAACTTGATTAGAAACGCCAACGAGTTGGCCTCAATTCAAAGTTTATCAATTTCGTACCGACAAATCTACCGTTTTTTCTATTAGAACGGTACGTGTCAGTACTGGTGTATATTTCGATACTGTTCCAGATTAACGATAATATATATATTTTAATATATATGTACAAAAAAACTCAACGAAAGGTGTAAAATAAAATCTAAAACTTTCATATACCTTAAAATTAGTCTTAATAACAAATTAAGATAATTTACATATTATAAACTCCAAGTTTTGTTGAATTATCCTAAAATTTAAGGAAAAGAACAAAAAACACAAAAAAATTTGTCCCAGCCGGTACATGGCAGGTATCGTCCGGCACAAGCCAGTATTTGAGGCGGTACATAACGCTTATTTCTGTGTACCGGTTTATGTCCGGTACCACTACTATAAAATGATATAAAGATCACGGTACAAAAACTAAAAAGATCTCATTTTTTGTAAAAGTGTAATAAAATGTTATAGACTATAATTTTCATCTCAGTTATACGAAAAAACTGAGATGAAAAGATTTTTTAATCTCAATAATCTAAAAAATGAGATAGATCGTAACTTGAAGAATAGATCTCATTCTCAAAAAACTGAGATTATATATGAAAATGTAACTTAAAGAATAGATCTCATTTTTTAAAAACTGAGATTGTATATGAAAGAATATATCTCATTTCAGAAAAACTGAGATAAAAGGAATCTTTAATCTCAGTCATCTAAAAACTGAGGTCGTAAGTTAAACACATATGTTATATATTAAATATTTCAATTGTATATTGAAAAGTGTGTTTGGTGTAATTGGTTAAAGCTTCTGTGTAAAACTCAAGGGACTTGGGTAACATGAGAAATAGAGTAGGATTTTTTCCCTTAGGAAAACACCACTTTTAATCTCGATTTTTTCAAAAACTGAGATTATTTCTCTCTAAACAACCATGGTTTTACAATAAAATTGAGATGTTAAGCTATTAAAGGTCATGGTTTTATCATTTTAATGATAGTTTTATGTTTTTAGTCACAGTTTAAATGAGTTTTAATCACGGATTTATCCTGTGGTTAAAAGATAGAGACTTTTAGTTACACCTTGATAGACCACGGTTTTGAATGTGAGATTAACAGTGAAAGATCACACCAAATGACCAAGGTCTTTATTTATTTTTTTAGTAGTGTACAGAATGTAAGAGCCAGTATGGAACGGAATTCACAACATTGGGCCTCATAGTTAAAGGCCTAGGACTCAAGAGATTGCTTCCTCCTAAGGTCTCCAGTTCAAATCTCTCAGGTGTTATCAATTCTTTTGGGGCCATGTGTTCATATATACAGAGCTTTTTTTCAGCTTTAATTGAGCTTCTCGTAAGTGAGCGGTGATATAGGGCCCCAGAATTAATTACGATGTGTGCAAGCTGGCCCGAAAACTTGACTAATAAAAAAAAACTTTGATTAAAATGCATTACGCTGTTTTGAGCATTCCACTGGCAGGAAAGTGGAAACCATTATGCATGCACTACGCTGTTTTGGGTCCAACTCATGCAAGCAGTCTCAATTCTTTAACAAACAAACATTGACTTCGACAATAAAAAGCACATACGAGAGTCAGTCTCAGACTCTCAATAATACCATAGTCGGTACTGAGCTAAAGTTTGACGTGCAGTTATTTTAGGCCTCTAAAAATTTATAAATTATCAGAAGCCCTCATACTTTGATACCCTTATAATAATAATAAATAAAAAAGTCAGTTTTTAATCCTCGCCTTTGGCAAAAAAATCAGGGCTGGCCCTGGATAATAATGCTAGTTCTCACTGCTGCATGTATTGTGGTACTACTCTAGGATCGAGACTCTTCCAGTATCATCGAAAATAAAACTTCTTTATTGAAGATTTTTGTACCTTTTGCATCATTCACCAATACTTCAAACACTATGACGCCCTTAAAATTTTACCTCTCATCACCCTTCAAAAAAATTTTGTTTTTGTTTTTGCGCTTCAATTTTTTTTATCTATTGTAATAAATGGAGTATTCTCTAATGTGTTCATTCGCCAATACTTGATCGTTTACGTTCCTATTATCGTTTTAATAGACTAAATCTATGGGGTGGGGGTGGATATGTAATAATTAACGTTAAAGGTTTTTTCTATTGGAGTTTCATATCCTTTCTCTCTTTCTGTGCACAGTATATTATAAGTTTCTCTCCACTATTACGTACTCTCATCTTTTTATCTATATATCCATCTCTATCTACTTGTTAACCCCAAACTCTCCCTCAATACCATACCAAACGACCCGTAAGGCTCTATTTAGAACTTAGGTAAATAAAAAGAAATTAAAGAAGGGAAAACAATTAAGAGGGAAATGAGAGAAATGGTTAAAAGAGCAATTGAGAGAAATGGTTGAACTCATGTTCTAGAATTTCCCTTCTCTGCTAATTACTAATTTTGCGAACCAAACAAGGACTTTTCTTGCCCTTTCCTCTTCTTAATTTCCACAAGTAAAGTTCCAAACATAGCTAGCTAGCTAGGGTGGGCGGTGGGGTGTGGCCCGTGTGGGTGAGAAATTAATCGGCATGTGGACAACGAAAATCGTACTTGGCGGCTGTACGATTTTGAATTTTTACGTACCACGGGAGAATTTTTCATCTCTAGGTTAAAGGTCCTTTGGAATTGGAAAAGTCAATAAGAATGGAATGGACCAACTTCAATTATTTTTCCTTCTACTTTTCCTAGCAAGGGAAGATGCGTGGAAACCGACCAACTATACGACTATGTATAATTTGAAATAAGAGGTAGCTAGGCTGAATAAATTACTAGTATTTGATCTTGTGGCAGGATGAAAAATAAAATTCTTAATAGGGCCATAATTCCCTTTATTTTAGGGTTGATGCTTGATTTGTTTTGTTGCATAGATCTAGAATAACTAAATTTTCTTTTCAATCGATAGAGATCATTTCACATCAGATATAAAATACAGAGTACAAACTCAGGACACGACACCAATTGTGAGAGCCCACGAGACAACCAAGTCCAACAACTCAACTTAGGGATGGCCATCTCGGCTGATCCGTCCGTATCCGATCCGTTATCCGTCCCGAATGGATCGGATTTTCCGAAGATTTTTCGGATATCGAAATGGATTCGGATTTATTTTTCAAAAAAAAAAATCGGAGATTGGATCGAATCGGATTCGGAGGTAAGTTTGCCTCCGTTCCGATCAGCCCCGAATCCGATATCCGATCTGCCTTTCAATATCCGATCCGATCTCCGAATATCCAACTATATAAATAATGCAACATAGAAGTATTTTTTTTCCTTCTCTCTCACTCACCATTCCCTCGAAACTTCGTTTGAGACTCCGCATTCACACCCTTCCACACCACACTTTCTTCTTCCTCCCTCTTTTTTTCTAAAACCCATCCACAGTTCACTCCTCCTCATATAATATATCCGCCTCCGATCCGCTCCGTTGTCATCCCTAACTCAACTCAACCGCCCATTATAGGATAGAGAAACAAAGAAAGAAAAGAAAAATCCTCTAAGGAAAGAACACCCACACGTAGGTGGAAAGACTCGAACTCTTGACCTCCTAGCAAGATGTAAAAGCCCTAGCCAACCGAGCTAGCCCCAGTTGGTTAGAATAATTACATTGATCACATCCGAATTTGACATGTATGATTGCCAAATAAAAATAGATCTATTGGCGAGGCTCATTTATCCCCCAATATTTGAGTATGGTTAATTAATAGAGAAAATTTCAAAAACCAAAAAGCATCTAGTGGCAGCCATGGCCGACGACTGCCGTGCATCACCCCTGTCTCTCTCCTCCAGTCCTCCTCTCCTCTTCTCCCTCTCCTCTCTTCTTCCTTTGCCCCCTCTCCCCTTTCCTTCATCTCTTTCTCTTCTTCACCTTCTTCTTCGGCAACTCACCACCGTCGCCGCACAAATATGGTCAACAGAGAGAGAGAGAGAGGGGCCACGTGTGCATTTTTTTTTTCCCTAAAACAAGTCCAATAAGCTTTTATTTTGCCTTCTCAGCATAAATACATGTACATCCATCTCAAAGTGTGAGCATGTCACGTGTGCGATTTCTACTAACGATTGGACGGGATATGACGTTGGGTGCCTTAAATTAGGGGGTTTTTGCAAAGCACAAATGTTTAATTGAAATAAAGTAAGGACGTTTAAGTATTTATGAGATATTTGGTCGAGAGTTCAGAGTTTATATTTTGAAATATTCCCTAATTAATATTATGACACAATAGGAGATCGAGGGTGTACAACTTGGGACTTATCTTGGAGATCTGAACTATTTATGGTCTCGGACTTTCATAAAAGATAATCTTAATCTGTTATCTAATATCAATAGCAACCCTTATATATAATTTATTGAACCTCTTCATATCCTAATTCGCCTACTGAACAAACGTAGATTATAACAGTTTTGCACCGATATAAGCTTACCCCACAGCGATTTGAAATGTTCAGAAATGAAGCTTTTGTAAGAAATCATCAAGTAGATAATAAATGAGGATTCGGACTTTTTCATCTTTTTTTTGATCGGCAAAGGACTTATTCATCTTGAAAATGAAACATTTATAACAAGTTCACTTCAATCATTTTCACTTTGCTAGTTTTTGTAATTCTTTGACAATTTCAAAGATAGTACTTTTATTTATTTCTTGGTTTTGCCACGTTTGGAAGAAAAGAAAACATTACTAAATTGATTCGCAAATTGATCTTTGTTTGCTTCTTAATTTTCTCTCGTTTTCTTCTAGTACTAAATTAATTCCTAATGTTTATCCTTGAATTGAGATGACATTTCATTTTGTTCTGTGAGTGGCCTGGTCCATCATGGGAGAGGAATGTTTGGGTAATATCTCCTTACTTTCCAGTCAGTAGGGTCCGTATCCAAACCGGATCCGCCTACCACTTTTGAATTCTTCTGCAACTTACGTGTCCGTCTTTCCCCGCGTCGATCCAACATGCCCCACCAAACGTTTTGTCTTGGTCAGTGGTCACCTCAGACCTAGCTCAAGTAATTCGGATGTGTTTGTGTGCACGAGTGAAATCATAAACATGAAAACATCTTTTTAATCATATCTCAAATAATTCATAGTACTCGCGAGAGCGAGAATGGAGATTACGAGCGCAACACAAAAATTAAGAGCGAAAACAAACGACATTTTGAAAGAGCACGTGACTAGCTAATGCCTCGGTCCTGAAGTTTCCATCAGCCGGTCCGCCACTCGTTATTATTAATCGTAGATTCGTAGGCGTGTAAAGTACGATATTTGCGTACGGAAAGAGAATTTATTCAATTGGTCATTACTTATTTAGTATTAGGTTTAAACGTACACTAATTAGAAAGGTCTTCGCAGTGTGAATAAGGTGCCTTTGTCCAAAAATTACTTCAAACAATGCAATTCAACGGTATGTTACACTAACTAAAATAAGTACTTATTTTTTGAATTAAAGATGACGTATTGTGAAAGAATGATCTATCTCGTAAAATGAAAAATAAGTACTTAAAAAATACTCCATTCGTTTCATATTGAGAGTCTCACATTCTCTCTTTTGTCATTTTTTAAATAAAAAAATAAACTACTTTCGTGTATAATATTTTGAATTTTTTCGCACCGTATTAAACTTTAATACGGTGCAAAAAAATTCAAAAAATCATACACAAAAAGTAGTTTATTTTTTTATTCAAAAAATGACACGACTTTTCGTAATGGACTCTTAATATGCAACAGAGGGAATAAAAAACTTAGCGGAACGGAGTTATTACCTCTTGTTCTTTTTAAATGTCTTTCAATTTATTTAATTTTTTTTCTCTAGTCGAGAAAAATCCAGAAAATTCGCCGAGATCTTTGACTTATTATTTTGTAGAAATTGTTTAGTGGTAGGTCTAATTAATGATTCAGGAACCATTGATCTACAAAGCACTATATTACTATAAACTTTAATAACGACGAAACCACATTACTCGACAGTGAATATGCCTAGATAATTTTTCTCTGCATTTGACTATCTAACTCCACTAACTCCGAAAGTCAATCCAAATCTAAAATCACTCAAATATTTTTCAAAATCTTGCACTTTTTTTTTTTTTTGCCTAACTTGAACTCTGTGTTTTAGGATTAGGGTTAGGTTCGCGGTTACATCGTTTGGAGTTTAAAGTTTAGGAATTAGGCAAAAAAATCTTGTACCCAACTTACGCTTTTTGCCCTAACCCACATCCAAATTATGATCGTTTCAATCCTAAGGGAAACAAAACTGAACCGACATTAATAGCCACATGTGCACCTACGACGTAAAAAAAAAAAATTTGCATTTGCTACCATTTTATAAAAAAAAGAAAGCAGTATTACGAACATATGTTCAGACACAAAATAGTTGAGTACATGTAAACTCTACATGATGCACATGAGACTCACATACATAGAACGGTTAAAAGGTTAAAGGACATTTGTATTCGAATTTATGTGTGAAGTATTCTCTTTTTTTAAGGAAATTGACTTCTACACTCCACTTTTTACCACAAACTCTTTTTTTTCTTTTCTTTATTTGATGTGAATTTACTCTATTGCTTCTTAATGTGTAAAAAAATAAACTTATGAAAAGGTAAATTCACATGAATAATGACAAAAAAAGAGAGTGTTTGTGGTAAAAAGGGAGGTAAAAGTCAATTCCTTTTTTTTTTTTTTTTTATTTTTATTTGAAATGGGAGTATTTTCCATTTAAACCACCAACCAAACGATTGCGATTAATTATTGTGGACCACGCCCCCCGAGTGATGGTTTGTGGTGGTGGTATGGCGGTTGGCGGATAAAAGTCTAGAAGAAATTTTTAGGTGTTGGTAGGGTACCACACATATGGTATTTCAGCAATTCTGACTATTCAACTGTATTTTGGACAATTCGGAGTTTAGATAGAGAAAATGAGAAGAGAAATTAATGAGTTGAGAGAAGAGAGAATAAATCTGAATCGTCCAAAATACATTTGAATGGTTCGAATTGCCTACTAATATTACCATGTGGTATCCCTTCAACACCCAAAAACTTCTCAAAGTCTAGGGTTGCGCGGCCTAACTCGTCGTCCACTGCCTACTTCGTCAAACTCGTCTTCCATTCTCTCTCTCTCTCTCTCTCTCTCCTTAAACACTATAAACCACCCTATAAGTGCCGTCTTCTATTTCTCAAACCCACGTAAATCCAACTCAACATACCCCCACCAAGTCTGAATTCCCAAAGAAAATTCGTGATATTTTCCTTTCCCTGCTATATCATCCACAGACGTAAACTAACAAAAGAAACACTTCAAAGTACACCCAAGAAATTCACACTTTCAAATCTATATTTCTCAATTCCCAAACCCAATGAAGATTCTAGCTTAGCGTAAAAAGATTCTAGCTTCTCAAGAACTGCCCGTGTTTTGCTTCCTTAAAGCTCGTTTTGTTCTTGAAGCTCGTTAAATTTTCAAATCAAGTCTATCAATCGCCTGTTCGACTTGTTTGGCTTGTTTATCGCCCTACTCAAAATCCCCAACTCTGTTTCTCATCAACCCGAACGATGAAATTCAGGATCCGAGGATTCAAGCTCAAGCACCGGGTCACCACACTTTTCCGGTGCATATCCCGGGCAAACTGCATATCTTCCGGGTACCACCGCCTCGACCCGCCAACACCCAGATCCAAATCGGTATCCAAACTCTTCACCTGCTTCAGGACAACGGTCAAGGCCCTCTGCTCCACTTCCCCGGTCCGGCTTTCGGGTCGGAGCTACGCGCCACTGGACAAGCCCGTGGCGGCGCCGAAGGGGAAGCTGGCCGTGTACGTGGGACAGAAAGATGGTGATTTCCGTCGGGTATTGGTGCCGGTGATATATTTTAACCACCCCTTGTTTGGGGACTTGTTGAGGGAGGCGGAGAAGGAATACGGGTTCGATCACCCGGGCGGGATCACAATCCCTTGTCGCATATCGGAGTTCGAGAGTGTCAAGACCCGGATCGCGGCCGGCCACGGTTGCCGGAAGTTGCTGACGTGGAGGAAGGGGTCTTGAGGTTGGAATGGAAGTGGTTTTATTTCAGTTTCATGAAGATGATGACGATAAGACATGATCATGGTTAACGGCACACGCCCTGGTCGAACAACAATGCTAAGACACAGGCAGACATAGCACCACAAATTCGGACACAGATAAAAAAATACTTTTAGACAAATTTGTGAGGTTTTATTTGTGTCCGTAGCATTTTACGAGCGTTTTTATTTATTTTAGAGTCTTCTAGGAGGGGTTTAGATAAGTTCATAGGAGTGTTTTTTTTTTTTTTTTTTTTTTTAAACTTTTTGAGCTTAATACATGGTATATTAATTAGACAAATAGATGTAAAAATATGTAGAGATTTTTCCTTCGTTATAAAATTTTCCTTATTCAGGATTTTAGCAGCCGAGCGAACGTTCCTTTGTTATTTGGGATGAATAAGAAATGGACCAATTCGGTAAGCGCATTTTTTTGCTTTCTCTTTATTAATTTCATCTAAATATGACCAACAATGGCATTTTGTTTTCACATTTTTCCCTTGGCAAATGACCGTGTACCTTCCGTGATTTTTGATCTTATGAGTAATTTATTCATGAAACACAAGATACTTTTTTCTTTTTGAAAAAATTACAGTAATAGAGGCGCCTCAAAGTTGAACTCAAGACATAGGTGATACCGTGATAGAGATCGTTGGATGCATCATATTTGGATCTTGATTTCAGAGAATTAACACGAAACGAAATACTGAAAATAGTGAGCAATCATTTTATCACCGTACTTTTAGTGTGTCTATATATATATACACACACTCGTTTTCATCTTCAAATCTCATTCAATTAGCAGTATGAGATCCTATATGGTGAGTTAAAAAAATCATTTCTTTAAAGTGTAGAAACGCCATTAAATTATAATTTTCTTCGAGGAAGATGATAAGAGACCGAATAAGTATTTTCCAAGAATATTATTTCGGTTTGAAACTTTCTTTTCATTTGATGAATACAGAAGAATGCTATGCATATAATTTTAAAACATAATTTCGGATACAATTGTACATGTCTGGGACCGTTCGATGAACACAAGTCAACGTGTATCGAACCATTCCAGACATATATAATTGTATCCGGAATTGTATTTTAAAGTTATGTGCACGTGTAGACTTTCTGAAAAACTATAAGGTTTGACTAATGTGAGCAGATTTCTATAATTGTTACCTACTACTCCTACTATTAATTTCTTGCGTGTTTTTTAGTTAAAAATTCAGAGAAATAGAGATATGCATTTGACCCGGCTGTCGACATGTTTATCACATCGGGCGTCCTTGTCACCCACCCATGGTGGGTTCATAAACTATAACCGGTAACCTTTAGAATGGGAAATTTTTCAGTGTGCTGGTGGGTATCACATGGTGTCCGTTCGGCACATCAGAGCCGTTCATTACATTTTTTGACGGCTCGAATTTGGAGAAAAAAAAAAAAAAAGAGAAAGTGCTGGGGTAAGAAGAAAGAGAGAGTTAATTTCAATCTAAGCCGAGTGAATATCACGTGGGTCGTGGGATATACCCATCCGGCCAAGGGCGGATTCAATGTAGGCACAGGCGGGTCATGTGACCCAGCTGAAAATATTGGGAATTTTTTTGTGTGAATTATCAAAAGAAGAAGTAATATATGGTAAACCACCGAAAATTTAGTATGTCGTCTAGTTCAGCTGGTTAAGCCTTTGGACTTTCACCCGGGCGGTGCACGTTCAAAACTTGCTACCACCATTCAATTTTTATCTTTTTCTAAACAAGGTTGCGCGAGTGGAAAAACAATTCTTCAAAACTTGATCCTACCTATAGTTGAACCACATCAATTCTAGACTTTAGTTGGACCAAAGTTGTCAATACCGTACCGGCCAGTGTACCGTTTTTACTATTGGAATGGTACATATCGGTACCGGACTGTATCCCAGTACCGTTCCGGATTTACCGCAATTAATATTTTATATAGTATATATTTAATATATATCTACCATATTTTAAGTATAAACATAAATAAAATGTAAAAAGAGAGAGAGAGAGAGAGGGGGTAATTTTGTACCGGCCGGAACAGACCGGTATTGTCCGGTACATCTGGTATTGGCCGGAACAAGCCGGTATTTCAACCGGAAACGGAACATGACTCTTTGCGTTCCGTTTACGCACCGATACGGTACGTACCGGTCGGTACGGAACTGATTTGACAACTTTGAGTTGGACTGCCACAAAACCAACCCACACAATTCTACTAATAACACCAATAAAAATATAATAAATGATCTAGAAAAAATACAAAAATACTAACATTCATTTTTTTAATTCTGGTTATATTTTTCTAACAAATATTTTATTTGTATTAGATTGTGAGTATTTTTATTAATTTATACTTAAAAAGTGACCCATCTGTCTGAATTTTCTGGATCCGCCACTGATTCGGCACCGAAAAATTTCTCCTTTAGAATAGATTCACGCATAATTGAAGGGCATCCCATTCCCCTTGATAAGGAAATGACACTATGTCACATTTTGAGTAAATATTATTAAGTGGTTTGGGCACCGTCCCAATTCCCACAACGCCACTTATAACTACGGGCTTTCAATTGTGAACCTCGTAAAAACAAGCAACGTTGCATGGTTGCAGTGCCGGCTCTGAGATTTTGGGGGCCTAAGACGGACATAAACAATGAGGCTTTTAATAAAATTTACAACATTAAAATAACAAGTAGTTAAATGATTTTTTCAAAGCCAAATGCATGTATTTGACTAGGAAAAAACCCATACAAATACTAATTTCTGATCTTGTTTTCTCTTCTTTGATCTCTAATTTATCTTCTTCCATTTTATTGTGTGTTCAGGAGATTAGAGCTGTTAAGGGTAAAATATGCATAAAACTTATATAGGATCCCACCCCATGAGTTTATTTTCCAAGGGGCTCTACATGAAAACAACCGCCCATGATGTGCATTTTCTTTTTCCTTTTTTGTTTCCTTTGATTGAGCAAGTAAGGTTGGGCTCAACCATTGGGCTTGTGTCTCTTAAGTGTAAAATAGGTGGTTTAGATATTAAAATGGGCCTCTAATGTTGTTATACTCAAAAAGATTGAACCTATATAATGGGTACCCAAAGTAATAAGATGCCCTAATTTTTACACATTTTTTAGGGGTTTAAGGCGCCGACCTCTTGGGCCTTAGCCCAGAGCCGACACTGCATGGTTGTAAAGTACGACATGACAATGCCCCGGTTTCGTCTCATTTGGGGCCTTGTGGTTGAGGTGGTCCATCCTTATGAGCCACACGCACAAGAAAGTGATCCCTCCGTTTGAGGGCTTCTATGCTCTGTCTTAATCTTAATCCCTGGTCAACGAACTTTTATATGGGGCACTTCTTCACCTAGGTGACCCCCTCCCCTAGTCCTAGTCCTAGTACTACTTCGTGTCACGTAAAAGTTTCCGATAAAAAAATTAAAAAATCTATATAAA
>BPLS01000171.1:347072-368935 GCA_019656275.1 Rhododendron kiyosumense | reverse complement strand
ATATATATATATATATATATATATATATATATATATATATATATATATATATATATTTGGACCCTTCAGTGGTCCTGGGACACCATGGTTTTTTTTTTTTTTTTTTGGTAACTGGCAGCTTTTATTGATCAAACCAGAGCAAAACAATACAAAGATTGTCACTGGGACAAAGCCCCTACCTCAGCAAAACAAACACGACGACAACGGCCTCCTCACAACTACTCCCTCGATCTGTCCCATAAATTTAGCGAAAATGCTACTCACACAACGATCCAAACACAATAATTTACACAACCTCTCACATACATGTGGGCTCCACACACAGGCCCACATGTATGTGAGATGTTGTATTTGGTGTTGTGTTTGAATTGTTGTGTGAGTATCATTTTTTTAAATTTAGTCCATTTTCGGGATTCCAACTTTTTATAGAAACACAATCTTTCAATATCACTTTCCAAAATTGCCATCAACAATATTTAAGTATTTGAATATCTTAAATTTAAAAAAGTGATTTAGACATTTCACATTTAGCCATTGACACTTCATTTTTTGTCTTCACTCTATGTGAAATTACCAAATCACCCTTTATTTTGTTAGCGTTCATCCACTTTCTCACACATAAAAAGGCATTGCTATAATTTCAAATAAAAAAGGACAAAAAGTTGAGTGCCAAAATCAATTTCTTAAATTTATTTGTTTAGATCAAAGAGATGATGTCTGGTTTTGAATTTATTCAGCGCAGTTTTGTTGGACTTTGTGTACGTTGGCCTTGATTTAGTCCCCACCGTCCAAGAATAGAAAAGGGTAGAAGGGGAAAAAAATCCAAGTTTGGACATTGATTTTTGCGAGGAACATATGCAAAACGGGATAGCCAAAAACAAAATAAGAGACGGGAGACTAATTTTATGAGACGGACGGAATATAATAACAATCAAAACAAGAGATTAAGGATATACTATTCCTGCCTAAAATCCACCTAGGAAGGTTCCTCTGAGAGCAACGCCTCTGAATCTCCAGCAACCGGGGTGGCAGGAAAATTCTACACCTTAGTATAACATCTTCGACTGAAATGATGTTTGATTTAAAACAATGGGCTTTTCCAGTGGGCTGAATGGTCACCACAGCACATGTGGGCCTCCAGTTTTGGTGTGAATACGGATTCTATCTGGCATTTTTAATTAAGCCTGAGAAAAATGTCTATATTGGCTTCTTCAAGTTTCAGTCACCAGCCCATGGACTCGGAAAATGGATCGAAGCCCATAATCTAGGTTTTTCTTTGTTTTGATCTGAGCCCATAATCTAGGTGTGGATGGATCGTTCCGACTACCTATTTGTAAGAATAACTAAAATAAGTATTTATTTTTTAAAATTAAATATAATGTATTATGAAAGAATAACCTATCGCTTAAAGTGAAAAATATGTATTTAAAAAATAAGGATCTTAATGGAACATGACCTAAAACGTACATGTTCCTTTGAATAATCAACTTATCCAAAACCTCTCAATTAGATCACTCAACGACTCTTCGTCTCTTCTTGTAAATTATTCCGTTATCAGTCTCATGAATGAAAGTCTTTCTCGTTGGCCTTTTTTAATTGGCTATTTATAGGCTCATGATCTAGTGATTACGTGTGGACCAAACTTTTGTTTTATAATAATGACATCATAATCATTAGTATTTCCTACAAATATTGTTTTAATACTAGCATTATTCGAGTAAAAAATGGGTCCTATCACAAAAGTAAAAGTCTCCACATTATTGAAGAATGTTCTCAAAAAAGGAACCAATCGCCGCACTCATAATCTCACTCACGCTATCGAAGCATAAAAAAACAAAAACAAATTGAAGGACGACAAAACCGAATAAAAACAGAAAACAAAACCCCCCCAAACAAAAACCCCAAAAAAATGTTGAGTAGAAGAACCCTTCACCCCCACTCCTCCACAACACTCTTTCTCCTCCTCCTCCTCCTCCTCTCTCTCCTCTCCGACCACCTCCGCTGCGCCACCGCCAACGTCTTCATCTACGCTGGCTGCACCCAAGAGAAATTTCAACCGAGCTCTGCCTTCGAAACCAACCTCAACACCCTCCTCAACTCCGCCGTCTCCTCCTCCTCCCAGTCCTCCTACAACAGCTTCGCCCTCGGCAACGACACCACCTCCCCTGCCACGGTGGTCACGCCACCAGATGAACCCGCCGTCTACGGCCTGTACCAATGCCGTGGGGACTTGCACTTGCTAGACTGCTCAAGATGTGTGCAAAGTGCAATCAACCAAATCAGCCTAGTGTGTCCCTACGCATTAGGGGCTAGTTTGCAATTAGACAGCTGTTTTATAAGGTACGAGGCATCAAGAGTCTTGTCTACTCTTCGAAGCTCGCTCTATGCTTTTGTTTTCCTATTGTATCGGTTTCATTTTAATCTTTAATTTTATCGTAAGGAAATTTTATTTTGTAAAATATAATATAAAAGGTACGAGCATATAAATTTCTTGGGGAAATTGGACGAGGGGCTAAGGTACAAGAAGTGTAGCGCGAAAAGCGTGACGAACGACGAGGAGTTCTTTACGAGGAGGGATGACGTGCTGGCCGACGTGGAAGGGGCAATCGGGTTCCGGGTCAGTAGCTCGGGTTTGGTCGAAGGGTTCGGGCAGTGTCTGGGTGATCTGGGAGCCGCGGATTGTACGGCTTGCCTGGCGGAAGCCGTCGGGAAGCTGAAGAGCTTGTGTGGCTCGGCTGTTGCGGCTGATGTGTTCTTGGGCCAGTGTTATGCCAGGTATTGGGCTTCTGGCTATTATGATACTTCTTCAGGTACGTAAACGTAATTGTTTGAATGATAGTTCATTTGTTGGTAAATATTATGCATGAATTCCATGAAGAATGGTGATGTTTTGAAAAGTTAGATAAAAGTAAATATTTCAGATACAAAAATGCTAAAAGCAGTTGGCCAAGGTTGGGAAAATCTCGAGGGCACTTTATAATAAGTAAACTTTTAGCTACAAATATGCTAAAAGCAAGTTCAACGGTTGATATCAAAATGGTATCGTTAAAGTTATTTTTTACCTACGGTTTTATTTTAACTACAGGGTTGTTTCACAATTGTAATACTCCATTATTTTAGCATAACCACATTTTTCCCCCCTTTGCAACTGTTTCTTGTGCATTGAAGAGAATCTGGCAAATTTATCGATTGCAAAATTTGACACTAATAATGATACTGTCAAAATTTGATGTTGGATTTGACGTATCGATCGATGGAGAGATTTTTGTCATTCGTGACGTCAATTTTTGACTTTAACATGACATTTAGAACAATGATGGACTTGCCCCAGGCTACCATGCTCATGAGTTTTTGTATAGTTGTAATCAATTCGATTTCTCTTTTGAATCTACTTTTTCTGTGTATTCTGGTACATTAAGGCATGATATGATATGACATAATACGATACACAAATTGTGCGATGCCGGTAGCCTGGGCTGACTTTTGATAGAGGCCAGTAGAGTTTAGATCAATTTCTGAACATGCTGTTGTCTGCTTTTAGATAGTGCATGAGATGGAAAAAGAGATTACAGTTCAACAAATTCCGAGTGAGAGAGAGAGAGAGAGAACTTCAAAAATTCTCAACACCAGTGGTCAACATACAAGAGAGAGAGAGAGAGAGAGAGAGAGAGAACTTCAAAAATTCTCAACACCAGTGGTCAACATACAATCTTTTATTTGTACCTTGTAACTATAAGGCAAGGGCATTTGCACTTTCTTTCCTTTTTCTTTCTGGCACTGTACAATTCTCCTCTCTTTCGGGTATTTTCCTTTTCTACTACTTTCTTTTTAGTACAATTTACGATGTCTGTTTCTGTTAGCCTGATTTTGATCGTCGCCCATAATCTAATTCAATCATACTCCATTTAACCGATAAATAAAAGGTCATTAACTTCCACTCGTAGCTAGACAAGTACTGCAAAAGAAAATTGATTTTAACACTTTTTCTTATATCTATTGACACTCCTTTTTTGTGTGTGTGTGTGTCTTTACTCACGTGAAAATAGTAAATTGCCCTTCACACGAAAAAAGTGACTCATGATATAAGGATAATTTTGATAATTTCACATGAATAAGAGACAAAAAAAAAGTGTTAATGGATAAAAATGAGATTGTGAAAATCATTTTTCCTTCCCCAAAGGTACATAATATATATTTGCAAGTCGCACTAGGCTTGTCTGCAGTCCAAACATGGACTACAGAGGTGCGATTGAAATGTTCACAACCGTCGGATGATATTTTTAACGGTCAAGATTTTTGAAAAAAAACTTTTTCGGGGAAAAAAGTTTTTTTTATAAATTTGGACCGTTTGATACAAAGATCAAACAAAGATGAACAACTGTGATTGAACTACAATGACTCTCTGGGACTGTAGTCCGCCTCCTTGCAAGTCTTCTCTAGACCCTTCCACTAAAGCAAACACACATTAAACGAGATTATCTAAAGAGATTAAATTTTGGAAAGCTAGGTAAAAGAACGAGAGAGAAAACTTTAAGAAGCAATTTGTGGAGGTATATATATATATAGTGGCAGCCAGCCTTAATGGATTTTACGGATATTATTAGTGTAATATATTCTGATCATATGCTTTTGCTTTTCTTTTTCTTTGTATTTAATTAGATTCTTCCAACGAGGATGAGGTGGGAAAAACAGTGGCCATAATTGTTGGGGTGGTGGCCGGCGTAGCTGTTTTCATTGTTCTTGTCTCAGTTTGCCGAAGAGCAGTTGGTAAAAACTCTCATTATTGATCATCGATCTCAACATTTTAGATAAATTTTGGACTCTTTTTCTTAATTTTTAGAGAGGCCTATAATTATAAAAATGGTGGAAAACGCGAATGAAGAATAAGAAGACGACATTCCTGATTATTTTCTTCGTTCTTTTAGTTCATTCTCTTGGTAAATTAATCCTTGCATACGTAAACTCTGATCCGAAGTCTGAACAGCTTAATTAGCTATATAGGTTGTGCTTGGATCAAGAATTAATATGTAAAGAACATAAAATAGTATAGAGTGTAGGAAAGAAATTTGTTTTAAAGTTTTTGTATGTTTAATTTCCTTATTAAATCGTGTTTGAAATTTATAGTTCAAAGACAACCCTAGTTAGTACTTTAAGCTCCTACTAAAATTTAAGAGCGATTTTTATTTTATTTTTGATAACCGGATGTTCGAACCAATTTGCGCGCACCTCGACTAATTCCAGGGCCCTGAAGGTAACGGTCAGCCATAACCCCCAATGGCTCCAAGGTTTGGAATATTCAACCTCCATGAGAATAGAACTTGTAATCTCATAGGAAAACACTTATTGCTTTCTCACAATCACAAACCAATTTAAGAGCGATGTTGACAATGACTACGACGACCACAATTGATGATCCGTCTTGTTCATTCATGCAGGATCAAGGTAGAAAGAGAGTGGTTTGAATTTGTCAAGGAAATGGAGGCCGGCCAGGAGGTCATTGTAAAAGGACCCATGCATATATATGCTTCTTTTCTCAAGAGATAAATATTATTCTTGTGACAACTATTTATTCCACTTAATTGTGTCAATTTTAAGTACACGCTTATGTGGTACTTATTAGTATAAGCTTTGCATATATATTTTAATTTCCATCCTAATCAAAAGGAAGCTGATTCCCATTTCAAGTAGCCACCAAAATATTCCCCGGCCCCAGCTACTTTGATATATCGATCTTTTGCTCTTTCTAGATAGAGCAAAATGATGTCTCTCCTTTAGGTTTAAAATATTGACAAAAAATCCTTTGCCAAATCCCTCTCCTTTATTCTCGAGGCATATATGCTTGATTGAGCTAGGCTAGCTGCTGCTGCTCCTGGAGAAGGGATAAGCTCTCCAAATAAGCTAGTAAGAGCTCGTTCCAGAACCAAAATAAGAACTTATTTTTTGTCCAATAATAAGGTGTGTTCCAGAAAAGAGTAAATAAGTACTTATTTTTTAAAAAAGTAATTTCAAGTTCAAAAATCATGTGCTTATGCAAATAATTTTTCTATCACTATGGATCTTGTTTGATAGATCTCATTGAGATCTTTAATACGGTGCAAAAAAAATAAAAAAATTATTTTTCATTTATATTATTTTTGAGTTTGAAAATGTGAAAATAAGCTGCTTATTTGAGTTTTGTGGAAGAAAGCTCCAAAATAAGTACTTATAAAATAAGAAGATTTCTGGAACGGAGCCTAAGAACTTGGAGTACCAAGCCTGCTAGCGATGCCCTAAGAGATAATTAACTAGCATTTCCCATGACTTTCTATTTTTCTTGTCGAATTTATTTAAAATCGATGGCCAGAGTTAATCAGTTAATTTGCGGCAGGAGCGTCCAAAACTTCACTCCAAGTCCAATGGCTTGTCAAATTTCTAGTGACATTGGCTTCGCCAAAATTTAGAAAATGACAATGCAATAACCAAAGAAATAATTTGGCTTTCAAATTTGGCTTGCTAAAATAAGTTAACTTTAGAAATGGCTAAAAGAATTAGAGATTATTTAGATTAATGACATTCATTTTGTATGGTAGCTTTTAAAACACTTTGTTAACAAGGAAATGTTTGGTAGCCAATTATTTTTGAATTATTGGTTGTTGATTACAGATTTTTAGATTACTGATAGTTTTTGACACTGACCGACCTTTCCTATGATGAGAATCCGTAAAAGTGTTTGAATTATATTGGAAAACCAATTTTGTAAAAGAGTTTTGTCAATAAAAAGAATAATCAGAATCCAAAAAACTCTTCCACGTACGGGTGATTCTTGGATTCTTCTCCATTCCTCCAATTCATTTTTCTAATTCAATTTGACATAATGAAACTATAGAAGTAGCTAGCACCCAAATACTCATTACTGAAAAATAATGGGCATTATGATGTCATGGATGAAAACTTAAATGAGGGCTATTATTTTGGACTACTATTAATTAATTTGAGAATCAAAGGCCGGCCGTGAATGGAACCTTGGTGGCTGGCAACCACGACTCACCGGCGATGAAATTCGCAACGGTAAATTCAGAAGCCACACTAGCATTAGTAATCGCATGGTATCCAGTCCAGTTTACCCTATTAGCCGTGGACGATCCAGGACCTGTGTTTATGTACTCTCCGTAGTACAAAGTAGTTAGGGCAAAATCACCTCTCCACGGTAACCACCCAGCGGGGTCGACTAGGTTACCAAGGTAAGTCTTCATGAAAACCGTGCGCGAATATTTCCTCCAAGGCCGCCCGAGGTATGTCTGGACCGACCCTAAAAGTGGTTTCAAGTCAGAAGCTGCAATCACCTGACACTCGTGAATTGAAATTCCGGTATTTTGGTTAGGGTCGATCCGACTTTGAGCGGTTATGGTGTTGCCCTTGCCATGGCCGGGATAGCGTGCGTAAATGCTACAGTTTTGGAATACTACGGCGGCATTGCCAAATACGAAGTCTACTGTACCATAAATGTCACATTCCTTGTAAAATTGTCTTTGGGAATGCACGTAAAGCGTGTCTTGGTACCCTTCGAAGCTGCACTGGTAGAAGACAGAGAGGTCGGAATCGCCCCGGAGGGCCACGGCCTGGCCTTTAGCTGCTCCGGCCGTGTTTCGGATTGTGATGCCTTGTCCAATGAACCCGTCTCCGACCACCGCTGAATAAATGAGAGAGAAATTGTGTCAAAATTGGACTTAGAACAAATAATATATAGTTAAATTCATTTAGGTACACGTTGGTGAAGTATTCTGTTATTTTTTTTTCCAATGAAAAAAATTAACTCCTTCCCTATTTCACCACATTTAATATTAAGGAGATTAAATTATTTACACCGTCGGTGTAAATATTTGTTTCCTCCAAATTAATTACATTACGCCACATCACGCAATATTCTATTAATTGAGACCACAATTTTGACGATATGGCGCAATGTAATTAATTTGTAAGAAATAAATGTTTTACGATGCCGTTATATATAATTTATTCTCAATATTAAGCAATACAAAACATAAAATTAAATTAAAAAAACTCATGGTTCTAGTCACTTGGCAACCAAATCCTCAAAATAAGTTTTTATCTGAGGTTCGACTCTCAGTTCGTACGTTATCAATTTTGTGTTGGACTAATTCTTACGAGATTTTACCCTAACTTTAATCGGGACGTCTACAAGTGAATTGTGGGATTGGTCTGCCGAGTTTGTCAATTTTTCGGATACCAAGTTATCAAAGTAAAATAAAAAGAAAAGACGAAGAAGTGGTGGAGGTCACACGATTTTGGTCGCAGCTTGAATCACTCCGAGCCGGATACTAATTTGAGGGCCTGCACTTGACATGATTTCATGAACGCATAATTAAAGAATATCTCTTCGTAAACTATCATGCATCACACACGGGACCAGAGTGCTACTATACAAAAATATTTATGTATAGGATCTAACTTTTCTGCAGTCAAGGGTGTATAGTCCAATTTAGACTGTTCATATATAGACAATTAATGGTTCAGATCTGTTGAATTTTTCACCGGTGTTCACTGACCGACTGTTACCATCACTTGAACTGCATCTCTGCAGTTCAAACCTAGACTAGAAACAAGCCAGATTCATACATATGTGTGTGTATATATATATATATATATATATATATATATATATATACACTTCAAAATTAAGTTGATGATGATAGCAAAGAATGATTAATTAAACGCTCAAGATATAACGGGGACATAAACTATCTTTATTGTCCAAGTAACTTTTAGAGCAAGTCCTAAAGTTGGTGTTAAAATGACTTTGTCAAAATTATTTTTCGAGTTTGTTAAAGTCTTGAAACAATAAATTTAAAAATGAGATACTACAATACACACCTCTAACTTGGGTATATGTGTATCATATACACCCCCAAAATATTATGAATTATAAAGAAAATGTTACGAATCGTATAAAGGTTAAGAGATACACCAAAATGATATGAATCATAATGAAAATGTTACGAATCGTACTGTTGAAAGATTATAAATTCTAAAACAAAAGTTAAGAAATACACTAGAATGTTATGAATGAACCATAAAATAAGTGCATATGGTACACTCTTTAAGGAATATACTTTATTGTAGACTTTTCCAATTTAAAATACTCCTAACAATGCTAGTTCGTGGTCCAATTTGATGCAATTGTGCCACAATATCAAATTCAGACCAACGAATTAAATTCATATCTTTTCTCGATGCAAATCAATTTGATTGGATGAGGTGCGAGAAATAGCAACGCCAAAGTTGATGCCAAATGTCGCATTAAAGATGACCTTACCATTCAAAAGATAGCAATATGTCGACTTGAATTTTGCTAAAAAAAATAGTCTGTCAAATTATTACTTTGACAGCTTAATTGACTCATTAATAGACTTAAAAAAGCCATTTTGCTAGCATATGCATTAATGGAAAATGAGTGGGGGAAGCAAACCTAATCTTTAACGGTCATTAAATGTTTAAGCTGATAATTATAAGCCTATTGGCCCATTGTAGCCAAAGGACCATTCCAATGCTTAACTTTTTAGATATGATTGGTTCATTATTTTTTCACCCACGGAGAGGTCCTTGATACTAAAATAATTATCTCCTCATTTGATTCATTATTATGATTCTAAATTGTCTTTGTCATAGGAATTGATTTATATTTGGAAAAAAAATGAAATAGTATAAGAAACATATCAGACGTCTTTTTTTAATACTCGCAAAAAAAAACTCATATTTTCCGGCATTTTCACAATCTTGCTGACAAATGTCGATTGTGCATGATCATCATCATAAAAGATATACAAATATCGATCGCACATACGTAGATAGAATCTCTCTCCCTATTTTTATTTCCTATTTTATTGTTATTCTTGTCTACATTGGAGTAATTGGTAAAGAGCTCCGACTTCTGTGATCCAAAACCTATATGGCAATTTAATTAGCACGCAATATCTTGCACGCCATGTTATAACCATTGTCTTTATAAAGAATTTAATATATATTGAGA
Organism: Rhododendron kiyosumense; assembly: GCA_019656275.1. Lineage (NCBI taxonomy): Eukaryota > Viridiplantae > Streptophyta > Magnoliopsida > Ericales > Ericaceae > Rhododendron > Rhododendron kiyosumense. The sequence goes on along the minus strand of BPLS01000171.1, from coordinate 358,908 downwards.
ATGCATGACTACCATTTGATGAAGACGGCAACCGTAAGCATGAATATTCTTAGTACAAAGATATCCTTATATATCTCACCAAAAAAATATAAAAAAGAAAAAGGTTTAAAGCAAGACTAAATTTTGGAAAACATTTTTTTTTTTTTTGTGCTGAGAGCATTATATTTTGAACTCACCAATAGTAGCTGAAGCGAAGGTGGTTGAGCCTCCTCTAACGCTTTTGCTTCCAGTAATTACAGTCTTCCCAATGCCATCCCCCACCAACGTAATGTTAGACAATCTTATCTCAACATTTTCCTTGTAAGTCCCTGCCTTCACATAAATCACAAACCTCCCATTCCCCGACCGCATCCCCGCCGCGGCTGCCACCGCTGCCGCCACCGATGTATAATTCCCCGACCCGTCCTTGGCGACCACGATATTTGCCCCAGCCGCCGGAGACGTCCACTGCAGAAGTTTTTGGTTACCGGGCGAAACCCAATTAGGAAACCCCTGTTTATATTTACCCCAAATACCATATGGGACTTTGTTCATGGCCAAAATGTTGCTAATCAAACTAGACACGTTGTTATTCATCAAGGGGAGAATAATATTGTCAGTGACGCCAAAATCAATGAAGCCGGCTCGGCATGTCTCGAGGTTAGTCAAAGCCGAGCTGAGCCACGTTTGAGCGTCGACCCGGCTGGCATGCGTATCGAGTGACGTCCTGTTGAGCTGTTTTATGGTGTAGTTGTAGAGATCGAAGCAATCGGCTGCCGCAGCTTTTTCGAGCTCGTTAGCCCACCTTGAGCCGAGCCAGTAAGCGTCGGCTTGGGCTTGCATGGCTCTGTCTAGGGCGAGCTCCACGGAGAGTTTGAAAAAATCAGATTTTTTGTTGACGGGTCGGGCGTAATATTTCGGGTCATGAGTCAAGAAGTACTCACAGGGTTCGGGGTGGGGTGTTTTTCTGCACCAAGCTTCCACATCGGTCGGGAAATGGCCAGATATGGCCGGAGATAGGATAGAGAGAAAGGCAAGTGCCGCAATGAACAATTGAATCGGCATTATTTTGGATACCGTTTATGAAAATGTTGGTCACGCGAGTGCTTAACCCCCCAAAAAAGATGTCGGTCTAAGAGTTTTGAAATTTGAATGTATGAGAGAAGATAGGGGTTTTTGAGAGAATTGGTATGTTGTTTATGTCTTCAATTTCTTGCTTTATACTACTCAATATATATACACAAGTGAAATACTAAAGGGTAGGTCGAGTACTAATTCTGGGGAGGCACCACCTGTGTGACTAATAATGTATTATTCCTTTGCTACTTTTTCTCTTTCTTGTTACTTCCCTTAATTTTATCCCAATAAAAACTACTCCGTATTCTCTTTCCCGATAAAATAAATTATCGGGGTTCACAAATTTCTAGAAATAAATAAAGAAAACAAAATTATTCTATTTTCTCTCCGTCTCATATTCTTGGTTATGTTTACTATTTGGGACCTCTAAAAAAAATTGGCTATATTTTTAAATTTATAATATTTTTTATATCAAATATTAATTTGTTTGATAGATCTCAAATAATTTTATCAAACAAAGTTTTCAAAATCGTAAAAAAAATATTATAAATTGTGAGATATAAACAATTGTTTTAATGACACAAAAAATAAAACAAGACCAAAAATATGGGACGGGGGAGTATTAGAGAACATTATCGATCCAAGTGGTCCCATCTCATAAAATGAGTGGTTCCCACATTAATTAGCCACCAAAATTAGCCGCTGTATTAATTTATTAATCAAAATCCATTTTTCCAACAGTTTTAACAGAATAAATTCCGCAAGTATTGTTCTAATATTACCTTACAGAAGAATATTCTCTTCGATCTCTAATTTGAGCTCCTTAGAGTCCAAATCTTAACTCCATCCGTGACCATGATACAACTCCTATGAATTCAGGTGGTGTCTTATTTGTAGGATTCGATCGCACGGTCCTTATTTGAGACACAAAGGTATCATAATTACAAGGAGCGAGCGTCCCAACAATTTGACACTCACACTCCTCAACAATTGAATGCCACAGAGAATTCAAAAGAAAAGGTTAGCAAGAGGCCAACCGAGAGATTTCAATAGGCATTGATGTATATAATATGTCATTGGTATAATATTTCAATCGGCAAAGCTGTCATTTATTAATCCAAATTAGGAACATCAAGAGCATTTTCCCTAGTAGTCCAGTTCGGAAAATCTCCTTGCCAGGTCTTAGGGATCTCAAGAGATAGGGCATACTTGGCTACAACGTAAGCTGCTCTGTTACAAGTTCGAATGAGAAACAAAATTGAAATAACAAGAACTAATTTTGAGTAAACTAGCTAAATTAAAACAGTATCCTGGTTTGCTTTGGCACTCAATCTTTCCTTGTAGCATCTGAACAACGTTCTCCGCGTCTCCTTCCAGTAAATAATCACCTGCCCCATGAGCTACTGTACGTATTAGTTCATGAGGAAGAGTATGACTTATTCACGGAGGCTTCATGAATCCCTTATTTACACAGTCCCACAATTCCGGCCGTTTATTTCGACTTTAGACGGTCCAGATTTAAATAAAAAATTTCCAAGGAAGAGCTCTTCATCAGAAAAGTTTTATTAACACATGTTCAAAACACTTTCGGACGGTCGCGATTCACCTCCATAAACAACTACACTCCGTTAAAAAATTCTCCATGAGAAAATATTGAATATAATAGAATTATCTAACGGTGAAACAAATATCATTTTTTTCGGGGGTAAACTCACATTAATCTTCACACAAATAAAAGTATATTCTGTAAATTAACATTGTACACACTCGAAACTTTCATAAATTGGTTAAAGTGACGTTATTTTGTGATGCAAGAGGATTTTGAACTGTATATATAATGAGACCTGAAATTCAAGAAATGACTGGCCGTGAACCTTATTCAAATCACGGAACGCAAATTAATTGATATCGGGTTGATAGATTAGAGCATCTCCAACGGAAGAATGAAATCTCACGTGGAGCAGAGACGGATTCACATATGGGCATATGGGCGCCATGACCCCCGCGTTGTTTTGGGTTTTTTTATTTATTTATTTAAATTTCAATGTTAATATTAATTATTTTTTGTTTGTTAAGAATACTTAGATATTGTATTTTGTATTTGATGCTATTTAAACATTTAAATGCTTTAAGAATGTGTTCATTTTGGGTCCCAAAAATCAATCCCTCTCTCAGCGTATAGTCTCTCTTAAGTATTTTCTTCAATTATTAATCTCATTTTTTTTTCTATCTCGCTCTACTTATTACCGAAAAAACCTCTCTCAAAATCTAAACCAAACAAACTACTAGATCCCCAAACCTTGAAATTTTAAAATCTCATTGTTCGTAGTTTGGCCCTCGCGTGCACGAAATTCTAGTTTCGTCCCTGACGTGGAGCCTCAACAGTATAAAAATGCAGTAATTATTGCTCCAACATTACCTTCAAATTCACGATCCTAATCATTTATCTTTCTTTTTTTTATCATGTGAGATTGCAAAACAAAAAGTAGAATGCCACTAATTAAAACTGAAGTGCCAAAATTACATCCATTTTCATTATCTAGACATCATTTGTGACATTTTTTTTGTGTCGGTTGAAGCCAGCTAGTGCATTTGGCAAACCCGTTACGTCCAAAACTTTGAGCGTTTCTTATCACGTAAATCCATAAGCTTTCCTATTCATAACAAGTTTTTGTGTCTCGTAATGAAGAAAAAACAAATGAAACTCTTCTCTTTCGTAGAAATCATGCATACAAATCTAGTTTTTCTCTAACTTTAAATGAGATCCTGCCAGCCAAGCAAAAAAAAAAAGAGAGATCCTGCCAGTGGACAGTGGGCTTCGTTCCTCAATAATCCGTCCAAGTGCGCTTAAGCCGGCACGGATACCCGGTTTTTAAAAAAATAATAATTAAGTGACCTTTATTTCACTAGTTAACATCTGAACACCAAAATGTGAACAAAATCCTTATAAAAAACCACATGTCATGACTCAAAAGCCAAGAAATGCATGGTTCAATGCACCCTCACCTGAGTCACCTCACAACCACCACCTTCACAACAACCTTCTCTGACCATCTTCGAGCCATGGTCCGCACCCTGCGACACCTGGCTAGAACCACGGTCTACGTGTTGTAACTCACTCGAAAATACATAGCTTCATATAGGAACCCCCTCTCAAACACTTCTTCATTCCACCGTTTCACATAACCAAAAATAAAAAAAATGCCTACTCTGCTCACCACCTTTCTTCCTCTATTAGCCATCGCAAATCTCATCTCATGCGACCAACAAGGCCTCGAGGTGGTCCAAATGGCCCGAGCCGGGGTCCAGAACGCCATTGACTGGGCTCGGGCCTATTCGAGCCCACTTGGGTCGGGCCAAGATTTGAACAATTACTACGTGGGAGTGGCTTTAGGTGACTGCGTGAAGCTGTATGAAGATACAGAGCCGCGGCTCGAGCGGCTGGTCTCAGGCGATCAGGAGTATTGCACGAGGGCCGACGCGGTGACGTGGCTAAGCGGCGCGGTGGCTAGCCATAGGAGCTGTTTGGATGGGTTGGAGGAGAAAGGTTCGTTATTCGCGAGTAATGGTGGTGAGGTGGCTCGAAATTTGACTGTGTTGCAGCTGTTGCTAGAAGAAGCTCTGGCCTTTTATGGGTCAAAAACTGATTTGGGGAATAAGAGCAATGGTGCGTCTTTTTGTGAAACCTTGGCTTTTATTTTATTTTTTATTTTTTTTTTAACATAGGAACAACCCTACAGTCAAGCCACTATATGGATCTGACTGTGCAATCCAAACCTCCGAGAGAGCTAGCGTGGCTTCACCAGTCACGGCCCCCCACTTAGTTCAAAATACCCACCCGGTGAGAAAACCAACCCCAGACCTTGAGGAGTACTCCTAAAGTCTGGACATCCATCCGAACCACTGGAGCAATCCCGGAATGTGTAACCTTGGCTTTTATTATCCACACATATATAAAAACATTAGATTTGCGGTGTTTCCGCCCTTATTAAGCTCCAATCTATCATTTTAATGATTCAAAAGGTTCGCATTAAATCAAAAGCTGGATTTATGGATCATTCTGGGAAACAAGCCTAGCTCATCATAAGAGACAAACCAGTTGGCAGAAAAACCATATTACAAAGATCACCAGCCCAATACAAGACACAGAAAATGATGCATTTTTTCTTTAGTTTTGTCCTCATCGATTCCTTTTTCTTTCTATTCTTTTTGTTACAAATTTCTTTAGGACGGCAAAGGAGACCCAGCCGGAACCCTGGAGGGCTGTTAGCAGCATGGAATGCAGCAACATCCAAGGCCGACCTGGTAGTAGCTCAAGATGGGTCCGGCAGTCACAAGACCATAAACGAGGCGGTGGCCGCAGCCGGTAGAATGGGCCGAAGGCGGCCGGAGAGAGTGGTAATCCACGTCAAAGCCGGGGTTTACAACGAGAGAGTGGAGATTGGAAGGAACTTGAAGTACCTCATGTTTGTGGGCGACGGCATGGACAAGACCATCGTCACCGGCAGCAGAAATGTTGTGGACGGTGCTACGACTCTGAGCTCGGCCACATTTGGTAATTCAAACTCACCTATATATTTCCTAAAATCAATGTCATACCATTTGATATGAGCTTTCTACCATCTTCAATGATTTGGAAAAAGTATAGATTACCTCCTTATGGTTTGCGATTTTCTGCAGGAGTATCAGGAGACGGATTTTGGGCAAGGGACATGACATTCGAGAACACAGCCGGTCCCCATAAGCATCAAGCAGTGGCATTGAGAGTGAGCTCGGACCTCGCAATCTTCTATAGATGCAGCATCAAAGGCTACCAAGACACGCTCTACGTGCATTCCCAGAGGCAGTTCTACCGCGACTGCCAAATCTATGGCACGGTCGACTTCATATTTGGCGACGCCCCAGTAGTCCTCCAAAACTGCGACATCTACGTGAGGAAGCCCATGGACAACCAATCCAACATGATAACCGCCCAGGGGAGGGAAAATCCCAACGAACACACGGGCATTTCGATATTGAACTCACGCGTTAGGCCAGCGCCCGAGTTCAGCGCGGTTAAGGGACGATTCAAGAGTTACTTGGGCCGCCCGTGGAGAAAGTACTCTAGGACCGTCTTTTTGAAGACGGACCTAGATGGGTTGGTTGATCCAAGAGGGTGGACTGAATGGGGTACTGGAGGATTTGCCCCTTCAGCTCTGTATTATGGGGAGTATCTGAATTCGGGTGCCGGGGCTTCAACCCGTGGAAGGGTGAGATGGGTCGGGTTTCATGTGATCCGCGACCCGAAGGAAGCTAGCCCATTTACCGTTCGGAACTTCATACAGGGGGAGTCTTGGATTCCGGCCACTGGTGTGCCCTTTTGGCTTGACATTTGATTTTCCCCTTGCAACGATTTTGATTGTGGGGGTTGAAATAGTACTGGAAACATGTATTTTTACATTGTAATAATAAAAACAACGTTTCATTGTCTAGCTGAGTTCTTTTTGGGTTATCCGGAAATCTTACAAATCGATTGCATTGTAAACCGGAGTCCCAATTGAGTTCTTAGTGGATATTATTATAATTATAATTATATTATACAATGGTTTGTAAGTACATCATGTGTCGGTTAATTGATCTTTATAATGGGTAAATGAAAGGTATTTGATAGTACGTCACGTGTCAGTTAATTAATCTTTATAATGGGTAAATAAAAGGCATTTGATAGTCTCCCTCGTCTAATTAGGAGAACTAGTAAGTTCTCGGCATATCGAGTGAGTGGTTATTTGTATATCTTGTGACTTGTGAGAAAATATTTGACATGAACGATGAGATGATGAGAATCAGTAGATTAAGATTCATTTTTGGGGTTATTTCCGATTTGAAATGGATGTCCTTAATTGAACCATATTATTTCGTTCGAAAAGTGTGTAATGTTTGAGTTTTGTTTTTGTATTTCACGAGGCATTACTCAATTGAGTTTTGTCATCATAAAAGATGCTACAAGCCTACAATCAGAGTTGTAAAACCCGTACCGTACCGGCCGGTACCGGCCGGTACGTACCGTACCGGCGCTTAAACGGAACGCAAAGGGTGACGTTCCGTTCCGGGCAAAATACCGGCTGTTCCGGCCAATACCGGATGTACCGGCCAATACCGGCCTGTACCGGACATATTCCGGTGTTCCGGCCGGTACAAAATTACCCTTTCTCTTTTTTTTTTCTTTTTTTTTTTACATTTTTTTTATGTTTATACTTAAAATATGGTAGATATATATTAAATATATACATAAAATATTAATTGCGATAAATCCGGAACGGTACCGGGATACAGCCCGGTACCGGTACGTACCATTCCAGTAGTGAAAACGGTACGCTGGCCGGTACGGTATTGACAACTTTGCCTACAATAGTATTCTTCGGATTTGTGTTGTGCAACAGTAACGTGCTACACATATCATTACACAATACCATCTTTCAATTCGTATTGGACTTCAGTTTGGTGTTGTGCACCTCCGAGCCGTCGAATCGTGCATCTAACGGCTCATATCTCATATTAACAATCAATAATCGAGAGTCGTTCACTGCTAAAATAAGATCGGATATATGATCCGACAGCTCAAAAATGTATAGTACAGTGCGTAGACCACTATATAGCACCATCTCCAATTTGTATTCTTCCAACCACAAACGACCCCGGTATTTCCCAGTCCCCCAGCTCCGGCTCCGCCACTATAAGGTATGGATGGTGACGGAGGACGGACTCTGACCTGCCTCATCTCATCTCATCAGGACTCTCACCTGCCCCATCTCATCAAAGTAGGAGGTCACATTGAGAAAGTCTATTGGCACAGCAATCTGTGTACAAATTGTGCACAAATTTTTATGTGGGATCTATTACAAATTTCATACAAGTGATTCGAGCCGTTCATTATATTTAAAATATTTTTTTAAGGGCCTCTATGAAAAATCAACTCAATCCAATACCTATAAATACTTGATCTAATAGTCTAACTTTTCATTCTCTAAAAACTTGAATGAAAAGTTAGATGATTAAATCAAACATTTATAGGTATCGAATTGAGTTGATTTTTTGTGGAGGCTCTTAAAAAAATGTTTTAAACATATTGAACGGCTCGGATCACTTGTATAGTACCCGTAATGAGTTTCACTTAAAAATATGTGCACAGACTGCTGTGCCAATAGACTAGCTCGGTCACATTGAGGTGTGCAAAAAAAATTATCATCCGTTAAATCAATCCAATTCGACAAAATATCATTGATTGCAATTATGAGCGGATTGAATTGGATGGACAAATACTATAAAATCTAATCTAACATGTCAGAGGGTGTTCCACTTTTAGAAAAGTTATTTTTTTTTTAAACGAATATAATTTTAAATTTAAATATAATGAAAATGAAAGATATTTTTTCAATTTTTTGGCACCGTTTAAAAAATCTCAATGAGATTTATCAAATAAGATTTATATTGATAAAAAAATTATTTATGTAAACACATGATTTTTGAGCTCAAAATTACCTTCTTTTTCTAAAAGTTCTTTTTTCGGAAACCGGAACGACCTCAGTTTGCGTGCATTTCTAACCCATTTTTAGTCTCACCTAACCCGCTGTACCTCTAACCCAATAGGATATTACCATTAACCTTTCGAATTTTGGTTGGTAGTTACCAAATTTAGGTTCCGTTCCGTTTTCTTTCAAAATATTTTTTTTTGAAAAGAAGATAATTTTAAATTCAAATATAATTAAAATAAAAAATTGCACCGTTTAAAAGATCTCAATAAAATTTATCAAATAAGATCCATATTGGTAGAAAAATTATTTACATAAACACATAATTTTTTACCTTAAAATTACCTTCTTTTTCTTAAATTTTTTATTTTTAAAAAGTGAAACGGCCTCTTATACTCGTGGTTTCGTGATTTGCTAGAATAGTTAACTTGTTTAACCGGATTTTATTTTTAACCGTCTAAACTCGTTGAGTCGAAACCATCGAAAATTAAAAAAAGAAGAAGTTAACCAACCCGTTGGTTTCAAAAGTTGATGAATTGGCATCTGGTTAAAAAATTACTCTCTTCGTCCCAATTTAACAGTTCATTATTTTATTATAACCGGATTAAAAAATAGTTAGTATATTTTTAAATTGATAATAAATTTTATAGTCAATATAAATTTTATTTGATAAATCTTGATCAATTCTATAATACTCTCTCCCTCCGAATTTAATTGTTCCTAGTTCTAATCTAACCGGCTAAAAAATGGATTATATCTTTGAACTCATAGTGAATTTCATATCAAATATGGATATTATTTGATAGATCTCGATTAGTTCTATAATATAATATTTTCGAAATCACGTAAAATATTATAAATTAAAAATCAATTAAAAAATTACACAAAATCCAAAAAAGAACTATTAAATCAGACGAAGGGAGTACAATGATTTAAAATTACATAAAATATTATAAATTACTATATATATATATATATAATCAATTACAAATTCTCAAAATTGACTATTAAATTGAAACGGAAGAAGATAGTACAAACCAACCAGGCAAGGAGTATAATTTTAAAACCACACATAAGCACTTACGCAAACTCTCGCATGGGTCTCACACATATTGAAAGTGTAGGTGGTGTGGATCCCACAGACTGTGAGTGAATTTGTGCAAGTAGTTGTATGTTTGTGTTTAATTGTAGCAAGACTAGTATAAACATAACCCGCTCATCCTCCTACTTTGTCTTAGGAATTCACCATAAACCCTAGTCTCTCTCTCTCTCTCTCCTTACCATTCGAGACTCGCTTACATAATCCAGGTATCCCTCAGATTCTGTTAATCCGGTTCTCTGGCGAATTCCGTGTCGTATACATTACGCACGTACATATACACGCACTTTGACCTGGTTTTTGTAATTGCAGGGATCATTTTGATGGCCGCTGGATCCGATGCGGCCGTATCCTCCTTATCATGCGTTCAATGCGGCAAACCTGCACATCTTCAGTACTAAATCTCACCTTTTCCCGTAGCTATTGATACTTGATCACTCTCTAAGTTATTTATCTTGTAAAGAACGATTTTTTTTGTTACTTTTCTTGCAGCAATCACACGGGAATTTACACGCACATACTTACAGATGATTGCTTTACTTTAGTATTGTCTAAGGAATATTATAATTTTGAGCGATCGAGAGAGAGTTAAGGTGTTTAGGATGATGATTGATGAATGAGGTAGTTATTGATAAGCTGAATACAATTTTATTGAATAATATCAAACTGATTTTAAAGGTGTATCGGCTGCAGACTACGCAACTAGAAACCCTAGGGCAGCAACCATTTAACTCGAGCTAAATGCTTAGTCAACCGTTGAGTAGTAAATTAGAGTTAACTAACTAAACTTAAGTGTAGGGGAGTCCAAATAGGAGAGAAACAAGGATAAGAAATCGGGGTTGACGATGATTTCCAATCACCATTTGATCTGGTTCAGAGTAGCAACAGGTTGTGTTATGCGGTTGGGGTGGGGTTGACCGGTTGAGGCCTGAGGGTGAATTTGGTTCATATGACTAAGTGTAAATTTCAAAAAAAAAAATCTCTTGTGCGGGCAAAGTAAATTAGTTTATCCACAGAAATGGACTAAAACGTGATGGAATTGTTAACCGTAATTAAAGTTATAAAAAGCAGGCATTGTTTGGTTCTCTGAAGTTCCATAGTTGGTTATACCGTTATAGATGCTCTTGTGGGTTTCTGTTGTATCCCTGGTTATTCATATACTCCCTCCGTCCCAATTAACTTGTCACTTTTTGGAGTTCGTGCCACTTTTCAATTGATTATATCTTGTAATTTATACTCCCTCCGTCCCAGTTTGTTTGTCTTATTGTCGAAAACCGTGTCTTTCAAAAATATACTTATATCTTACATTTTATAATATTTTTTTTATTCTGAAGATTTTGTATAATAAAACTAATTGAGATCTATCAAATAAGATCCATATTGCATATTAAAAACATTACGAATTGAAAATTATAGCCAATTCTTTGAGAAGTCAAACGCTCTCAAAAAGTTAAAAAGGGGACAAACAAACTGGGACGGAGGGAGTAATATTTTAGGCGATTTTGAAAACATTGTATTATAGAACAAATCGAGATCTCTCAAACAAGATCCATATTGGATATAAAATTCATTACCAATTTAAAGATATAACTAATTCTTTTTTCCGGTTGGAATATAACTGTGACAAGTAAATTGGGACGGAGGGAGTACTATTTTACCATGATCTTTCTTTCTTTTTTTGACAAGTAATTAATTATATTGAGAAGAAGGAATTAAGGGACTGCTTCACCATGATCTGAGGAAACTACTTGTGAAGAGACTCTCAGATAATCTGACAACTCTTCAATATCTGTTATTTAGATTCCTAATTATTAATTTCTCAGAATCGGGGTTATCGTTTTCGGCATATAGAACACCAGCACTTTATGGGAATCCACTTTGTAATGTGTCTCTATATGTCTCGTGCATCCTTTTTTAACCATGTCAACTAAGGATTACGGGTTGGCCTACCTGAAGGTTTGTTTATGTAGCTTTGGTTTTTTATTTGTTTTGTTTCAGAGAAAAAGAGTCAGGTTCATTGGATGTTTAGTAATGGTTGGTGCACTGATTATCGCATCCTTTTCAGGTGCCCCAAGTGTGTGGAATTGAAGCTTCCTCGGGAAGGAGCTGCTTTCTGGTTTGTAAACACTATCTGGATTCTGTGAATGTAGTTTTGGTTGCTGCTAACTGCCAC
>BPLS01000171.1:323942-347062 GCA_019656275.1 Rhododendron kiyosumense | reverse complement strand
TATCAAATAAGTAGCTTTTTCCCTACTTGTAAATATATTGATGTCTGAACTCCCAACTAATTATGTTGTGAATAGTCATAACACTCTCGTTTAGACAGCCTCTTCAACATGAAAGGACAAAGGTTATACTCACTGCATACAGACAAAGCTCTCGAAGGAAGGTAAAAAAAGAAATGGTCATACTGTCAGGTGGAGGCATGTAAGACTTGACAACTGTATCCAAGAAAAACACACATCCATGTGTACCCTCTGACTTAGTTATTCTAGCGGCGCAGTTTCTAACAATTACCTTTAAAGCAGGTATAATTACTCGGTCACATCTTTTGTACTGTTGGAGAACCCAAAGAATGTCGGTAGATAACATGACCTCTCTGGAGAGTTTCTCAGTCTGTTTTTGAGTGTCCGAGGCTTGAAGATACTCCAACAAAGCAGTAAGTGATGCCTTCCTCAAAGAATCTTGCAACCCACCAACAGAAATAACTAATCCAGATAGCACATATTTACTGTAACAACTAAGCTGAAGTAACTTAACGAAACGAGGATACGAGAAAGTGGGCACCTGCAGGCAAGTACATATTGATCTCTTCGTGAGCCAAAAAAAAACTCTGCAATCAAATTTTAATTGACTTATTTACACATACCCCCCACTCTGTGTCCACCTTGTCAGGAACGATTTCTTCTAGCTTTTCCCTGTAAGGTATGAAGGGCACATATAATGCTTTGTCATACAAAATCCTTTGGAGAACCTTTGCAGCCATTTCCCTTATTTTATCCATCTTCTCCACAGCTTGCTTAATAATTCCTCCAACTATACTGCTGGCAAGCTTTTCATCAAAAAGTGAATACATCTTGTCATCTTTGATCATATCACTTTCAAACTGCTCTGAGGCAGATTTAGCTTTATTTAATCCACTTGAGTTGCCAATGGAGTCTTTTTTACGAAGGATAAATGCACATCTCTGAAGGCCATCCATAGCAGCCTCACGGACCCAAGAACCCACATCACCTCTGTTATCCACGGAGTAATCATCCAGAGCTCTAAACAAACACTGCATCACTTCACTCTTGATGAAATAGTACAGTGAAATATCCTCCACCTCGGAACACTCCACTGAGCTTGTTATCGTTTCACACACTGAGATGAGACCTTTGACTGCACTTACACGTGCTTCAGCGTCTCTTTCTTCAGGGTTATCCTGCACTCAGAAGAAGTGCCCAGTCAAACTGACTGATTATTCATTTTAGCGGCTCATAACTCGGAATCTCAAGAGTAGATGAACCAAAAATCTTCCACAAGGATACCTCAATAGCACAAGCACTACAAAGCTTCGGTAGTACAACATTCCATCTTGTAGCCAGAAACTTTAAAGGTAGTACACCGATTGCCAATGCAGACCCCCTTCTTGCAGCCACATTAGAATCCCTCAACTGTTCTAGGTACTTGGACACAAAATCGTTAACAATTTTATCCTCTGCATTGAGAAGGTAAGCCGGAACAAAGTGTTTCAGGGCCTCAACAGCAGCATTCTGGACATCGGAAAAAATAACTAAATTGAAAATGCAGTACAAATAGATTAATCTTACTCCTATCGGCGACAGAGTTCAGAAGTTGAATATACCTGTATATGAGAATTAGGATGTCTTAAGTTCTCATTGATGGTATCGAGCAAACTTCTCTTAAGTTTTTCTGGCAAGTGTACATGAGCTGTAGAGATGCATTCAATTAAGCGAGAAACAGCAGAACGCATTATCTCCCCACCCTTCCCACGATACAGACGTGCTTTCTCTATAGCAGGAACTATGCCAGCAACATATTTCTGCTTATCTGTTAGAAAGATTGTGGGGTAAATGCTCCATTAGAGCATGGAAAGGTTCAATCTAAGTAACATTATGCAACTTGAATTAGGATCTGAGAAGGGAAAAATGGAAAATTATTTTTTTAGCCATCCACATGGATGAGGGAAAAGGTTCACTTATGGTACATGTTACAAGTATTCATCTTCCTCCGCAAAGCCTCTCCTTTTACCAAACCTTATAGAAAGAAGGGTAAAAGATAACACAGTTCGCAAAAAACAACTATTCAAAGAAAAGTAATAAAGTATCACATCGTAATGTGGATAAAAATTATATCATATTATTTTGTAAGCACAGACAGAACAGCTTCAATTGCATTTTCATTTTCCATCATACAATCTTGAAAAGCAGGGGAAATCATCACCTACCTGTTGAAATAGCATAATCACACTTGTATAAAGCAAAAACAAGTTCCCCTGCCGCTAAAGTTGCACCATGACGCATGCACAGATCAGATGAGAGAGTGCAAGGAATTAATTTCTCGAGAACAAAATTGGCAAAATATTCAGGATCATACTTTACAAGAGCAGCAAGGGCATTTGCAGCAAGTTCTCTCAAGCCTTTGTCCTGAAGATGTGGAAAGTGACAATTAGAAGATCATCATTACTAATCAAGAAGGAAAAGAAAATGCCATATTAATTACCTACAAAAGAATGATAAAAAAACAAAAACCACAAACAAACCCAAATTACTTGTTTATGTGTCATGCGCTGCAACTAGAAATTTCTGAATGATAGATAAAATGAAATTCTTGAATGAATGATAGATGAACAAGAGGAAACAACTTGCGAAGTCTCCTTGCTGAAACAAGAACTGAAAACGAAAAAGCACATCCAACTAATTAGGAGTACTCCACAGCTGCACCCTTTTCGTGTTATTTTTGTTTAGCAAATATATCAAGGAAAAACGCACTTGTTGAAAATGATAAGAGATTGACCGGTAGCCTTGTGTAAGATGGGAGTTGAAGGCAGCGTATAACTGCAGTAAGCTTTTTTACGAAGTGAAGATCCTACAGCTAGGGATGATGAATGAGCTGGAAGTATAAAGATGGTAAATATTTAGCCAAATCTATCTCTATTATAGGCGGTGATGCACCTGCAATGCTTCCTAATAAGAATATTAGAAGACAAACTGAAGTAATTTCCTTCATCTGGACAATGAGAGGGAATGTCATTTACTCAAATTCTGAGCTTCCCAAATATGATGCATGCGCAGGAAATGACAAATTCACTGAGGCACTTGTAAACAACTGTTATGAGCTAAAAACATGTAGAGCCAATGAATCAATATGTTTTGGTGTATCCGGTGTTGGGCCAACCTCTGTGCTTCAAATTCATGAGGCAAGCACAAGAGGTGCGTCAGTCCAAGTGTGTGGCTCTTGGGTTGTGGCTTCAAGGTGTTTGATGAGCTGTTTTTTGGAAGAAAAGTTAGGAACACTCTGGGGGCTTTCCCAACAAAAGGCTCTGGATCAACACAGAAAATTCATAGGCAGTCTTCTTTGCTTCAATGATTTCATTAAGTGGTAACTTTCTGAAAGCAACCACTTTGTGCATATATGAACAAAGGTTAGGTCTGTGTCTAGTCCTCCTACACCCATACAACCATGAACCATAGGTTTCCGTTACTGTGTAATGTGCGTGAAAGTCTGTGATTCTAGTTTTTCGTTCTCTTCGCTAGTTCTCATGATGATCTATTTGCTTTTTCTGTATATTTTACATGTACCAAGGTGGCTCTCCTATGGAGATTTTAGAAGGAATCTTGCTTACATACCAAGAAGGGGGGAAAGAAAAGAGAAGATCAAGGCTCTCTGAAAATCAATCCTGAACATACCACCCACAAGTCCCTTAATTTCTCCCAACTCGTCTAAATAACCCTAACAAGTAACAAAGGTGCTGACAATGTACATTAGATGTAAAAACAGGTCATTTATACTATCGAACAATTTTATCACATTGAAAGAAACCGTTTGTTTCCAAACCTCCAGACTGCTGAACAACTTTCAGTGTACCAGTGTCATAGTTATACCATCTCGACGTAACCTCAGTAAACACACAAGTCACAACTAAGAGTAGCTTGGTTTATGCATAGCACAAACACTATATTAGGCATGGAAGCTGACGTGCTTGTCATTAACATCTAATATGACTATTGAATTGAACCATCAAGATACATGACTATAATTTACGATGGTCACTAGTAATAGTTTTCTGAATATCAAATCTCCACAAATATCAACCGTAAATGTGAAATGTCAGATTCACAAACAAAAAGACTGAACTTGCATCAGTAACCAGTTCTGACAACTTTATACTTCAGAAGCACATAATCTGTAGATTGGTTACCTTCTGCCTGTTACAACAACATCCCTAAGATGGAGGAGACATCCCTAAGATGGAGGAGAGGTAGACATTGGTGGAGCTTCTTGTAGGATTATGCCTCTCCACCTGTGAAATTATTATTTTCTCCAGAAACTACTATAAACGAAAACTAGAGTCAAGTTACTTATTTTCTTAATTTCTTATCTCTCTAAGACGCAAGTAGCCAAGGAGCATCTTTAGTATTCAGACACATAATGCAGAATCATAGAAGATCAATGAAGTGGTTTATAATTTTCCAGCTACTGATTTTTGTTGAGATTGTTATACTTAGCAGGCATCTTTTCCATAGAAGTAATCTTCACTACAATATTCGAAGAAAGTGATGAGTAGCTCCAAAAAGAAAAAGTAAACAATAGGAATGAACAACGACCACTTCTACATTTGTCTAGTCAACATCACCGTCAATTCTTAAGAAACGTTTAATAAGAGAAGGAAATTTTGTTTAAGATTAGAACATACCCAGTGACAGATCTTGTTATTCAGCAATTCATCAACAAAGGGGCCAAGATATCCATCATACTGAGCAATGCAGACAGCAACATAAAGATAGGAGTTTGAACGTGAGGATAGTGCAAAATAATCAGCTGTATTCACTATGTCAATGCCATGTGGGTAATTCCCTTGCCTACCAACATTCTCCTGAAAAGCAGCTGCAGCAGCCCTTCTACAATTTACCTAAGCATTACATCTAACAATGACGATCACAGCAATAACAACAATAAAGAAAGAAGATATCCTGGAGAGGTAAAATGCAGTAGAAGAGAGCCAATAGAGGTAAAATAATCACCTCACGGTCATAGCAGGCCACAATTAAAAGGTGAGGAGCAAGCTGTTCCAGTACGCTTTCCATATCCCTGTGGTAATAAGCACGACCAAATGCCCAACAAACATATGCAGCAGCATCACGTACATGTGATCCAACACTGTGGGGACCTCTTCGGATATCATAATGCAGGGCCTGTGCACAAGTTTGCTCCTCATCAGTGCCCAAGAAATTGTTAGAAATGATGGCCTCGAAACAGAATAACCAATCCGGAAGGAAGGGTAATATGCATGCCGCAAATAATACACATTAGGACAAGAGAATCTACATCAACCATAGATTTATACTCCAAGAGAGGCATCTGTGTCCAACCATTGTATAAAATATTACAGAAAAGTAACAGTACCCTGTTAGACATAACCACAAAATTGACACGATAAAAAAACTAGAAATGTAACAGACCAATTTCAAGTCAAACCAAAAGCTATGTCCCCCAGAAGAGACCGCTCTCGGCCACAGGCAAAGGTAAAAGGAGGGCCTGAAGAGGAGGGGGGAGAGCGGAGTTGAAACAAGAGAGACCGAAGTATTGAATCATTCAATAAAATCCATACAATTCAGACTGTTACAGTCTTACAGAAACAAAAATAAAGAAATATATCAAAGACACATAATGCAAACTATAATTGTCCAAACAACCATAAAAATATTTAAACACCATTCAGGATTTTCAGCAAATTATAAAATCTGCAGTTATTAGCCAAATAGTAGGATAAGAAAAGCAGAACCTTCACAACAACAGGTACAACTTTGGCAAAACTGATTGGCAATAGCAATCCTCTACGTGCCAGCTCAGCCAATGCCATGCAACCTCCATGCCACGAACCATCTCCCTGGAATATAGAAAAAAAAAAAAAAACAACCAGCATCCTTGGAACCCATGAATTGGACAGAATATAACAAATGAATAACTTGTAGAAGTGCTGCATTACTGGAGCCTGTATTCAATGATATTACGCGATAAGGGAAGCCAATTGCAATAGAATACCTCGCCAGGTGAAAACAGCTCCAATATGGACGACAGGACTTCATCTGATAGGGTATATGTCAAACGAGAAGTTACGCGACCAATACCTTTTGCAGCAGACCAGCGCACAACAGTGTCCTGAATTACCACCAAACTTCTTAGCATCAAATCAGTAGAATTGAAGTTCAACTTTGAAAACAAAGGGACCAATCTACGATTAAATGTAACTCATGTTCCATTTAACTATCAACCACAAATTGGACACCAAGGCTTACTGGATTGCCTCCATGCCAATGCAGTAAGACAGACCCCAATAGAAGAAAGACAATGCACTATGTGCCTCCATTCTGAAAACCAGTTGCAAGAATCTTTTGAAGCCATATTTCCACCGTATCTTACTAGAACGCATAAGATCTCGAGAGAGTGGCATCGAATGATATTCTACCACACATTGGACTTCAAGGCTAACTGGGTTGTCTCGACGCCATTGCAGTAAGACAGAACTGAAAAGGACATAGACAAGGGACTATGTGGACTCTGTTCTGAAGACCGATTTCAAGAATCCTTCGAAGCACCATCGTAGTTTAATAGGTGCATAAAATCCCGGGAGAGTGGCATCAAATAAATTCCCATGACTTTAGATGACTACCCAGTCATTAAAATCTAAATAGGATAAGTGGATAACTTAACGTATAGTACACAAATGACAAGGGAACTATTTCACAGCCAACATCAACAGATAGGAGGACCAAGAAGATGAGCCTACATTAGAATCAACCTATGAAATTAGTGTGAGTTTTCAAATGTATTTTTAAAATCTACAAGTTTCTATAAAGCCTCCATGGAACCTTTCTATTCCATACGAAGAATTATTCAGTACATGCAGCAGACACAGAAATCCATAAGCGGTGGCAGTATGACACGCACGCTGCGTGGGCACGAAGTTTGAAAATCTTGCATATAGTACATTGGATTAAAAAGGAAAAAACTTTAAACTAAATCGTACCCATCCCAACTATTCAAAAAACTGCAAACTGCATAAAAAATGAAAACCAACCTGACTTATTAATTAGTCAATTGTTTCAATGATTCAAGATCAACTCCTCACAATTATATTTCTAAATTCCTAATCATCCCAACTTTTACACACAATCGAGACAAGCAAAAAGTCAAACTATCCTCTTTTGGGGTCGAAAGAAGCAGCATATTAGATAACCCCAGCATCACTCCAAAGTCTTCGAAAAGAAAATCCTTACGCATAAAAATAGAGTCAAATTCATGAAAGAATATGCATATCTCACCCTTTCAACATACCGTATCTCTCAGCCCTAACAGCAACAACTCAATTATTTCCTCAACAATTTCAGGAACTTCCATATCTTCCTCTTGTGGGCAGCCAGCATTTGGGTCTGAATTGGCATTCACATTGGCAACATGATAACCCGGATTATCAATTCTTTGCGGTAAGTTTTCTGAAATTTTCTTCCCGAGCATGCCATGCCTACCCTAAAGAAAAAAGAATGGTTTACCCAAAAGATACAAATCAGAAGGATGTTTGTACCAAGTTTAGTAGCTTGCTAGAACTTAAAACAAACTCATATGGACATTCAACATAAGCCATCAAATTCAAAAAAAAATATTCATACATAGGGCAACCACACACCAAAATTTTATAGGCTTAGAATTACTTGTCAATAGCCTCCTATAAACCCACCATAGGAGGTCCCAATCCCCTTCAACGTCCAGCCTCATCTATCAAACTTTAATTACCATCCATAACCCTCCTCTACATGTTCAGCTACATCGCATATCTCCATTACCGTTTCTGACAAAGCTTGAAACAAGGGTGTCAAGCTTCTGTTTTATTGTCAAAATCTTAATCTGGTAAGAGGATCAATACAGAATTCTTCAACTCGCCATCAAATTCATCACTTAAACCACCCCACAATTATTTCCTCTATTCATCTAAAAGAACAAAAGGACAAAAGGAGGGAAACATGTGGGCAAGCTGGAGATAATGCTCTTAATAAGGGCAAGTCACCAGCTGTAGGAAGACATAGGCACTTCAGCCAACATGTATTTTCAGAAGTCCAGAACAACCCTCAAAGACAATGTTTGAGTTATAAACAAAAGGGTAATTCCAAGAGGCTGGAAGAGAATCCATTCTTACAGCCGAAACTTTACCCTCAGCTCCCCAACTGAATCAGAGAACTCTCTACCAGATTAATCCTGAGGCCTGAGAACCCTCTATACAAGATAGAATGCAACAGAACCAATGCTACTTCTCCCTGGTCAGGATAACCCGCAGATTTTCTCGAGACATTACATTAGGCAAGAGTCCCTCTACCAAGCCCATCAAGAATTGTGAATTCAAGCACCCATTCACAACCCTACCAGTCATTTGCTCAATGCCTCCACCAAGAGAAAATAGGGATAGAGGATAACCCCGATTCAAGCCACTAGAGAACCCAAAAAAGCCTGCCAGAGGACCATATGCTAATATTGAGAATGTAACTACAGCTTAAATCAACTTAATCTATCTGCAAAACCAATATGCTCCAAAATACAACATTGCTATCATAACTGCAAGGAGAACAGTTGTAAGAACTACTAAAAATAAGAGACAGCGAAACGCAAGGGAGGCTAAATGAAACTGCAGAAACTCAAAGATAAATTGGATATAATGCACTCTTAACATTCCAATAATTCCTAATTTTTTCGCAACTCTTCCACAAAAAAACATATCAAATAGAAACACAATTACCTTCCTGAGTTTACTTTTATTGAGGCCCATAGCAACTAATATTTTTCAGCCAGAGTAATTTAGAAAGTTATCAAAAAATAAAAGGAACAATGTAGATCCAAGTATGCATAGCACATCATTGAAACAGTAAGCATCAGAATCATAAAGGGCTCACAGTTCAAAACTTCTTACCACATAACGCCAGGATGGTGAACGATGAGGAAGGCAAATAAGCCCAATCCGCTGACTCAACTTAATCAGATACTTGCGGAGTAGAGGACTTCGAGCAGCAGTAGAAGACCTCATTAAAGCTGATGTGTCATTCCAACTAACAGAAACAACATCAAGTAAGAGTTTCCTACTACCAGCCTGCAGTTGAATCAAAATTACAGATGAGATCCAAAAACTCCAAAGGACAAATCATAAATACATACTGACATCAATACAGTGAACAACAAAAAGAGAACCATGGGGTTGACTACATTTCTCGAGCCTGATGATTCATCTTCTTGAATTAGCAATATCGCATAGCCAGTCTAATTTTTTTCCAATTAATTCTTCAATGTCCCAAAGGCCAGAGCTTCTTTCATGAATTCTTTAAAGGTTGTGATGATGGCACCACTTTTCCCGTGACAATAGAGGATGCCCCATAAACCTAGATCCTTTCGAACTATTTTAGAGGCCGTAATGCGATAAGATATAGGTTTGTTAGATTTCACGGAACTCAATGCCCTTGACAGAGCTCAACAGAGAAAACGGATTCTTGCGCCAACCAAATTGATTGGGACTTAGGCTCTGTTCGGTTTGGTTTGGTTTAAGTAGAGGAAGTCCAGTCCTGTGACCCTTGGCAGCGGGATCAAGTGGTGTGAGAGGCTAGGATTGAGTAGCACAGCCCCAAGCACAAGCTGCACAACAATAGAAACAAGCAACATGAACTTGCAAAGATGACAGATCCAGCAAAGACGCATGGAACCTCATGGAGCAACGCATTACCTATTCACTACCAAAAGCCATTGCCAAGTACCATAACTCCATAGCCACCTTGAAATGGTTCAGGCTCTCCCTCGTTCTCTTGCACATAAAACATGCCACCCTCCTCAACCTAACAACCATTAATATCGCCTCATAAGATGGAAGCCACCAAAAAAAAAACCACTATGAAGGAGACTTAGTGCACCAAATGCCTTTCCAAGCAATGAAATCTCTCCTTCCTTGCAGAACCACAACCCATCTCCAGAAAACCATCCACTTTAAAACTAGTATAAAGAAAAAAAATTGAGAACATCTAGCCCAAGCCAGCATTTACTGCTATTGCCCAGGCCTGAAATCCTTATGGGTTAGGTTACAGTTGCTCAAATTCAGCCAATCCAACTTCTCTGCCTTCTGCCCCCACCCCTGGCCAAAAAATGAATGAGAGAGAGAGGGAGAGGAGCTTAGGGAAATGCTCACCGTACCTGCTCCTTCGTAATATACACCATTTTACCACCAAAAATATATACTATAACCTCTCTAATTCCACAAAGAAGTGACCACAGGCCGTTGCCCCCTTATCCAAATCCGTAAGAGCCCTTACATTCCAAAAACTAACAAAGCTTCACGAGAAAAGTTTAAGATCTAGACCCCACACCCTTGGCCTCATCCCTCCCCTATATCCTTTGAAACCCATTGTCTTTCACTACCCCCAATTATTTGACGGCCATTGTTTTGCATTACCCGAGGTGAAACTGTTAGATAAGCTAGATATACATTGTTGGGCCCATTTCCTAAAAGCTTAAGCTTTTGGGAGAGTTGGTAACTTAACATGGTATCAAAGCCGGGTAGGCCAAGGATGGGGTAGGGTGCGTGTCCTTGGCCTGCACGCAGCAGGTGCTGCCAAGTGGGCACGCTAGGTGTGAGGGAGGGTGTGAAGCAAAGTCCCACATCGCTTGGGTACCAAAGTAATATGAAGAATATAAGCTTGAGGGCACCCTCACTTCAAAAGCTAGCTTTTGGGGTTGAGTTGTAAAAGAAATAGTGTATTAGTCATTTATTGTTTTCACAGAAACCTCCTCCTCTTTACAACCATCCTCGGTCCCATCATGCATAAGACACAATGATCGAATTTGCTATATAAAACCCTACATTTAATAAAGTGATTGTGATTATTGTGTTAGACACCACTCGCGACACCATCTCAACCCTGGAGCGGATCTTGCAGGTGGGTTTGTCATTTTCATGCCCTGGCTTACTGCCGGTGGGACTATTGTGACTCTGTCTGGAGGGTTCCCAGGTTACCCTACAGAAACATGGTATGAGTAAGAGTCAAAAGACAGCGTGCGAAAGAAAATCAAACCTTGAAGATGGCAGCCAGTGCATCCACAGCACCAAGTAACCGAAAGTGGTCCATGACATCATCTGTGACAGACAACAGAACTTCGTGTGTCCAACTAGTGAAGCTGCAAAGGAAATAAATAAAATACAAACTTTAGCTCAAAAAGCACCATAGAATAACTGACTCTAACTTAAGGACCACATACAAGGAAGAAAAATGAAAATAGTGATGAACTGAAGCAATGTTCCCTCATCTCAATGCTTGAGAACAAATACAATCTCTAGCCCCTCCTTCTGAGGATAATCAGTTAGCAAAGCAATCCTATCAACTGCCATTTGACAAATGGCAAGGAAAGCAACTCTAAATATACCCTGCCGCATGCACAATGCATCCCACCAAAATCTTACTGGCTTCTTATACTGCCACAAAATGAGAATAACCCATGAATACTCCAAGGCCACCACCTCCTTCCACCATTTATCCCTCCCAGGTTGAAAGGATGAAAACAATGATAAGAGTGGATAATTTCACCTGTCACATGACTATCTTAACTTAAAACTATTGCACACGCATATAGGCACACAAGCACACCCACATACACAGATACTGAACTTTGCAGTTCAATATTTGATTCTCTTGGATTTAGCAAATGGTCCGCCATATTGCTCACATTAGTTAGACTATAATAGATTGCAGGCTATGGACTTCCTAATAATTCATTATGTTCCTAGATCAGTCAAAAAGTAAATGCCTAACAACTTGACAAGAAAAACCTGATAAAAGCCTTCAACATGTCTGGGCGTGTTAGAAGCCTTGAGAGCAGCAACCCAGCCATGGTGCGCATGGGACCCGCATTTGAAAGGTAATCTTTAGAAAACTCTAATATCCTCAGTACCAAGGGGGGTGGCTCGTCTGCCTCAATATTATTTGCATAAACGATACTACTATCCACAGATGAAATATCAAAAGGAATCAAGACAAGAATGGAGAGCCACAGAAGCATCACACATTTTGCCTCCATCTCTCCTGTACTTTCTTGCCGCAGTGATGTAACTGAATTTGCAACATGACACTTCTCCAATAGAGCTACTGCTAGTTCGAAATCAGAAACCTGATGTGGGAAGAACTTGGTAACAGCTTTGTAACCACACACTGTCACCAGAGAATATATTATAATGCATATGGGCTTGATTACTTCAATAACCTCGTTCGAGTCTGTTCCTAGTTCAATTGTCCTAGAGCGCACAATTAACATTAGAGGAGAAACTATGCTCTCCAGGTAAGGCTCTAACAGTTGACCCTGTTCCTGATACTTGTCCACCTGCATAACAAACAATATAAATTTTATATATCCAAGCATCAGATTCCCACAAGTCCAACTATGTAAAAAGTCAGTACTGAGAAAAAAGATAATTAAAGCTGGTTTACAGTTTCAACAAAACCATACATTGTTCACCTAACTGCTACTAATGGTTCCAAAAGGTGATCATTCTAAATTCGCCATGTCATGGTGTTTATATCCCATCAACAAGTGCAATTACAGACTACAGTTAATGCCTGGGAGAGATATCTGACGCAAACTAGGACGACATCAGTAAAGCAAACTTCAGGATAAGTAATTCCTTTGCATGAAGATACCGTGGACATGGAGGATGATTGTTTCGTCCACAACTCACAACGTTGCATTCACTCCAACAAGATCAAAACTTTGAAGAGCCTTTGAACGGACAATCGGCCACCACTACTTGATCCCAGTATTCTCTAGGGGTGATAAACGAGCCAAACTAGCCAAGTAGGTGGTTGTTCAATCTAGGTTTGAAGCATAACAAGCTTCAAAATATGTTTGAGCTTAGCTTGCTTATTAGATGAGCAAATCTCAAATGAGCTTTAATTGAGCCGACCGTAGCATGGATTCTTATCCATCATTATCCAAACGAGCAGAGTAATAACTTGTTCGACCTTTGTTTGAAAATTTAACGAGCTTTAGAAAAGTTCAGACTTTATCTATTTCTATTACAAAGCGATCTTGCACGAGCTTTTAACAAGCGAACACGAGCTCGTGTTTAGCGGCCCTAGCTTTCTGTGCCATTGGGTGGCAACTAATTTGACGCCAATTGGCAACGAAATAAGGATGTAATGCACTACATTATGAGGAGAGAGAGAGAGAAGTTACGATGGTTCGGATCTTGTGAACGGAGGAGAGATCTGAGGCGCGGCCGCTGGAAACGATGTCGTCGAGGAGAGATTTCACGAGCTTCCATTCGTGGAGGAAGTACCTCTGGAGAACCCTGTCCTTGGAATCATGTTCGTCGTCGTCGTCTTCGTTCAATGCCACCA
Organism: Rhododendron kiyosumense; assembly: GCA_019656275.1. Taxonomy (NCBI): domain Eukaryota; kingdom Viridiplantae; phylum Streptophyta; class Magnoliopsida; order Ericales; family Ericaceae; genus Rhododendron; species Rhododendron kiyosumense. The sequence continues at coordinate 333,652 of BPLS01000171.1, read as the reverse complement.
CGGCCGACTCCTCCAATTTTGGTGGGGCTTGTTCTTCTTCGCTTGCCGCCATCTTAGTGAGAGACAAGGAGAACTGAATGAATCCAACCCGGAAGAGATGAAAGAGAGAGGAGAGAGAATCTCGATTCTGCTGGTGGATTCCCGCCTCACTCACTGCAGTTTTCTAGTGTGAATTCAGGTAAAGCCAGAGTTCAAGGGATGTTTTAAAAAAAGAAAAAAAAAATTTGTATTGATATACTCGATGTTCTATTGGAATTTGGAAACCGTGCTCGATAAGCGCGAGTTCCGTATTGTCATAAGTTCGTGTCTTGTACGTGCGATGTGTATTGTCACGAAATCGTGTTTAGGAAAAACACTTTTTGGAAGATCGGTAGTAAACAGACTTCTCATCTTCAACCTGAGAAGTATCAACAAAAAGGCTTCTTCCTTTTTTGGCAATTTTCAAACTTATTTTGGAATTAATTTAATGATCCGATTAGTTCTTATTGTACAACTTGTCAATTATGATGTTTATATACAGTATAAATTTAATCGAGTGCCAAATAGTTATTAATCGGAGTAGAAAGATCCTTAAAAAAAATGAAAATAAATTAGTTAGGTACACTAGATTACAACTCTTGTTGAAGAAGAAGGCTTCTCCACGGTTTTTTGAAATTTTTGACCTTACTTTGGAATAATTTTTATGATCCAATTTGTCCACGTTGTAGAAATTGTCAATTATAATGATTTTGTTAGATTTCAAGTCAATCGGGTACTTCTTGATATCTAATCGGAGAAGATATATGTCCAAATAAATTGGAAAAAAGTGAGCCGGTAACATTTGATAACAACTTGAAAAAGACTGTTTTTTCCTCCCGCCTTCTGTTCGTACTCCGTTGTAACAACGTCGCCGATCCAAGTCGACCTTCACCATAGCCGAGCCGAGTTCCGATCGCTAAGTCACCCGGCAGAGTTGTGTTTGCGACTCGCGATCGGAGCTGGTAAACTCATCCACGCGGCCACACCCATCGTCTCTTTCTCTCTACAACGGGTGTTTGCTATTTGTGCCTCAGAAGTCTCAGAAACACAACCAAATCTGCAGCCATGTGAGGAACAATCTAAGGTAAAATGGGTGGTTGTTGCATCTAACTCAATTTTTCTGTTGGCGCACATTCTAATAGCTTTTCGGGTTTTGATTTTATATTGCTTACGGCATTAGAAATCGATGCAAGGGATATATGCCTCCCACGTGTTTGACATTTGGCTTTTGAAGGTAATCCTTTTTAGGCCTATGGTTTTTCTAAACTTGAACTCCATTTCTGAATTCATAGCCGTGGTTGGTTGTGCATTGGTATAGAACCTTGTATTCGAAAGATGAGGTTAGACCAATCTTTATGTCATATAAATCTACCAGACTCATTGTAGACTTAGCTCTTTATAGCTTCAGATCATTTATTATTTGCTTGTAATGGTTTCACATATAGCAATGCTTGAGAGAGACATTTCACTACAAAGAGGAAGAAGATGAATGGGGATCTTAAAGGTGAAGAGCCAGAAATACGAGGACGGAGATGAGGAAATACATAGTAGTATACATGGTAATATGGGTGGGTGGGACCGAATCTTGCTGCTGGTGTGGAGAAGAGGAGAACATTGGGGCTTTCCGTTTGATTTATAGCCTAAGGGCATCTTTTGGTCTTCATTTGGCAGGGAAAATGCTCATTGACATAAGTTTTGCAGACTACGCCCATACGGCACATGATTCATGAACTGTTAAAATGGATGGAGATCTATAAACCCAAGTGGGGGTTATGTGGTCAAGTTTAAACCTCAAGGGTAAAGCGCCGGTAAAATGGACTTTTCCCAAATTTATACGTATTGTGGTCTAGTACTTTTGCGCCAGTACATTTTTTGTGCATCATTTGCTTGTTGCTTTTGATTCAGACTACTTGTTCCATTTTTCTGCTTTGATATGCTTCACGGTGAACTACCACTACCTATAAATCTTGATTCTGGTGTACTTTAGGTTTACAGCATCCTCAATTACTGTCCAGTTGGCAAAATTGGCGAGAAAGGGAAAGAAGCAAGGAGGGAGACGAAAACAAACCGAAGTGTTAAGTTTGAGATAAAATAAAAGAGAAATAGGAAACAAATTTGATAATTGCATCTTTCCATCTGGTTTGGATAATTCATGAGGAAAAGAAGAGCAACACATGTTATTCTCTCCCATGCTTGGAAAAGATAAACGATAAATGACAGACGGTAGATAGTTTTTTGTGCTTATTAGGGAAAGGAATATGGTTTGTGTTGGAATTTGTCCTACATCGGTTAATTATCTCCTCCAAAACTAGTATACGAGCCTGGGCGGCCTCTCCACTCTTTGCCAATTGGTTTGGAGTTGGATGCTTTAAAATGGTATCAGAGTTAGATTTTCGGAGGCTTTTTCCCTTTGTTTGTGCCATAGTTGCACTCTATTTCATTGTGATCCGTGTGTTATGGATCCTTTGTTTACCTCTCCACATGCGAGTCGGGGGTCGTACGACTCGCACATGCGGGGGAGTGTTGAGATTTGTCTCACATCAGTTAATTATCTCCTCCAAAATTAGTATACGAGCCTGGGCGGCCTCTCCACTCTTTGCCAATTGGTTTGGAGTTGGATGCTTTAACAGTTTGTTCCCATTTCTCTCCTTGAAAGCTATCTAAACAGGTGATTATGCAGGAGAGAGTCCATTCCGTTTTCTTTCCTATAAAGTTACTCCATCTTTACTTCTTTTTTTTCTACTCTAAGCACCACCACTACAGTGCATTTGTTTCTCTTTCATTGCACCCCTAATTGAAGGCATCAGTCTTCTTAACTCGATAACCGCGTCATGTAGACAATCACCTACTAACTGATGGGGGATGAACACTTTGTTGCTCTATAAATTGGCTTCTCGTTTCCCTAGTTTCGCTTTCTTATGTTTCTAGTAACGCTTTCTTTTGTGAAGCTTTAAATATCTTGAACCTTGAGGGCAGTTTTTATATTTTAGTTTGGAAGGGGCAGAGTCTTCACGTCTCCTCCTTTTTATCCTTTCAAATTCTTCACACTTCAGTTGCCATTTACCTTTACAATGGATCAATTTGGTGTGAAGGTTAAGCGTCTGTCGTGTCTGGTTTGGCTTTGCAATATGACTTTGGTTTTCTGTGGAGGATGGTCATAATTAGCGTTGGCATCTCTGTTGACCATTTATAACTTCCTGTTGTCATGGACTTGGGTACAAGTGTCGAGTACGGGTATGTGTCTAAGTATTGGTTCAGTTAATTTCTGTCTTAAGGAGATGGGGATAAGGCCAAAAGTTCAGATTTGGTGGCATATTTTTTTTTTTCCCTCTCTCTCAATTAATTAGTGTTTACTAATTCTCTTTCATACATCACATAGGAGTTTCATGCATAGTTCATGGTAAATCCAAATGAGAAAATATGCTTGCTAGGTGCACGTTCAAGTAAATATGTCAGATATAGAGTCCATATCCTTGTCCGAGTGTTGAGTGCCCTACACTTATGTTTTAGTTATTTGGAAACGTAGGTCATGCCCATGCTCCTTATCATTATCGTTGTGAAGTATAGAACTAGATCATACTCATGATGTCAGAAATCTCTGCAGCTAGTTTTTTTTTTTCTCTCTTGTAAGTTGAACTTTTATGCATATGGTCTTGCCACCCACATCTGATTTGAGTAGTTCAACCCCTGTGGTATGTTGATATCAATTGATGAGGAACCTCTTCCCCCTTATGGGAGACTCTCTGCATTTTGGATTGTATTCCGAAAGAATCCCAAACCTGTCATTCCATGGTCTAACACTCTAACTAACCTTGTACTTTTTTGCCATGTGCAAACCTTCAACATGTGAGATATGCAAACCTTAGAGGGTGGTATCTGGTCTCTGAGCTTTATCCATTGATTTGTGTGGAAGGATAAGAAAAATACTTTGATGGGCATTCTAAGTGGACCTGTGCGTAGAGTTCTTATTTGATTACTTGCCGGTTTCTTTTTGCCTTTCAGAGGCAGTGTGGTGTACATAGAGTACTTTTTGGATCTACAAGGGTCCAGACTAATATTAGAGGGAACACTATTTTACCTGTTTTGTATCATACTGGCCAGTTCCCATTTCATAGACCACCCAAAACCTCTTTGTGGCAAACCAATCTCAGGAGGATCCCTTAAGGCTGTATAATATTAGAGGGAACACTTTTTTTTCAATGGTATGGTTATTGAGGAAAAACTACGTAAATAGGTAACATAGGTAATAAGCCACCTACTTCAGCATGGCAACTTTCAGTTTCTTAGGTTATTATTTGCTATCATTGTCCATGACGTAATTTTGATAAATGAAGTTGCTTTTTTTAAATTATTAGATTTTGTTTTGATGCAGTTGGCATTGGCTGCTTTGTACTAGGTGAATGATGTGCATGGGCTTATCGACTTTGAGAGGTTCTAATTGCTTCCCAAATATGAACTGAATGAAATTTCTTGTTTTTTAATTCCCTTCTTATTTGTTGCAAAAATTTCCTGAAAATCAATTTAAAGCACAGATACGTTGGGAACCTTCTCTCTTGCCAGCATGATACACACTCCATTTCAGAACTTACTGTTTCTCTAAATGCCATAATCTCATTGGTTGGAATGTATAATTTATTTTATAAAATTTCCAGTCTGATGTGATCTTGATACAGCTGCTGCTTAGCTGATATAATTCAGGCATTGGCTTTGCGATGTTCATTTCAATATGTGCGAATGTAGCTCAGTTTCACCTCCACCTTCCTCCTCAAACTTTTTCTACTCTTTTTGTACAGGTAAGTAAACTTGTGACCCTTACTGCTACAGATATGAAGCACGTTGATCGGAAAAATTATGCCGGGATCCGAGCTCACATGACAAGTATTGCTAATGCACTTTTATGTATTAGGAGTAACTTTTGCTTTGATAGTGTGCTCTCTGTCTCTCAATTGTCGTTGATTTGTTATATCAAGAGTAAGAAATGAAAGCACCGGTCCAAGGAGAGTTCAAGTGAATTGCATGCATAATTTCACTGTTTGTTACGGTGCCTCGACATAGACGTTTCACTACAAGAATGTGGTTTTTCAATTTGGGAATTCTTCTTAATTTGTTTTGATTTTGATGTGGTCTGAAGCAGTCATACCGCTTCATACATGACTTGAAAAATTAGTGATCGAGCGGTTGTTGATTAGCTACAGTCCGTTGTATACTTATGGTGATTATTATGACATCACTGACGTCGTATTGTTGGAGGAATCTCGCTGAGAAAATATCACCATTACGAATGCAAGCGGAGGAAATTGAATCCTCATTGTTGAGATGTTGGGTTTCAAGCTCCAGTGTTTCAATTTCAGTTTATGAAACTACCAATTAAAGTGCATCATTATGATTTCAGTTTGAGCCCAATTGAATCCTCTGTTTTGCTTCTTTTTTGTTTTGGGATCCATTCACGTTGCATATGGAATCTGTAGCTGGATTATCAGAACCATAATCTGGTCTGTTTTAGTAACTAATGTCAATGTGGTATGTTACGCACTTGGTAGTTTATGAGACCCACAATTTGGTTTGTTTTGACTGTGAACTGAAAATCTGTTTTGGTAATGCCATTTAAGAGATGTTTGGAACCTGTTTATGACATGTTTTGTATGTGGTATGTTATGAACCTGTTTTGTTTAAGAGATGTTTAGAGCAGGTTCTGTGTTACTGGAATGATTGTGTTTGTTACTGCAGTTTGTGAAGTTTGTGACTGTAGCATTCTGTATGAATCTGCACTTGGAATGAAGCTGTTAGTTACTGCACTTGGAATCTGCACTTGGAAGCTGTTAGTTACTGCACTGCAGTTGTATTGGTTTTAGAGCAGGTTTTGACTACTTTGATTACTTTAGGTCTTCACTTAAGATTCTCTTGTGTTTGAGCTGTCCTTTGTTTATGTAACCCTTCAACATTGGCAGGTTGAGAAAGTATTTGGTGCAAGTCAGCCAGATATTCTTGAATTTGAGAAGGCAAATAAAATGCTCAAGGTATGAACTGAGATGCATCCTTCACATCCGACAGCGAAAGTGGTAATAAAAACATGTGTAGATAAACAAAAATCCATGTTGTATAAAAATTTTAATCTGTTGGGAAAGAAGTTTAGGACTGATGGAAAAAGATAATGACCTTAGAGGTCGAATACATTACTGTGATGATAAAAATCACATTTTGAGGAACTTTTATTTTTCTTTCACCTTATCTGCTGTTTTATTGTCAAGTATTACAATTGTAAGTCTCCTGGTTTCATGGTTTGATAGTCTTTGTGATTTTCTATGTACATAATAACGCACTACTGATTTGACATTCTCCTGGCTCAAAATGGGGCACTACATCAGAGCATTGTTGTTCAATTTTGCAGTCTCTTTTGTTGGATACTTATGTTACTAATTCTGGACATGGAGTTTTGTTCATGTGTAGAGCATTGGCTGCTAAAATGCTAGTTCTCTTTCCTCTTGTGATTCTTACTTTGCAAAAATATGTTGACATGCTGCTGCGTCATTATGTTTGTCTCAGAAATGCTGTTTTTTCGATGACTATTACTGCTGCAGCTGATGGAAATTGCTACTGGGTTGAAAGTGCAGAGGTATCGGGACCGCAATGCTTGTATTGGGTGAATTTTAATGAATCGGCTCTCCACGACCATTAAAATCAAACAATCATTGGAGGGGATGCAATATGGTGTGAGCCCTTTCTTTCATTCTCCTACTGCTACACTACTATTTGCTTTGGTGCTACTTCTTTGCTCACTAGGTTCCAAGCGTGAGAACGGTGCCCACATTCGTTAGCAGAAAGAATCCCTCAACTGAAGAAGATTTTGGAAGCTCTATCTATATTATTCATTTTTCTAGTGTTACTAGTAAGGTACAGACGTGTAGTAATGAGACGGCGTATGTGGTTTTAGAGACAATCTTGTGAATGATTTCGACAATGTGTTTCATTCGGACGTATGTGGTTTAATAGAAAATCTTGTGAATGATTTCGACAATGTGTTTCATTCGAAAATAGAGAAGACAGATTTGTTGGATTGGTGTTATATTATTTGTGTTATTTGATAGGGGAATGATAGGGGAATGAACTAGCTATGAAACTATCAAGAATTTATAATAAAAAAAAACTATTCCCGGTGTTTAAAAAAACCCCCTGCAAAAGACATTGGTTTTGGCCTCCGGCAAACTTTTACTGGCGTAAGTATTTCACAATGATTGATTTCTTGTAGTGTTAAGAGGAAGAGAAGTCAGTCAATACTCTGTTTTTTCTAGCCCTATGTGTGTATATGTACACTAGATATTGGAGGGAAACCCCAACAATTTGGCGCAACAAGGTTGTGAGGGGCTGGAATGAACCATTCTGCCCCCAAGTGCATGTCACGTGTTTGGCACATGCTCTCTTTTCTGTTCAAAACGTGGATGAAGTTAGTTTGAGGACGAAATAGAAGGATTTTGGATAGTTTGAGGGATGAAATTGCTCGTTTAGATAGTTTGAGGACAAAGTAGAAAAAGTGATGATAGTTCGAGGGATGTTTTCATAAAAGACTTATGAAATAGAGTTGATGAAAAAGCTAATTATTGTTTTTGGAGTAATTTAGTGGCCAAACAAGACTTTAATCATGCCATACAATGTCGCCCAACCATTCCACAATGAGTGTTTAATTAATCATCGAGGCAATTCAAAAATGATTTTTTTGACTTCATTAAACAATTGCGAAATCCCGTAGATTGCATATGATCAACTGAGGAAATGAAAAGCTAGTCATTGAGATTTTTTAAACAAAAAATAATCAGGTAGAGACATATTTCTAATTATAATTATTACGTCAAAATATGAGTGAATAAATGTGAAATAGACCAGGACTCCGTGTGAACATTTCTAGAAAATGGACTACATTTTTTCTCAACCCACACGACAGGTAGGTGGATAAAATCTTCTGACAATGATGAACTGAGTGTCATTGAAACCCTACTATCTTAATAGACGCCCGCACGGTGTGAAGTGTCTACGACATGTGATACTAAATGAATTTGCCAATTTTGCTTAGCCAACATAACCCTTGTATCAAGGTTTGGGACAATCCAGAATCTTGTGCTAAGTTTTCAAAGCAAATACTACTACTATAGATCTGTGCTTTGATAGAAATACCACAATGCGAAAAGACTCTGCCGCTGGAAGCTTGTGTATGGATAATGATGAATTAGGCAGGACATAAACAGCACATGACATTCCATTCCAAACCAGTATACAACAACAAATACAGCAGCAATAAAGTACTACTACCAAATAGGCAACATAGGGTGATAAACACAACAGAGACGTACACATTTTGAGCGAGCATTTGGTTTACATTGAGTGCAAGTCATTCAGCAACCCTCGCACCTATTAAATAAACCCGGCACTGGACCAAACTTCCGCCGATCCAAAAACCAGGCATGACCATCAGCCCAACCTTTGGCTTCTCATCGTTTTCTTCTGGAACCAAATTTTTCACGACACTTTCCATATACACCTCAGAGAAATCACTTCCCTTATTCACCTGGAATACCTTAACAGGTGGATCAAAAGAATAAGCCAACCTGTGCAAAAGCCAGATTGACTTGGCCAGTTTGAGAAAAGCCACATAGAAAGGTGTCCGAGGATGCCCTCCTCCCATGACATAGTTCCGCTGATCCAAATTCCCAAAAAATGATGCCTCCATCTTTGAATGAACCACAGCTAGGTATTTGCTCCGGCAAAATTTCCCAAAAATGGAGTCTGGATCTTGACCCACAGCATCTAATGGGTCCAGTTCCCTCAAAGCAAGATACTGCCGGAAGAAACTTTCTTTACTGAAAGTAAGATTTTCCTGATTGACAGAGAAGTTTTCTTGTTGGAACCCAGTGAACATCCGTAGGCAAATATGGTGTTCAAATGCATGCTTTTTGTGAGCTCTCTTTGCGTAAACGACGTCAGGTTCAATGGAGTTTGCCGCAGCATCTAGGTCCCACCCGGCTGCTTTCATCATGTTGATCAACGGCTTAGAAAAATCGTGAATGGCTTTGTAAGCAGTTTCAACAACTGAGGTGAAGAGGTCGGGGGTTAAATCCACAGGGGAACTTCCACTTTCACAACCCGAACTTTCTGATTCTTTCGAGGATAACCCCCTAAGCTTTAGATTCTTCTCCAGTTTTTCCCTCTTCTGAATAGCCTCTTGGATCTGTTGCTCCAACTGATGAATTTCAGTGTCTTTATTTTGAATTTCAGATTGGAACTTCTTCACCATGACCTCGTAGGTTTTCAAAAGGCTCTGCTGTTCTTGGATTTCAGCAGCTAAGCGCGAGTCTTGAGGGGAAACACTTACCGGCTTTGGATTGTGCTCCCTGTAGAAATGTTTGAGTTCAGAGAGATTCTTCAGTTCAGAAATTACAAGTTTGTCTGCAGTTTGGATTTTATCAGGGTCATAAGGAGTGTGGGCGTCTTGGAGTTGGATGTAGGCCGACTTAAGGGAGGAGATGTTTGTGAAAATCTTTGATATCAGGGATTCCACTGGTTCTGGATTCTGATTGGTTGCCTCTTCCATGGGTTGAGGGTGGACTTTCTGACTATTGCTGTCGCGGAGTTGGGTGTCCCTAACACCAGTTGGTTGCATAGCTACTTCCAGTGATGAGGGAGTTGAATGGGTTTCCTTGAAA
>BPLS01000171.1:242747-303942 GCA_019656275.1 Rhododendron kiyosumense | reverse complement strand
CTCTCTCTCAAGCATGGTGTCGTTGGTACCGACTATTGGGTCCACGATTTCCCGCCTACCCTTTCTGCCCAAACCCTCGTTCTACTTTTCCGTCAGAGCCCTCAGAACATCAAAACTGCCCTACAGAGAACTTACCCCCACACCATCTCCACTCAGTTCCTCATCGGCCGTACACTCGATGTCGAACTCGAATTCCCCCAAACCCATCGCCGAAAACCCATCAAACTTATCCGATAATTTGGTCATTTTGGGCATTGAGACGAGCTGCGACGACACTGCTGCTGCTGTTGTAAGTCATACTTACAAAAACACCCGCTTGTTTTATTGGTACAGTTGTGAGCTTTCTGGGTATTTGTTTTTTTTATCGATTTGGTTTCATTTTTAGGTTCGAAGTAATGGGGAAATTCTCAGCCAAGTTGTGTCGTCTCAGGTACAATGTTTAGCATTTTAAGTTTCATGGACTTCAGTTCATGTATAATTCCTCTAACTTCCGTCCGGAAAAGAATGTCCGGTATGCAAAATGAGAAATTAAAAGGAATTTAATTTTATTCAAAAGAATGTGTACTTTTTAAAAAATTTAAAAGAACTCGTTGATATCTGGTCTCTTGCAGGGAAAAAAAGTTTGAATCTTTTTGGGACGGCTGTAGTACCATTTTTTGTTGTGAAAGAATGAAACGCATTGTTCCCACAAACAAGAAAGAAAATGAAATGCTTGATTTGATAGCTTGCCCACGTCCGTGGCACAGAGGCTTTGGCTTGCAGCCTCTGTAAAGAACGCCCATGTTTTGCTTGTCATATAGCTTTTGCTGATATGTTATTTTGGCAATAACCAAATTTGACCGAGCCACTTTAAAATTTTGGCGTGTTCTCATGGTTTGATATCTTGGCTCACTGTTTTTTCTGGTAATGAGTCTAATGACCACCAGCATATATTAAACTTCATACAGGCAGATTTGCTTGCTCGATATGGAGGAGTTGCGCCTAAAATGGCCGAAGAAGCACATGCACAAGTGATTGATAAGGTACCACCTTTCTTTGAATTTGGGCTGCATCCATTTGAAAGTGCTTAGCATAACAAATGTTGTTACACCAACATACATCAAAATCTTTGCTTTGGAAGTGTAGGTAGTACAGGAAGCACTTGATAAAGCTAATGTAAAGGAGCTGGATCTTTCTGCTGTTGCCGTCACAATTGGACCTGGTTTAAGCCTTTGTCTACGTGGTAATTGGTTTTTTGAATTATACTTTTGGTGGTTGAGTAATACGATGTATGCGCTATGCTGAAAATGCTTCCATTTGGCTATCTGACTGCAGAGGAAGTACAAGATGCTTGTTACTTTTTAGTTCATATAATGCTTTAATTGATGTATGCTAAAATCCTGACAATGTTTCGCATTTGGCTCTCCGAGATTATTTTGTTTAAAGTATTCGAGCTTTTTGAGCTGAAAATTATTGTAGTCATACTTGACAATAATGACAGAGAAAATATCATCTTCTTCTTCTATTTAATCCATTTCTGCTTCTCAGTCATCTCATTGCACTTCAAAAATTGTGGCTTAAGGAATTTTTTTTCACTGAAAATGCCCTATTGTGCACCTAAATTTGTGTTTCACTTTACACAGTATGGGTTAGTCGAGGTGACCTTCTTATACCTTCTTTTGGAAATTCTTGTAGTTGGTGTGCAGAAGGCTCGAAAAATTGCTGGTTCTTTCAACTTACCAATGGTTGGTGTCCATCACATGGAAGCTCATGCTTTAGTAGCCAGGTACAACGTAAAAGATTATGTGGAAGTATGCATGTTCACTGCAAATATGAGTAGATATAAATTACCAGACATCATATATAGGAGTAATTTCATTTTCTTTTTGTTTTGTTTCCTCCTTAACTTCCAAACATGAATTCCCTTTTCTGCACTTCACAGTGCAGAAGAATCCTTTAAGCACTTGATGGTGGGAGTTTTCAATATGGTTTATGGTGCTTTCTGTGAGTGAAAACACAAAAGAAGTGTCTACGCATTATGCTTCCATTAACATATATCCCTTTATCTAGGTTAACGGAACAAGAGTTGCAATTTCCTTTTATGGCCCTGCTTATCTCAGGTATGGACTTGTAATCCACCAATTTGCTGTTCTTTTAGTTCACATTGAAGTTTATCCTGTTCAGTAGCTTTTCAATTGCATTTCTTGTGTTATTGGGTATGGATGGTTTTGTTGCATGATTATGGGTTATTAAGCATACTTGCCCCAACTCATAGCGGGAAAAGACATGAAGTTGCTATAATTGGTAAAAGGAGCTATGTGACTGTGTAGCCAGTTGACACCATTGTTCGGTTATTATACTTGCTATAGGCAATTGTATTTCAGTCAAAAAGTGTACCAATGACTTCATTTTCAAGCATACCTTTTTGGCTCCTTACCTGTCCTATTTTGCATGATATAAAAGCTATGGAAATGTATGGACAAGCAAGGCAACACAGCTTAGTTGCATTCTTGAAGAACATTATTCTGATAAAATGGACAAATATATTAGTGGTTTAAGCAGCTGTTCATCCAATTAAAAAAGAAAAGAAGATAAAAAGAGCTGTTTTCATGTTGGCAACTTGGCTATGTTCAGGCTTTTCTACGTGAACTTTCATATAAGAATGCCCAAGGTCCTGACATTTCATTACTAGGTGTTTGACCCTTGTCTATTTCATTATCATTTTCTGCTTTTTGAATCAATCGTCCTTGAATTCTGATGCACCAAAAAAAAATAAAATAATTCAATCGACCTCTCTCATGAGTTCATCCAACTTAAGGATTTACCCAAATGCAAGCATTGGCTGCCACCGACCACATGAATTACACCCATCATCAAGCTGACAAGCTCTGTCATTTCACCTCTTTTGCTTTGAACTCTGACACTTCATCTCTCTTGTTATAAGCTCTGTCACATTGTCTCTTTGTACTCATTTTCTCCTGAAGCTTATCATCGTGTGTTTGCTTGTATGCTTCTTAGGAGGACACAATCTTCTAATTCTTGCACGCGATCTCGGCCAATATGTTCAGCTTGGGACAACGATAGATGATGCAATCGGTGAGGCATATGACAAGACAGCAAAATGGCTTGGCCTTGATTTGAGGAGGAGTGGAGGGCCTGCTGTAGAAGAGCTTGCTCGAGAAGGTGATGCTGAATCAGTAAAATTCTCTGTGAGTAGTTCTCAAATACTTAACACTCCCCTCTACCTATCGCTCTTAACCTCTGCCTCACATCTCTAGGACGTTTTGCATGCTAATATGATGCTTGCATTGATGTAAAGTGTACACTTTTTCTAATTATTAGGTTCCAATGAAACAACATAAAGATTGCAACTTCTCATATGCTGGTCTGAAGACTCAAGTGAGGCTGGCAATTGAATCCAGAAATGTGTATGTGAAACTATCTATTAAGAGATCTACTTCTCTGTCTTCACTTCGTTTTCTTATTTAATATGCGGCATATCGGTCACTATGCATTTTGTCCTCTTGAACTAGAATACATTGATCATCATTCTTGTCACTTCTCCTCCACTTTCTCTTATTCAGTTGTCTCAATTTTTTTGGTGCCCTCTTTTCATTCCTGCATGCGTATCTTCAGCAATACTGAAATTCCCATTTCTTCAGCAAGTAGTGAAGACAGAAGTTCACGAGCTGATATTGCCGCCTCTTTCCAGGTAATAATATTCCTTTGTATGCATGCCTCTGTGTGTCATAAACTATATCAATCATAATAGTTCCTATCTTTTTTACTTGGTTTTTCCCCCCATGAACCATGAAAACTTGTTGCAGCGAGTTGCAGTGTTACATCTGGAGGAAAGGTGTGAACGAGCGGTTGAATGGGCATTGAAGATTGAGCCCTCCATTAAATATTTGGTAATGTAAATGCAATTTCTCCATTTTGTCTTATCGAGTGTCTTCTGTCTTTTCTCATTCTCTTGACTGTTTTGGGTCTTTCTGATACCTTTTGCAGGTAGTCTCTGGAGGTGTTGCATCAAACCAGTATGTGAGGGCTCGACTCAATCAGGTTGTCAAGAAGAAGGGGCTGGAACTTGTGTGCCCTCCTCCTAGCCTTTGTACTGACAATGGTGAGTGATTCTGTAATCTGTAGTGGTTTGTCACAACGTAGCAATGAAGTTGTGAATGGGGGCTTCTCGATGGAACCATGAGGAAGATGACTAATGAAATCAACAGAGATATAGAAAAGATCACTCGTGTTCTTGAGTTTCTATTGTGATGAGGACCTTGACATTTATGGTTTGAGTGTAAGCAAACAGGAAACTAGAGATTTTTTTTTTGATCTGAACAGGAAACTTGAGGCAGTTGGCTAGATATGTAGTAATTCAGTGTTGCTTCAAGGTACGCCATGCTTGCCCTCGTATGAAGACTAACATCTTGTTCTTTTCTGGCTAGGTGTAATGATTGCTTGGACAGGTATTGAGCATTTCCGTGTGGGAAGGTTTGATCCACCACCTCCTGCTGATGAAGCTGAAGATACCATAGTATGTTTTTTAAGATTGATTACCCTGTGAACTTTTTTACATAAACCTTCATAGTAATTATGAAACCTTTTTCAAGGACAGCGATGAATGATTGTGTAGATCAACTATCAAAGATGAAGGTGTTCAATGTTCACCTTCTTTCCTTCTCTCTTCAAATTAGTCTTTACCACATTAAGGCCAGGTGATTATTAAGCCATACCGTTGGTCCTTAACACTTCACGTAAACTATGGGGGCTGAGTCAAGAATTATCACACTTCTTGATATTAGCTTGTCAGAAAATTGGGGTTGTAAGTCGTGTAATCAGCATAGCCCACAAGGGGATTTGCACAAGCTTAGACTGGGACTGGACTTCTTAGTTAATTAGTAGTATCTCATTATGCTTCATGTAGTTTTTGTCCTAATCTAATTTGTCCAAACTAATAGGTCTTTGTTTGCTCTATGAATCAGCTTGATTTGAGACCAAGATGGCCACTTGGAGAGGAATATGCTGAAGGTAAAAGTGAAGCTCGGTCGCTGAAAACGGCCCGGATTCATCCATCTCTTACATCTATGATCCAAGCATCTCTGCAACAACAATCATAGCTTGTATCTCTACAAGGCTTCCATTTGCTTTAGTCCATGATCTCAAAGGTAAAAGTAATTTCTTTGGATCACACGGTCTCTGTTGTGCTGGAAGTACTTCAGACTTCTTGGATGACAGAGAGACATGGTTCAGTTCCATTGTCACACAATGTTTAAAGAAACAAAGGATTTTGTGATTCCGAAGGATCCAGCTACAGGAGTAGGAACAGAGCTGCTTTCCCACAGTGGAGAGTGATATTGCATCCAGTGTTCAGAAGTGGCATTAAGAAAAGTTATTGCTCTATCTCCACATTGTAAGATCAGCTGCATGCGTTTTCTGTTCAGAGAGAGAGAGATAGGAGGAGGAGGAGGAGAGTATTGAGCCCTCAAAGTTGTATAGTCTATCATTGTACTGTTTTGAGGATAATAATTGTAATCTGACCCCTTTTATTTTGTTCTCTTGTTGTGAATTCAAAAATAGTAGTCACACAAAACGAAAGGGATCCTTTCCGGTCCATAAAAATTGACGGGCAGTCCAGTTTGTTTTTAATGTGTTTTCTGGGTGTAATCTAACCTATTTGTTCGAAAAAATTGACGAGATCTAAAAGCTAGTAAATGATTTGAATTATCAAAATGGGCTTAGGAAGGACTTAGAAAGTGTCAAATTGGATCGTCCAATGACTCCAATCCATGAGCATAAAAGAATAAGTTGAAGTGAAATTCAAAGAACAAAAAATACTTGCATTAAGAAACCAATAAAAGAAAGCGATAACAGTACTATTTATTCTAGGGTTGATGTTTTTTCTCGAATTATTTTTCTTCAATTCTATGGAGTTACAAATATGACTTCTCACTCGTATTTTTTCATTCTCTCATATGTTCGAATTCTCCACTTTTGTATAAATGTCTTTGCCACATAGAATGGTAGAAGAAATAGGTATGTGGAGAAAAAATAGAATGTAGAACCTAATTGATTTTGGCACCTCAGTTTTAATTACTGGCATTTCATTTTGTGAGTTGATAGCGTGAAATTGTAAAATAGAAAGTGGGGTGCCATTAGCTAAAAGTAGAGTGCCAAAATCACATTCCTTAATACAATATATAAACCATATCTTAAACTTTGGGTTGACGAAAGAATTTCCCAAAATTAAATTCCGAGAACAACAAATTAAGGAGTAACATTCTTCTTCGCCATAAGACTTAAAAACCCAATTCCGTGCGAGTTTTTGGCGCGAACAGGCTGTGAGCGCGCCAAACTGCTATAAAAAGCGCCAAAAGAGAGAGAGAGAGAGAGAGAGAGAGAGAGAGAGAGAGAGAGAGAGATAGAGAAAGTAGAGAGAGCGAGAGAGCGATGGAGATTTGTAGACTACCAGTATCAGCAACGCAGCGAGGGAAGCTGATCTCGGCCGGATACACTTCTCTTTCTTCACTCTCCTCTGTATCCCCCTCCGACCTCGCTCGAGGTACCTTATATAACTCCTCATTGTCTACAAGTATATACAGATACCTGTAAATCGCTCGACTTTTAGTTGTTGGTTTGAGTTTAATTCCGTGAGGAAATGATCGCCTGCAAACTGTTCGATGTTTTGGCAGTTTTGCCCAAAGTATGTTCTCTGTGAACAGAATGTTGGGTTTTATGAAGCTTGATTAGTATTTGAAACTAGGCCACGCTTTTGCTGATATATATCCCAACATATATAATTTCTTGTTGAGAAATCGGCCAAACCAATAAACACACAAATCGCAACGAATAATCAAGAACAGAAACCTAGAACGCAAGACACTGAGATTTTTACATGGTTCCCAACTGTGTAGTTGAGTACATGCACAGCTCACACCATTGTCCACTATGTATCGAATGAAGAGAGTACAAGTTGCATCAGCTGCCGCTTATAGCAAGTATTTATAACCTAAGGTTTACATCACCAATTATTGTAATACCCCGAATAGTCAACGACGCGCAACCCAAATCGAATTAGGCTTCACAAACCCAACATTGCTGACTATCCTAGCAACGTTTGTTGTATCTCTTCTTTGCCGCTCGAGAAGATAGTGAAATGGTGTGAGTTGTGGATGTAGGCAATCTTGTTGAACCATGTAATGTGTGTGTGCTTTCTTATTGTGATTGTGCTTTATTCTCCGTTCTGTGTGTGTTGTGGTTTCATAGTCCAAGACAGAACTCTACCAATTTTATAAAATCGGATAGTTTCTGATTTGTTGGTTTGATCAGCAGAAACCGTCGTATTTCTCTGGATAATTAAGTTATTTTCCAAAGCGAAGATTTGTGCTAGTTTGTGTAATGCCAAATTTTATGTAAATGAAGTACTTGTCAGTCCCCAAATATGTTTATGTAGAATATGGGTCCATGCTTGCTCCGTCACTCTGTATTTCAGCCAGTCATTACACAGTTTCTGTGTGTGTGTGTGTGTGTGTGTGTGGTGTATATCTGGTTCCCTCCTGCTGACATTATAATATGTCAGTTGTGTGTCCAAATATCTTTTAAGAATAATTAACTTATTGTGTTTGTTTGGACCTACTCTTGAGTAGATCTGCAGACTTCGGAGAGTGAAGCTTCTGAAATTCTGAAGGCTGCATCACAATCTGGTAGATTGGACAAAACTGATGGAAGTCATGCTATTATTGCTGGTATTTAATCTGTTCGCATCCTAAAATTCACTTGTGTTATTTGTCCCTTTATAATTCATGAAATGTTGAACTCTTTAAAGTTCTGAATGAAGCACATATCTTAATTATGGCATGTTGATGTAAAAAGTTGTCAAGGATTATGTCTTTAACCAAAATGTTGTCTGATAAAATGTGTGAATACATAAATTACAAAATGTTACAGGTTACAGAAAGAGTTTGAAAGGTGCAACAGGATACCAATTACACATGTTTGGTATGCCGAGCACGTAGCTGCTTATCTCTTATCCCTATCCCCCCTAGCCTCTTCCCTGAGTTTGTGCGCAACCTTTGTTTCCTTTTTGCAAATGAAGATTCCAGTAAATATAGTGTTTCTTTGGAATTTGGATCACTTGAAGGGTGTTTTTTTTTTTCCATCCTTTATTCCATCACCTCTTATGCAGGTGCCCAGACTGCCTGGGACATGCTCCATGAGGAGGATTTGTCTAGACGCATTACTACATCATGTGCAGATTTGGATAAAATCCTGGGTGGAGGAATAGCTTGCAAAGAAGTAACTGAAATTGGTTAGTTGTATAATTTCTACTACTGTGTCCACTCATGGTTCATCTTGTGCCCAAAAATTTATGTGCTCATATACTGGGCTTGTCTTGTGCTAGTGAAAAGAGCGTTTTCTTGATCTTTATAGGTGGAGTACCAGGCATTGGTAAAACACAATTGGGGTACGGGTTGTTTTTGTTGCAAGTTTGTTTCTGTTAAGTTCAGTTTTGTCGCTGTTAAGATACAATCAAAGTGTGCAGGATTCAACTTGCTGTGAATGTTCAAATTCCAGTTGATTTTGGTGGCCTTGGAGGCAAGGCAATTTATATCGGTAAGTCTCATGACGTTATAAATGGCATTCTGGTGCTAGCTTTACTGTTCACCTACAAGCTATAGTACTTCAAGCTCAAACAGTGTGCTTTATGTTGGTACTTGGCAGACACAGAAGGTAGCTTTATGGTGGAACGTGCTTTACAAATTGCTGAAGCCTGTGTGGAGGATATGTCGGAGTATCACGAGTTTGTACGGAAAAATTTCCAACTCAGTCAAGTTCAAGTGCAGCCCAAGGATTTCCTAAAGAATATATTCTACTTTCGGATCTGCAGTTACACAGAACAAATTGCTGTGATAAATTATTTAGAAAAATTCATCTCAGAGCATAATGATGTAGGTATATAACTTCATGTGTTGCACTTGCATGGTTTTCATATCTTGCAAATTATAGGCACTTCTGTGCTCTTGCTCTTGGTGGTTCTCTTTACCTGTGTTCTTTAGTTTACATATTGATTTGACTTTTAAAACTTTTCACCATCATATGACTAGCGGACTGACCTCAGGATTATGTACGTAAATGATAACAATACGCATACAAAGCACGAGCACCTTCTTAATTTTGTTTCACTATTGGCAAAATACAGTTTATGGATATGCAGAACATTTTGGGTTTCTCAAATTTGAGAATATCAGCTAACTTTCTTCTGGTCTTTGAACCCGACATACAAACTGTGCACATAGATGAAGTTTCCGCTTCTATATTCTCCCTCCTAATAGTGGAGATGAGATACCTAACCTCTCACTATTGAACCTCAACAATCGCTCAATGTTTTTTTTTTGCTCAGCAAAAGGAACTTTTATTAATCTTGAAGGGGTACATCAAGGATAAAGCAAAAATTACAAAGAGCTATAAGCATAGAAAATATCCAACCAGAGTTGGATAAAACACCTCTTTTATCCAATCTACACCTTCACTTTTCGAATCAATGTTATCTTGTTTTGACTGCTGTCATACAGGCAAAACCTTACTTCTTTTAACGTTTTGTTGTCACTTTTTGTTTTTGTTGTCTACCCCTCACGGCATTGTTTCAGTACCCCACTGTCTTTACAGGTTAAGGTGGTCATTATTGACAGTGTAACTTTCCACTTCCGTCAAGATTTTGAAGACATGGCACTTAGAACAAGATTACTCAGTGGAATGGCCTTAAAGTTGATGAAACTTGCTAATAAGTACAGTTTGGCGGTAAGACTTCTATATCTGTTTGCTGGCTTCTAGTACTTGTTATTTTTTTCCAGTATGCAGTTTTCATTTTGTGGGAGTCATATCCAAGGGCAGAGTGACCCCACGTTCTTTGATTTCTCAACAAGGAATGCTATGTTTTGCACGTAATTTTTACTAATTTGACCCACAATAAACTCTTAAATTGCCCAAACTGCTATATCTTAGTTTTTGACCTTTCGACTAAAAAAATTTGGCTCCGCGCTTGGCTGTATGCCAAGTTTTCTTCTATCCACAACTATGATTTTTCTCTTTTGGTATTTTTTCAAATTATGCTCTGGGATTGATTATCATGTTTAGACAGGATGAAACGTTGACATTTGTGCACTCATTTGTCGATTGCCTTTGAGTAACTATTATACTTATTCATTGTCATGTTTTTCACAATACAAGTTAGTACGAAGGATTTTGCTTGGAGCTTGTCATTTTTGCAATACTGCAGTGACTTTTGTTAGAATGTAATATTGGTATTAGTCCCACCTTGGTTAATATAGTCTTATGTTATGATTTCCCAATTATATAAATAAGAGTTGATTGTGTTAGTGTTAGTTAACACAACACCCTATACACTTTTCCTTGTTTCTCTCACAACATGGTATCAGAGCGGGTTCACTATCCACCTTAGATATACAAAACCCTAGTTGCCATCATCATCTCACCACAAAACCCTAAATCTACTGCCAACATCATCTCTACTGTAGCGCATATGTGAACAGTGCTCTCGTGAATAGTGCTTGATGGTTTCTCTCTTGCATGACCTCTGTTTTCTCTAGGCAATCATCGTACCCTCTGGTGATTGTTTTTCTGGGCCGTCAGTCCTAGAAACTCCAAGCCCAGTCGATTTCAACCCTTGAACAACCCATAAATCCCTCATCCAGTGCTTGAAAATCCTTAAAACCCCAACCCAGCTCTTCTTCACTTTGAACAGCCCCAAATCAGGATCGAAAGTGCCTGAATGGTGTTCGAAAGTACCAGTTTGTGTTCACAATCCATACATCAGGTTCGAACTTACCTTAAAACCCTAGTCGGCGTCGTATTTTGGGTCTGATGATGCTTAGGCTGTTAAGTATCATCCTTTGGTTGATCTATTTCTCGTTCTTCCACTGCTCGGTATGCTGTTCTTCGATCAAAATCAAGTTTGTAACTGTGTTTGAGACTTAGAAGTTGTGCTCTTCGTTTGGTGAGTTCTTATCGGCCATAGTTCACATCTGTATATCGCTTAATCCGTTGGTTGGCTCTCATTGCACGCTGACATGTTTGCAATGAAATTTGATTCTGATTTTGCTTTCGCTGTCTCTAGTGGGTTTGGTTCTTCATTCAGCCATGGTCATGGTCGCATGTGTGATTCTTGGTATCGTGGTTGGGTTTTTGGCCATGCTTTTGGTGAGCATGGTAACGTATATTGTTTTGTCGTCTATTTCGTTGACGTTGGTAGTTGGTTGATGATACTTGGTTCTTGTTGGTCATTGAGGTTGGTAGTTAAAGTTGGTTATTGTTGGTCGTTAAAGTCGTTCGTTAGCCGTTGAAGTTGTTTGTTGATCGTTGAATTCATTCGTTGTTCGTTGAATTCATTTGTTGGTCGTTGAATTTGTTCGTTGATTAATTGGTTGTTGAAATTATTTCATTAAAGTCGTTTCGTTTGTTGAAGTTGTTCGTTGGTTGTTGCTATTGAAAATTGTTTTTTGTTATTATTGTTAGTAGTTGAGGCAATTGTTTCGTTGGTTGAAATGTAACAAGCTAGAGAGTCTCCAGCTTGAGGGAGAGTGTTAGAATATAATATTGGTATTAGTTTCACATTGGTTAATGTAGTCTTATGTTATGATTTTCCATTATATAAATAAGAGTTGATTGTGTTTGGGTTAGTTAACACAACACCCTATACACTTTTCCTTATTTCTCTCACAACTTTCTTGTGTTTGGTTTCTATTTTATAACATAATTTGTACTTTTTTTCCAAGCTCTTTCCCTCAGAGTTTAGTTGATAACTATTGAACGCGTTTGTGTTTTCTTTTTCTTTTTTTCCCATGAAAGCAGGTTGTTCTCTTGAATCAAGTGACTACCAAGTATTCAGATGGTTCATTCCATTTGACCCTTGCACTAGGTAACATTCATTCTCAATTGGCTCCTTAAGTGCCTTAAACAACTGATAAAGAAAGAACAAAGATCAATCACAATATAATTTTATTTTGCTATCAAATGGTTCTCAACAGGTGATAGTTGGTCGCACGCTTGCACTAATCGGGTCATTTTGTACTGGAACGGAAATGAAAGATATGCGTATATTGACAAGTCTTCCTCTCTTCGTTCAGCATCAGCACCATATTCTGTGACAGGAAACGGGATCCGAGATTCAGCTTCAAATTGCAAAAGAATAAAAATCATGTAAGTTTTGAGTGAGATTGACAGGTGGGTTATATATCCTGCGTGGATGAGACTGACCAAATGATGCCTTGCTTCGTAACACAAGCTCTCGAATCCTATGAATCTATGGATATTGTGTGCAATCGGACTATCGTCTATCAGTAAGTGGAATCATTTTGTGACTAGCTTCTTAGTTCTTGCTTACTAGTTGAAATTGAGCTGTTGTGTATGAGATTTGAATCCTTGATGGGGCACCAATTTATATGGATTCTGTCCAAATTAAACGAAGTAGATTAATTACATTCAAGTTTGCATAGACACAAAGATTTCGGTGAAAGAGAGCGTTAATTTGAGATTCAGATTTTCGTGATCTTTTTGGTGTATTTGACCAATAGTCAAGCCGTGTCGACTTGGTACGAGTAACCAACCAACTCTTGATATATTTGAACTATTCTTTATATACTTCGCTGTGTTTTAAGATACATATATAAAGAAAAAAAACTCCGAAGATTTTTTGATTCGGATCTCGTACCAAAATTTAACAGGTAAAACCGTTGGTGGGGGTTGAGTACTTTGAGGTTTCCTGCAATTCTTTGAGCAAATATTCAACCCAAAATTGGATTCGTTCTTTGAATATGCCCTTCCAACAATCTCTCCTTTTCATTTGACCCCATCACCACTACTATCCAAACACCGAAAAATTATTGTTAATATTTTTAATCAAAACACAAGTATAGATTGACGTTTAAGTTTATGATTTTACAGGATTGTGTGGTAATTAAAAATCTTATGACACCACGTAATCATGCCGTATAACCACTGGTTATAAATTATAATCCTCCAAATCAGGTGAAGCAGCAAATAATAATATTTTTTGCGAAACTATAGAAAATGCATTTTGATAGTACTACATTTATTCCAATCAAAGTGAATTTCTTGGAGAATTCTTTAGTCCAAACATAAATGGTCTGCCCATGATTGAATCGGAAAAAATATTAATCGAGGTGCATGTAAACGGATCCAAACACACCTGACCGTCGACTGAAAGAAAGAAAGAAAGGGAGTTGTATATGAGAATTGCAAAAAGTAGCCGTTCTAAATTTCAACTAACACATCTCAAAATTTCGCCTCCTTTGGCTAATTTTGGATTTAACACACCCAGATTGCCTCAATGATCCGGGCGGATGTCCATACTTCGAAAATATTTGTAATGGTCTAGGATTTAATTCTCAATTGGGTGGGTGTCTTGAAGTAAGTGGGGTCATGACTACCGTGAGCTCCCCCAAAAGTCGAAATTGCACAATCAAGTCCATTTAGTGGCAAACGGCTGTTCCTCCGTTAAAAAAAAAAAAAAACATTTAGAATTTTATTACACCAACCGTCTCGCGTGCTGCCCGTGCTCTCCTACTCACTCGCATACAAATCCACAAATTTTCTATCGGATATATAGACTAGGAGAGAGAACAAAATAGTGCTTCTAGTGGATATTCCCATGGAGAATTCAAAAGCATTCATTTCCTACCCACAATCAACGGCCTCGATCTACCTTTCTTTCGGATCTAACGGTCACACGCCCCTCCCGCATCCCCTTCTCGTCTACACCAGCCAATCAAGTGTTTGTCGTCGTGTCTCTCTCTCAAAAACAAACAAACCAGGAGTTGAAACTATACTTTTCTCACCTAATGTTTTCCCCTATTGTCATTTGGACCCTGGAAATAACCTCCGTCCTATTCACTAAATCAACCACAAAGGTAACCAAAACCACCCAAATTCATCCCCGCCTTGCCCATCGTGTCCATATTCTTTTTTCTTTTTTTTCTTGTCTTTCGGACCCTCGCTTCAAAAGCGACTAATTATGGTAGTGTTTGATTGGAAGTTTAGTTTAGTTTAGTTTTGGTAGTTGGTGGAGAGAGAAATAGAGTAATGATTGAAAATAGAGGTAATGATTGAAGGGAGATAGAGAGAGATGAGAAAGTAATAATTGGAGAAATAGGATAATGATTAGAGAAATAAATAAGGTAATGATTGGGAACAAAACTAAAACTAAAACTAAATTAACAACCGAACAAAGCCATGTAACTTTTCTCAGACCATTCTTCCGCTTCTTTTTTAGCCACGAATGTTGTGTGGCATCACTTACTTCATACAACACGACATGATAATTTCATCAAATGAAATTAATCAGAGTTGATAGTCTTGGCGCAAAGTAAAGAATTTGATACTTTCGATCAAAAAAAGAATGTGCTACTTCAAGGACGAAATAAAAAAGAAAAGAAAAATGCTAATCACTACCATTAGAATAGTGAATAATGTGTAAAAAATGCCTCAAAATACGAGAAAAATATAATTTTCTCCTGAAAAGGTATTGATATAGTGAAATGCATATTAAAATTCTAACTTATTCGGAATCATATGCATATTTTTAAAATTTTAATTTATTTGACATTATATGCATATTATTTACCGCCTAATAATTGATGATTAGCGAGACCTAAGAAACAAAAAATACTTTTAGAAGTCAAAGTTAAAAAAGGTTCAACTTCGTAGGGGGCAAAGTGTAATCTACCGAAGCGACAATCACTCTCTCTCTCCAGCCATACAAAAGAGGGACTCGGCGGCAGAAACAAGAACCAGTTTCCCCTCCCCTTTCTCTCTCTTAAAAAACACCCCACCCCACCCCCCACTCTCGCTCTCTCTCTCTCTCTCTCTCTCTCTCTCTCTCTCTCCGGGGTGAGAGCCATGGCCTCATCTTCTTCTCTCACCTTATCCCAAGCCATCCTATCCCGATCCACCACCCATGCCTCCAACCCACTCCCATCTTTCTCCATTCCCACCTACTCCGCCCTCAAATCCTCCACCAACCCCACAACACCCTCCCTCTACCTCTCCGCACGCGCCGCCCCACGCCTGACCACGCGCCGCCGCACCATCCGGGCGTCCGCCGTCGTTGAGACCCTCGACAAGACCACCGACGCCGCCCTCGTCGACAAATCCGTCAACACCATCCGGTTCCTGGCCATCGACGCCGTCGAGAAGGCCAATTCGGGTCACCCGGGCCTGCCCATGGGCTGTGCTCCGATGGGTCATATACTGTACGACGAGGTCATGAGGTATAACCCCAAGAACCCGTATTGGTTCAACCGGGACCGGTTTGTTCTGTCGGCTGGACACGGGTGTATGCTTCAGTACGCCTTGCTTCACCTCGCTGGATACGATAGTGTCAAGGTTTGACTTTTTGATTTGATTTGTTTGATCAGATGATCATGCATTCACTTATGTGTTGTTTGCTTTGGATATCTCAATTGGGTCCTTCTAGCTGTCGATAAGCTCAGGAAAAACATATATACTTTCACACGCTTTAATACACTTTCCACGTATTTCAATGCACTTTTTAAACCTTCAACACCTTAAACTGGGCTGTTTTAAGCATTTTCCATCTCAATTTCGCTGTTTTTTAGTTGGAATTTGTGTGGTGGAATCAAATTGTGATCTGGGTACTTTCTGTTTGACGGGAAAACCACGTTTTTCAGGCCCATCCTGAGGCTTAATGCCCCTATAGGCCCGTTCAATTGCAGGGAAGGGAAAAGAAAGGAAAGAATGAGAATGTTCAAATTTTTTGCATTTTTATTGTGTTCAGATAGTAGAAGTAGTGGAGTCCAAGTCTCATACTTTTCCACTAGTATTAACGTCCCCTCAAAACTCTTGTAGGAATCTTGGTTCTACTCTGGCTTCTACATAAATAAATTACTACTTTTCAACTTTCTCTTAAATTTCTTATATCAAATGAATGCATAAAGGAAAATACATTTCATTTTCTTCTACTTCACTTCACTATAATTTTCTTGGGAATAATTTCCCCCAATAATTTATTGGCAAGTGAAAGGAGCCTTAGTTGTCAGGAAAGAAATGAAAAGTACCAGGATATATAAGTTTCCTATCTCTGTGTTTGGGAATGCTTCTGGTTCATATTGCACTATTGGACTTCAGCTCGGGTTCACCTTTTAGGCAAAACTTGTTGCAAAATCGATATTGTGTTTTGGTATTACACGTGTACTATTATTGTTGTGTTGTTTTTCTTAACCACTTAGTTACTTTGATAGTTTGATATAAAGTATGAAATGGGAAAGAGTTGGTATTCACTTCTAGCTTTGGTATTTCCGATTATGAGTTCCGGTTACCACTAGGATTTTTTCACATGGTTTGGTGTTAAAGTAAATTCTTGGAGGAAACAACCATATGTTTTTCTTTCACGTCATAATGCATTATTTCTGTTGCCTTTATCTCTGATGAAACTAGTATGGCTAAAATTTTTGCTACTTGAATCTATCTATTAGGAAGAAGACTTGAAAAATTTCCGCCAGTGGGGAAGCAGAACCCCTGGTCACCCAGAGAACTTTGAGACCCCTGGTTGTGAAGTCACTACTGGTCAGAATTTGGACCTGAATTCTTTTCTTTTGCTGAAATAAGGCTACTCAAATAGGAATTAACCTCTTTTGCTGAAATAAGGCTACTCAAATAGGAATTAACCTCTATTCCTCTTAACTCTTATGCAGGTCCTCTTGGTCAGGGTATTGCCAATGCTGTTGGTCTGGCCCTCGCGGAGAAGCATTTGGCTGCTCGTTTTAACAAACCGGACAGTGAGATTGTCGATCACTACACGTAAAAATAAATCCTTAAATCTTATTTCGGTCTCCTCTTCCTTAGATATGGATTTCGTAGAACACTAACCTTGTTGGATTGACTGTATTTATGTATTATTATATCTAGATATGTGATATTGGGGGATGGTTGTCAAATGGAGGGGATTTCAAATGAAGTTTGTTCCCTTGCGGGTCATTGGGGACTTGGGAAGCTTATTGCTTTCTATGATGATAACCATATCTCCATTGATGGTGACACTGAGATTGCTTTTACTGAGAATGTTGACACCCGTTTTGAGGGTCTTGGGTGGCATGTTATCTGGGTGAAGAATGGGAACACAGGTTATGATGAAATTCGTGCTGCAATCAAGGAAGCAAAGTCTGTCAAAGACAAACCAACTTTGATCAAGGTTAGATATTGACTGCCTACACTAATCTTTAACGAAGAAAAAGTTAGTTTCTTACTCGAAGTTTTTCTTGTTTTTCACGGTTTATCACGGATTTAGTTTGTTTTGCTCCCTGATGATGATAAAGAGACCTTTGCAAAGTAGTAAGTTGATATAGAAAGTGGATGCTCGAATACTAAACCATTACTTTTGGATATCACAATTCACATTTTCATGGATTCTGCCTTTTGGAGTCATTCAAGCATACATTTAAGTCTGTCCAACTTAAATTTGTTGGTTTTGGTGCCTTCTGAAACCAACTTTTCTTCTGAGCAGGTAACTACTACAATTGGTTATGGCTCTCCTAACAAGGCGAATTCATATAGTGTACATGGGAGTGCACTGGGTGCCAAGGAAGTTGATGCCACAAGGAAGAACCTTGGTTGGCCATTTGAACCTTTCCATGTGCCCGAGGATGTGAAAAAGTACTGTGTTTTTTTTGCTCTAGAATTGATGTGAATGTTAAAGTATTCATCTTTCAATGAATTTGATTACCTTATTCCATAGGCACTGGAGCCGCCATGTCCCTGATGGTGCTGCTCTTGAAGCTGAGTGGAAGGCCAAATTTGCGGAATATGAAAAGAAATATAAGGAGGAAGCTGCAGAGTTCAAGTCTATTAGCACCGGTGAACTACCAGCTGGTTGGGAGAAAGCTCTCCCGGTGAGTAGTGCATTAATAAGTTTTGGTCACCCTTTTAATCTAAGCGGGCCTGTGTAAAATGTTAACTTTTGTGAGGAAGCAAAATTGTTCTGTGCTGACATTTCGCATTTGATTGGAGTAATGGCCAAGCATTGCCTAATACACAATTAGATGCTAATGCTTAAACAAAGTCAAATTCACCGTCTTGACTGCAATTCTCAAGTATTCAGTTCGTTTGTTTCGTAAGTTAAAGCAAAATCCCTGAAAATTACATGCAGAATTATACAATAAGTTTGATATTACATGCTAAAACCATGTATACTTGTGTTCTCTCAGACGTACACTCCAGAGAGCCCAGCTGATGCCACCAGAAACCTCTCTCAACAATGCCTCAATGCCCTTGCGAAGGTTCTCCCTGGATTCCTCGGTGGTAGTGCTGATCTTGCTTCCTCGAACATGACCCTATTGAAAATGTATGGAGACTTCCAAAAGGCCACACCAGAAGAACGTAACCTCAGGTTTGGTGTACGTGAACATGGGATGGGGGCCATATGCAATGGGATTGCCCTCCACAGCCCTGGCATCATCCCCTACTGTGCAACATTCTTTGTTTTCACCGATTACATGAGAGCAGCCATGAGGATTTCTGCCTTATGTGAAGCTGGCGTCATCTATGTTATGACTCATGATTCGATCGGGCTTGGGGAGGATGGGCCTACGCATCAGCCCATTGAGCACTTGGCGAGTTTCCGAGCGATGCCCAATATTCTGATGCACCGACCCGCTGACGGTAACGAAACAGCCGGGTCCTACAAGGTCGCGATTGACAATAGGAAGCGGCCGTCGGTCCTTGCCCTGTCTCGACAAAAGCTGCCCAACCTGCCCGGAACTTCCATTGAAGGAGTGGAGAAAGGTGGGTATACTATATCAGACAATTCTTCGGGGAACAAGCCAGATGTCATCTTGATTGGAACTGGTTCTGAGTTGGAAATTGCTGCTAAGGCAGCAGATGAACTCAGAAAGGAAGGGAAGGCTGTGAGAGTTGTGTCCTTTGTTTGCTGGGAGCTGTTTGGGGAACAATCTGATGCCTATAAGGAAAGTGTCCTACCGGCAGCTGTAACAGCTAGGGTTAGCATTGAAGCGGGATCTACATTTGGGTGGGCAAAGATTGTCGGAAGCGGAGGGAAGTCAATAGGGATTGACAAATTCGGGGCGAGTGCTCCTGCAGGGAAAATATACAAGGAGTATGGCATTACAGCAGAGGCTGTTATTGCAGCAGCTAAATCACTTTGCTAGGGTTTGGTTGCTAGTGGTCCAATGTAAGTTGCTTCCGCTGGATTCTTGAATTGGACGTTTACTGTGAAGCCTAAGAGATCCAGGCCATTTCATGGCGGCATTACAGGTCTCGTAATAAAAGGAGATAGTTTTCTCTTTTGTTTCTTTGGTCTTGTTCAGCCGAGCAGCGAAGTCTGCAAACTAAAACAAGATCCACAGAGAGAGAATTATGATGTAATTTGTACCTACTCTTGGACGTTTTTGAGTTTTGTAACGTTAACGCGATTGATTATTAATGAGGTTTTCATATTCTTCCTTTCACATTTGTGGTCTTTTTTCTTGTTCTTGGCTGTGGTGGCAGATGTAGTATGGGTGTTCTCGTTAGAATTTAAATGATGAATATAGGAATGGATGAACTGTCGAACTTATGAAAGCAATCTACTTCACTATTATGGGCGTATCCGAAATGGGTTTTTTCTTTTGTTGTTATTTTTGCTTCTCTGAATTCCACTCAATTATCCTTCCGGAATGGCTGGCAATTTTTGAGCAATTGGCTTATCAATGGTGAACCCCTTAATCCGTGGATTGGGTGGTGGATTAAAACCATTGAAGAACCCCTCAAATTCTATACACCAAAATTTACACGTACCGGTGTTCCGTGGCATTTTCAGTCACGGATCATGTCAAAATCTCGACACATGAGAAAATTTTATCGTGATTCTCAATGACCGAAAATGTATCGAAACACCGCTACATAATAAGATATGAAGTCATTCAAGAAGGGTATGCCAATCAAATATCTACCTCATGGTTCATCCAATAATAATTGGCCCTACCAGATAAAATGGAATGTGAGAGGTTTCACCTATTTGATGACTGACTTGTGTGGTGGTTGAATTTCTGGTTTCAGCCTACCTATCCACATTATCTTCTACTCATCTTTCTATCTACTTTTTCTTGATGGAAGGTATGAGGTCATAACTTGAAAGTTTGGTTGAAAATCTCCCCTTCTGTTACACTGTATATGTACCTTGTACGCTTTTTTGTTTTGTTGTCGAAAGCTGGGTTTGGTACAATTGAGATTGGCAATGGGACCCATGTTCACCAAGAATAAAACTATTGGGAATTCAGCATATTCTTGATTTCTTTCATGGCCCCTGGTGTTGTTGAAAGGTTTACCTATTGGTGCTGTTGAAAGGTTGACCTTTTGGCAATTTGCCCATTTACGATGAGTATCCGAATCCTTTCGATATGTTTTATTGAAACATTTAGAAAATTTGAAGCATCCTTTAAGTTAGCTTCATTACTTTATCAAATTGCTGACATAACCTCACTTATGACTCAGTCTCACACCAATCTCCGCTCTCCGTATGGGTTTGGTATTAATATAAGGCTAACATGAGGTTACTGGAGAGTTTATTCGATCGTTAACTTTAGAACCTGAAACAAGTCGAGACGTACGCAAACTAATCCAGACATCCTACTTTCAAAAAAAGAATAAGGCAAACTTTTCTAAATTGATGATGTGAGCATTTTAGTCTGTACTAATCAGCCTCGTTTCCTGTTTCCACTTTCCACCTAACATGCATCTTCTGCTTGGTTTTTAACCTACCGCAGATCCAAAAGGGTTGGTGAGCACATTTTAATAATACGATACCTTTAAAACATATAGTTTTATTTAGATTTCTTTTTTCAAAAAAAAAAAAAAACTTTTATGGTCAAAGATCAAGATTCATTGTCCCAATGTCACATGTACTTCGTTTTCCTTTATTTATTAGCTGAATCATTGACAATTTTGTCTACTGCGGTCTCCATTTACAGGAAACAATTAATTTTTGAACTATACGCCCTTAAAAAAGGTGGCATTGAAGGATTCCCCGAGATTCATCTGCCGAGAGTTTGTTTGCCAAATTTCATTGTCCAGTTGAAAAGGGCTGCACATGGGTTAGATTCAGCCTGGCCTTGTTGGGCTCAACTCTTTGGAGAAAAGAAATTAAAGCCCATCCATCTCTCTCTCTCTCTCTCTCTCCTCTCTCTCTCTCTCTCTGCTAGATTCTACTACTATTCTAGAAGCTCATCTCCAAGCAAATGGAATTTCAAGAAAATGTCTTGGATTTTGGATTTTTGGAGTGAAAGAAATATAAGAGGTCAAAGATGAGAAAATAAAATGAAAAGAAAGGATATATCTTTTAATTTCCTTTGAGTGATGAGTTAAGAAAGAGATAGAAATTAGAAAAGGACCTATGCAGCTTTACTATTTTGCTTGGTTATCTTGATGAATGGAGGGGCGGTTCCAAGATTTTCACTTAGTGGTGACAAAAATATGTAGCATGTTTTGATTTTCATTTAGTGGTAATAAAAAGTAGTTAACGATGACTTGTCTAGTTAAAATACATATTATATAACAATAAGCATCAAAGTTGAGCAGGTTGATATGAACCCTCTGGTGTTAACGTAGCGCTGTCCTTGGATGAATGGACAAGTCATGTGCATTTTCACAAAAATTCTTGTTTTTTACCTGATCAATTTAAGACGAGATTGAATTCTTTCTATCCAAATGTCACAATTTTCGCCGCCCATTATAGATTTTACTGTGCATTCATTGTAATAATCTGAACCGTTAACTGACCCATTTCAAAAACACTCCATGCCATTGGTATAGGCATGCAAATGGTGCAGCCACCTAACTACATCTGGTGTGGTTGGTGGTGGGTGGTGGTCAATCTATTTTTTGGTAGTGGTCTTGATCTTGTTGAACACTTACCTACTTCTTGCTTCCAAAGGCACACAACTTCGGTTGAGAATCCAATAATCAGATGCATATAGAATTATCGGAGTGCATATATTTTAATAGTAGTTTCAGACACATGATTAGGTACTGAGATAACGGCCATTCAATGTGGTATAATTAAAAGTTAATTATTTTTAAAATTAATAATATTGGTGAAAAAAATGGTTAACAATAGTATAATCAAACTTAGCAATATCCTTAGAAATAATTAAATTTTAGATTTTGGATAACCAAAACTAGTAACATTTTTCAATAATTAAAATTTGTAGACTCCACACCACATAAGTCAATTGGTTCCAAAGTTTGTATACACACGTGTTTCAACTGATATTTTATTCATTCTCTTCTTCGCCTGCTCTATATCTTTTTCGCTTCACCAACATATTGTTTCTCTTTCTTTCCCTCCAAAAGTCAAGCTCATATCTCTCAATCATTTATAATTCAACCCATTGTCGCCGAATTAATGTATTTCACTCTTGTTTTCCGTTTCTATTTTATTTCTTTTTCGTTCATCTCATGTGGTTGAGTACATGAAGAACCTTGCATTATTTTCTAAATTCAAGAACACATCTGTTTTTTTTGAAAGATTAAGAGAGTGGTGGATTTGTGATATTAGTTTGGTTAGATAGCTTATAGGAATAGGCCATGGGAAAAAAATTTCGGTGTTGTTTTGATAGAGAACTCTAGGAAGAACACCATATGTTTGAGAGAGAGAGAGAAAGAAAGAGAGATTGTAGTGGACCCATTATTTTGGTTATAGACTAGAAGTGACCATTGTGGACCTCAACATTGTTAAGTTTAACAACCTTTTAAATGAATAATCAAAAATTGATGTGTTAACTTTTGGTTATTTATTTTTGATTATACCACCGTAGATGGCCTAAGTGGGTTAAGAAAAATTCAACACATATTTTATTATTACTAACAAAAATGCATCAACATAGTCAACACAATTATTTGTGTTATTATTTGGAACAGAAAATCTTGACCTTATTAAGACCATCATGATTGAATTGATCACAGGAAAATAATAGAAAAACAAAAATAAAGTGAAGATTAAATCACTAAATTGAACATATATAAAGTGTTTTATTTCTTTAATCATTCACTTCTTCTTGTCATGTTTTAGTCCAAAGTTTTAAACCGAGAAAGGTGTTAGGGGTTGTTTGGACAAATAAGTCAAGTGTTTTATTCTTAAATTTTTTTTTTGCATTCGTTAGTTTATCGTTAATTTTTGGGGAATTATTCATGGCGAGAGAAATTTAAAAAGTAAAAAATTATGATCGAAATCAATTTTTTTTTTAATAAAGACGAAAATAAGCCAATAAGCCAATTTTTTTGTCTTTATTTAAAAAAAATTGATTTCGATCATAATTTTTTAGTTTTTAGCTTCCTCTCGTCATGACAATACAATAATTTCTAAAAAATTAACAACAACCTAACAAATACGAAAAAAATTTGAATAAGAACAAAAAAAATAAACCGCTTGACTTATTTGTCCAAACAACCCCTTAGTCAATCATGCACTTATTGGCATGAGATTTCACAACATAAGCGAGCGGGATTGAGAGCATAAACTAGAGACTGAAAATTGAGAACGGGAGGCCGAGACTGAGGTCCTAACTCCTAATGAAAGATTACGTGACTAATATTGTCGTTTATTTTTGACACGGAATGACACGGAAGGTTTGGTGAGAGATACCGTGATTAACCCGCGCACCCTCCCCCGCCGATGTCCCAATCCCAGCCTTCGATTAATTTTCTTTGGTGGCAGACTTGGTTGGTTCTTCTCAAAAACCCACCTCCATTACCTTCCAAATCCTCTCTCCCCCTCAATATATATATTCTAGAGAGAGAAGACAGAGAAACAAGTCTGAAACAGCTTTGGGAGGGACAAAAAGATCAAGAAGATGGCGCAAGTGAGCAAAGTTCCAACTGGGACCCGTTCCGGCCGTTACATTCCCGGTGTACCCAAACCTGTTCTGGGTTCTGTACAGTTTGGATCAAAGATAAAGGGTTCAGAGAGTTCATTGTGTTTGAGCCATGACAGGGTCAGAGTTAGGTCGCGTCCACTTAGGGTTTCAGCTTCGGTCGCCACTGCCGACAAGCCGTCGACGGCGCCGGAGATCGTGTTGCAACCCATCAAGGAGATCTCCGGCACCGTCAAATTGCCCGGCTCCAAGTCACTCTCGAATCGGATTCTCCTTCTCGCTGCCCTTTCAGAGGTACATTAATAAGATTTAGTTTTTGTCTTTTCTTTGTGGGGTAATATTGGTTTTAGGCTGCTGAGTATGATTCCTGGTTGATCATTTTGTGGATTTGGTTTTAGTTAGAGCTGATAAACAAACAGAATGAGCCGACCAATTAATTGTTCAAGCTTGGTTTGAAAAATCAAGGAGCTTTAAAACTATGTTCAAACTTGGCTTTTTTTATGATACAAACCAATCTCAGACGAGCTTTAATGAGACGACCACGAACTGATCTCTGAGTAGCTTGAGGTTTTTGATTATTAGCTTGTTCGAGCTTGGTTTTAAAGCTTAACAAGCTTCAAAAAAAATGTTCAAGTTTGGTTTATTTGTATAACAAACCGATATCAAACGAGCCCAGGAACGGTATGCTTCATTTATCAGCCCCAGTTTTATTTACATTTTGGCCTAGTTTGGATGCTGGAGCTTGAGCAGAATGGGAATTGATTCTGAATCCCATAATTCCCGCATGAAACAGCTAGAATAGAAAAGGGATTCTTGAAAAGTGAAAACTTTGCTATAAAAATATTTCCAAACTAGGTAGGATTCGAAGGAATAGGATCCCATCCACCTCTTCCAGGGGTAAATATTTGGGAAAAAAGAAACAAAGGGTTGGAATCTAACCAATGTCCTTGTAAGTTTGTGAGTTAATCCAAGCATTTGAAGAAATTAGCTCAGTCATTAGATTGCCATATTTTTTATTCTTATCTGTAGATTTTTCCCACCCAATCTTACGGACATCCAAACATAGCCTTGAAGTTATGCTATGTTTCGTATTGCTAAAAATTTAAGATGTGACTTGGTTATGAGAACTATCTGCATATGGGAATATTGCAAGTCCATAAACAATGTGCAGCACAGGGTACATTTAACATTCAAACACATTTAGCCGAGTGTGATTGAGTCTAGGTATGGATTTGATGTGCTTTAGGGTGGTCTGCGGAAATTTTATAGCCCTGTTGTGGCTTACATGAAATTTGATGCTATAGGCGCGATTTAGTCTCTGAGAAATATAGTTCAGTTATGTCCCTGTATGTTTGCTTATGGTCTCTCTCATTGTGTTTTCTGTTGATTCTTGTTTTCAAGTTAACTTGCTATGTCTTGTGAACAACCTGAATAGACTTTAAGTGGAACATTCAGTTATTGTTCAGGGAACAACTGTCGTGGACAACTTGTTGAACAGTGATGATGTCCATTACATGCTTGGCGCTCTGAGAACTCTTGGATTACGGGTTGAAGAAGATAGTGCAGCCAAACGGGCCATAGTTGAAGGTTGTGGTGGTCTGCTCCCTGTGGGAAAAGAATCAATAGGTGAAGTTCAACTTTTCCTGGGTAATGCAGGAACAGCAATGCGTCCATTGACAGCTGCAGTTACAGCTGCTGGTGGGAATTCAAGGTCTGTCTAAATTGCTTTTGAAAAAAGAAGTTATGGTAGCAACTAAGATCCTTGTGTTGTCTACATGAATAACTTTGTGCTTCCTTTCATATCACTTCCATTGTGCTAATAGCTTGGATGTTTTACTTTTCCTGGGCCACATTTGATATGAAGTTGAAAATTTCCTGCAGTAACAAAAATTAAGATTCGTATCTACGTAGATTCATTTGATGTTCGAAGAACCTAGGAGAGTATAGCATGTGACAGACATATAGTGCCAAATAGCAGTGGCATCTAATGCAGAACAGCTTCTGTACTAAAAAATTTCCATTGTGTTTTCACTTGGGAAATAAAGTTATATAACTACTTTTTGGTTGTAGTTGGTGATCTGAGTGTGTGACCGTTTATGGTCCTTCACACTCTGACATTTGGTTTGATAGAGCATGAGTGATGTAGCATATTGCGTGTCTCTGCATATTAATGTGAAATACTTTATCTAATCACGCACTCCCATAATCCTAGATTAATAGCATTTCAATTGCTTTCAGCTACATCCTAGATGGGGTTCCTCGAATGCGGGAGAGACCAATTGGTGACTTGGTCACAGGTCTTAAGCAGCTTGGTGCAGAAGTTGATTGTTTTCTTGGTACAAACTGCCCTCCGGTCCGTATAGTTGGAAAGGGTGGTCTTCCGGGGGGAAAGGTGAGCTTTTCAACGACTTAAGCTTACCTTTTGAAATCATATGTGGTCTTCTAACACTTAAATTGGAGGCTTTTCATATGTTTGTTTGACCCTCTTTATTTAAGAGCATCATTTCCATACAAAGGGTGCTTGCCAGTTTATCATATGAAGTTTGAAACTCTTTCTTACAAATTCTATGGTGGGTTATGAGTCAGCATTATCTTTTCTTCTGCATGATAAGATATTTTTTGAAATATTAAATTGACCCTTGACAGAGCTCAATGGAGGAAAATAATTCATGTAGCCGACCCCAAGTGATTGGGATATAAGGCTTGGTTTGATTTGATTAAAATGCCAATTGAGGCCCTGGATGAGTACATATAAAGAGAAGTCAACTTTTTATAGTTCTTAATCCTCCTTTTCCTGAACTCTATTGCAGGTGAAGCTCTCTGGATCAATTAGTAGTCAATACTTGACTGCATTGCTCATGGCAGCTCCATTGGCTCTAGGAGACGTAGAGATTGAGATTATTGACAAGCTTATTTCCATACCTTATGTTGAGATGACTTTGAAGTTGATGGAACGCTTTGGGGTCACTGTAGAGCACACCGGTAGCTGGGATAGATTCTTGATCCACGGAGGTCAAAAGTACATGTAAGACTCTTTTGCATGAAGTTGCACCAGTGTGTTAAACTGTATGTATTTGTAATTAATAGGGTGCAAAATTCATCAGGTCGCCTGGAAATGCTTACGTCGAAGGTGATGCTTCGAGTGCTAGTTACTTTTTAGCTGGTGCAGCTATCACCGGTGGGACCATCACTGTTGAAGGATGTGGAACCTGCAGTTTACAGGTATTGGTCATGCCAATACTTGCCCTTTAGTTGATCGTGAGTGGATTGCCATCTTTTATTGGCATCACTGTCTAGTGTTTGAAGATTGTCATTATGGAGAGTCGAGACACCAAGTGTCAATTTCGCATGACTTTCATCCATTGGACAAACTTGATCTTGCTACTAAATGATTTGTTGAACAATATTTGGTGTTTAGCCTCTTGAGTCTTGATAGCTTTGGAACTCTGCAGTAGACTCCAGGATTCTATCCCCTTCATCAATTCATTCCTCGAGTTTCCATGATTAAACACACCAAAACCCTTCTTTTGTCTGACGTGTATTTCTTTTTTTATTAAATTTTTGTTGTTTGGAGTTCGTTCCACTTGAAGACGATACCTTCCACAAATTACTTGATTCCCTCTTAAAATTCTGGCACAAACTAAATGCTTAAATTCATATTTGTAAATATTTTCCGGGTGTTCTTTGTTTCTGCATATCGTTCTTGTGGCTTTAAACTTCATCATCTAATCAAAATGACGTATGTTCTGACTTATCTTTTTCCACCAATGAAGGGCGATGTTAAATTTGCTGAGGTTTTGGAGAAAATGGGTGCAAAAGTTACTTGGACCGAGAACAGTGTGACTGTGACCGGGCCTCCTCGAAATTCTTCTGGAAGGAAACACTTGCGTGCCATTGATGTCGATATGAACAAAATGCCAGATGTTGCCATGACACTTGCAGTTGTTGCTCTTTTTGCTGATGGTCCAACAGCCATAAGAGATGGTATGATTTGGATTTTTTAATTTTGAAGATGAGATTAAAGAACTGGTCTAGTGTTAAGATATGAGAACTTCCTATCTATTGGATTTCGTGCCAACAATATGTGCAGATCACATCATAGAATGCAGAGACTATATCTGTCCGGGTCCTAAAATATGTGTATATCTTATGCTTTTATCTAGAAATGCCTATCAAAATAGTCTACATTCATAGATATGGACCATTGTCTGGTCATTTCTTAAGTTTAAAGCTCATGCCTCATGTGTCGCAAGCCGTGGCGCATTTCGTGAAGTTTTACATTGTTTTATGTTACCATGCTATTTTTGCGATTTTTCTTTCTATATTGTTTCTTGATCCTTGAACCGTTTAGTTATTTTCCTGTAACTGGTTCCAACTGCGGTGGAAAAAGAAACCAATGAAACTGATCTTGGCTTTTGGTTTAGCTACTGCCTAAAGAATGCCATGTGTAGCCTCATCCTTACCTTTTGGTTCTCTGTTCTCAGTGGCTAGCTGGAGAGTGAAGGAAACTGAACGAATGATAGCTATTTGCACTGAACTCAGAAAGGTCAGGCTCTAATCCTATCATAAGTATTCGAATGTCGTTAGATTTTACAAGATCTCGCCATTTTGTCTTGACACATTTGGTTTGGTTTACTCTTCAGTTGGGAGCAACGGTTGAAGAAGGGCCAGATTACTGTGTCATCACCCCGCCAGAGAAATTGAACATTACGGAAATAGATACGTATGATGATCACAGAATGGCCATGGCATTCTCTCTCGCTGCCTGTGCAGATGTTCCGGTCACAATCAAAGATCCCGGTTGCACTCGCAAAACTTTCCCCAACTACTTTGAAGTCCTCCAGAGGTTTACAAAGCATTGAAACCACTCATTTACTCTTGAAAGAAAAATGTAGAGTAAATCATGATCATATTTTAGAGAGAGTATGTATCCGGTATTAGGTGCAAAATCCGTTGTCTCCCAGCAGTAGAAATAGGGAGAAAGAGTGGTGCAAAATATCTGTATCCTTTCAATTTAATTGCCTTGTAAAATTGTGTGCGCTTTTTCATATTTAGTGTTTGGCTGTAGTTTCTTAGGTCTGGTTTCTCAAATAATTGACATTGAAGCAGCCCCATATGAGAATGTGACACTTTGGTTTCATCTGGAACACTAAAATCAATCTCTGTGCAACCTTTGGGAATTTCCAGGATCTGTACAGCTTGTTGATTGTTTTGTTGAGTGTGAGAGAACTTTTTTTTTTTTACTATTGGTTTTATCTAATTCATAAATGTGAAGTATTGAAGAGAAAAGAAATAAATTTGAAGCATTGCGTGGCCAGAGTACAGCCTTGCATTGACCAGAAAGGTATGGGGACAGGATGGCAGCCAGGGTGAAGAAAAAAAACAAGGGTCATGTTTCCCTCACTTTTTGTAATCTCATTGTCACATGCAAAAGATATCAAATTTGTTTCTTGGTCTTTTCTTTTCTTTTGTTTTTGTTTAAAAAATTTGTTTTTTAACGAATCAAGCTTAATCAAATTTTAAAACTCTCTAAGTTTTCGAAGCAAGCTTGAACGACCAATTGTTCGGCTCGTTTGGATCCATTATCACTCCTAGGTAGGCAGAAACTAGTTTCCTTTTTTAAGATCAGTTGAAAATTCATCTATTGATGGCTCTTTGGAAATTAGTCAGATTACTACAATAAGGAGCCATGTTAAAGTACGTTATTAATATGGTATTCGAAAGTATACAGATCAGTGATTCTTACCTTAGTCCAGCTACCACTCTGCACTTTTTCTAAGTGTAATTAGTTTATTTTATTTTATTTTTTTTGAATATTTATCAGAAGTATAATAGCTTCTTGAATTCAAATCTTTTCATTTTCAAGTCACCGCGAAGAATAACTTTTGCTTGTGAGTTGTGATTGTTCAATTATGGTAAATATCTAAAAAGTACACATTCACATGGTGAAGGTCTAACAGTAATTGGAATATAAGGTACGAAATTTTAATAGTATAAAGAAGTCCTGAAAGGAAGGGAAAGTCTGGCTACACCGCATGAAAATGCGGTGACCGTCCATTGCGCTCGTGGGCCTCAAAAAAAATACAGAAAAATATTTATAAATTTTAAAATAATATTTCATGGGATCCTGTAAAAAAATCAGCTCCAACGGATATCGGTAAGTATATTTTTCGGAATTTGTTGGAACGAAAATGTTTAGTTTTGCAGTTTCGTCCCTGCAAATTAAAAAATATATCTACCGATATCTGTTGGAGCTGAATTTTTACAGGGTCTCATAAAATATTATTTTAAAATTTATAAATATTTTTTTGTATTTTTTTAAAACCCGAAGTGAACTCCGCAAAATTCATATCGGTGACTGTAGTCCTGCTCTGAAACGAAATTTATGTTCGCCTTCTTTCCAATTTATGTGAGGCCCTCTCCTTCCCTCACATGACTAAATATCTCCCTCTTGGCTCTTGCATTAACTCACCTCCCTATCACATAATTTACTAGGCATATCACATCACAACTTGGATGCACCAACCGCCAAAGTAGATTAGTAAAATGTCAAAGATTAGACATTTGAACCGACAGTATCAGGAGTACCGACAGCATCAGGAGTGTACTTAGTGTAACGAGAAATACGATTAGACGTTCAATTGCTAGTTCAAGTGTTATTTTAATAATATTGACTTTCGCCGGAAAAAAAACAGAAGTAGATTAGTATCCTTAAATATTTCGACAATATTGAGAGAATTTTGAACTTACATTAACCTTCTAACAATTAGTATACACTTTGCCATCATGAGCATTAAGAAGATAATTGGTCTAGTAGATAATGTCCTCTCACTTCTCTAATTTAAACATCCCGTTCATCTAACCCTCCTATCTATATACAGATTTCATAGCCTTGGCCCTTGGCTAAACACTATTTTTATTTTTTTGACAAAAAGAGAACAAAATGTAATTTATTCATTTGTAGGCAAAAAACGTAAACATTAGAGAGAGAAATCTTATAGGGATAAGATGGTTGTCCATAGATTGAATGAACCAAAGAGCCTTGACTTAACTAGTACCTCATGACTTGAGTAACTAATAAAATCTCATAACCATATCGTAAATGCTACTACTACATAAGTTATTCAACGGCTAAAAACCTCCTAAATGCCATTCTGCTCCTTCTCAATACGAATATTTAATCAATCAATAACTTTTTATGGTTGATTTGTGGTTAAGATTTTAAAGTTTGAAGGTGTGAAATTTCCTCTCCTAATGAACGGTGGGATTGGTCTCTCGAAATTAATCGAGATGCGCAAAATTGGCCCGCACACCTAGCTGAAAGAAAAAAAAGCTGGAGTGAAATATAGAAACCCCTCGAAATTAGCCTCAAAATCTCCTCCACCCCATCTCCAACAAACAGGCTAAATAAAGAGGCAAAAAAAATGGAGGCCTAGATTTCAAAAGACTCCCCCAACCAATCAAATTAAAACCCAAGGGATAGGTTGGTTGCCTCTGCTTATCATTTTATCCGTTCGTTCACGGGCCAAAGAGATTTGATTTTCTCAGGATAATGATGGGAAATTCCTAATTAATAGGGAAATGGTTTTGTCACTTTTTTTTTTTTTAACATCATTTTTTTTCAAATGTATTTTTGCATGTAAAAATATATTTGTAGAGGAGTTACGTGAAAAAAAAAGTGACAAATTAATATCTTTAATCCTTAGGATTACCTATATCATTAAAGTACAGTTTTTCTGTTGACTGTTCTTGATTTCCATTATCCCACTTCAAATCCTCCAAATCTTTGTTCTCTCTCTCTCCCTCTCTCTCTCTCCAATAACCCATTTCTTAATCAATAATTTTCATTTGTAGAACCAAGAAACAAGAAACAGAAGATTCCTCACCAAAAAGGTAAAGTTTGAACATCACCATCACCACCGACACCACAACATCCTTTCCCTTTTTCATTCCATTATACTACGTATTATTTCATCTCCAACAACCAATTGAGAAAGAAATAAAAACTTCTTCCCATATCCCCCAACCCTAGATATTCCCCCACATTACAAGAAACGCGCTAGAAAAAAAGGAAAAATCAGACCCAAACCCAGATTTTCCACCACATTCCAAGAAATCCACAAGAAAATCCGTTCCAAACCAAGATTTTCTATCTACCCATTCAAGAAACCCGCAAGAAAATCTGTTCCAACCCCATCTCAAGAAACCCACAAGAAAATCAAACCCCAAAGAAGCAAAAGGAATAAGAATTCCAACTTCTGATCAAAACCTATCAAAAAAAAAAAAAAAACCACAAAAAATGAAGCAAATGTCGCACATTGATCACGACATCCCGTCCACCCCAGGGAAATTCAAGATGGACAAATCCTCATACGTGAACAGAATCAGGTGGCACTATTCTTCTCTAGCCAAGCTCAC
This sequence comes from Rhododendron kiyosumense, assembly GCA_019656275.1. NCBI lineage: Eukaryota > Viridiplantae > Streptophyta > Magnoliopsida > Ericales > Ericaceae > Rhododendron > Rhododendron kiyosumense. Next base: position 271,627 of record BPLS01000171.1, on the reverse strand, counting down.
ATTCTGGTCCTTTGTGTTGTTCTTAGGCTTGATTCTAGTCTTCTTCTTCAAGTCCCCCACCTCCACCTCCTCTCCCCTCCCCTCAGATCTCTCCCGCAGATCCCTCCGGACCTACTCCTGGGGTGGGCCGGCCTGGGAAAAACGTGTCCGAGCCTCGTCCCGAACCCGGTCCCGAAACGGGTTCTCCGTCCTGGTCACCGGGGCTGCCGGTTTTGTCGGGACCCATGTATCGGCGGCCCTCAAACGCCGCGGGGACGGCGTTCTGGGTCTGGACAATTTTAATGATTACTATGACCCGTCGCTCAAGAGGGCCCGTCAGGCCCTTCTTGAGCGGTCAGGGGTTGTTATAGTGGAGGGTGATATTAATGACGTTGCCCTTTTGAAGAAGCTTTTTGAAGTGGTAGCATTTACCCATGTAATGCATTTGGCCGCTCAAGCTGGTGTGAGGTATGCAATGGAAAACCCTAGCTCTTATGTGCATAGTAACATTGCTGGACTAGTTAGTATTCTTGAAGTGTGTAAATCTGCTAACCCACAACCTGCAATTGTGTGGGCATCATCTAGTTCTGTCTATGGATTAAATACTAAAGTACCCTTTTCGGAAAAAGACCGAACTGACCAACCGGCTAGTCTATATGCTGCAACTAAGAAGGCTGGTGAAGAGATAGCACATACTTATAACCATATATATGGACTTTCCCTTACCGGGTTAAGGTTCTTTACTGTTTATGGCCCTTGGGGGAGACCAGATATGGCATATTTCTTTTTCACTAAGGATATATTGAAGGGGAAGTCTATACCCATCTTTGAAGCAGCTAATCATGGCACGGTTGCCCGGGATTTTACCTACATTGATGATATTGTGAAGGGTTGTTTGGCGGCTTTGGATACTGCTGAGAAAAGTACCGGCAGTGGGGGTAAGAAGAAGGGGCCTGCTCAATTGAGGGTTTTTAACTTGGGGAATACATCACCGGTGCCAGTTTCAGATCTTGTGAGTATTTTGGAGAGGCTTTTGAAAGTGAAGGCGAAAAGATCGGTTACGAAGTTGCCACGGAATGGGGATGTGCAATTTACGCACGCGAATATAAGTTCGGCTCAGAGGGAGCTTGGGTATAAGCCCACAACAGATCTGCAGACGGGTTTGAAGAAGTTTGTTCGGTGGTATCTCAGTTACTATGATTCTGGGAAGAAGAGTGCTCAGTGATGTCAACTCATTCAATTGTGTGGTTGGATATTTCCAATTCCTGTTCCTTTTGATTCACATCAATTTTTTTTGATCCTATCTTGGTTCTTTGCCGATGTATCTGTAATGGTGCCATCCGAGGATAAGTCTTCCTTCCACGACGAAGAGGTTTTTGTGGCTGGTGGACGATATATTTGGGTATTCTGGGCTGTATTAAGGAAATCCAGGACAATCTTTAAACCTTGGGGGACGTAATTGTAATTCTAGTAGTCTTATCATAGTAGAATTCATGCCCAATAGCGCATTTGCTGATTGGGTACTTGTATCATTTCTTTGGAATTCCAATAAAATAGCAAACGGCAGTTTTACATATTCTGGCCCCTTGCTATGTTGATTGAGCCCCTTGCTATGTTAATTGATCTACTGCATTGCTTAATTATGTGGATGATGATTATCATTGATTCCTTATGAAGATGCAAATTTATTCCAATTTAATGCTTGTAGTCGTGGCTATTTCATTGTGCCAACTCACGACGTATTGCCATGGTCCTGTATTTTGTTTGATCTATAGAGAGGCACGGCTTGTTGCTTTTAATGTAATTGATGATACTCTCCACCAGTTACCAAATTGTTGCTATTACGAAAACATTTTCACTTCCATCTTCTGGTTTGGTTTCTTGAGGAATGGTTTATGTATTTGTGAGTGACTGAATGGAGCTATTGTATTTAGGTCGAGGAAACCTGCTTCTTTTCGTTTTAAAAATTATTGGTTGTCTATCAGTAAGTGGAGATTGTCAACAGATTGCAATTGGCAAATGTTGAATGTAGAATGTAAGTTCAAATTGGGCATCCTTTTTTGTTTTCACAAATTACCAGCTGTCTCAACTGCTTTGACCATGGGTCATCGCTTATAATAGAAGGTAGATATGTCATTCCTATCTCTTAAATAGACCATGTATTAAGCTCTATAGTGTATTGGTATATTGGTGTTTGTTAAGGGAAGATATTGTCAATTTCAATGCTAAGACTCAGTACTCATTAGAGAATTCTTTCAATCAATGCTATGTTGTCATTATGGAAATGATGCTAGAAATGTTGAGGAATGTGCTGAGTTCCTGTCAGTTATCATCGTACTTGCAATATGAAGTGTGATTACAATCAGGAATACCACTTCCAACTTGTTCAGGGAATCGTTGAACATCCGTTGGTGAAATTCACCTTCTTGGTTAAGGTATGTGGAGTAATTGCTTGCGTCTTGTTAAGTTTGATTAATGTTTCTTGATGTAGATTTGGAGGTATTGTATGTTCACTTGCAGAATAAGGAGTTGACTTAAGGTAATGAATCTGAAGCTTTATCATCAACCCATTTATCGCAGTTTGTTTGGAACAACCTAAAGGTTTTCTTTCAAATATATGGGTCTGTAGTGGGTGTTAGAATCTAATTTAAATTTGTCATGATGAGGATTTATTCTAAAACAGTTCTGAAATTATTTGGGCTCTTTTGGGTTTAGCCTATGAGGGGGTTCGGAAGCTTGTCCAGAGTTCCCATAGGGTGGCTTACTTGAGTATTTGTTTGCTTCCAGCAAAAAGGATGGTGTCTCTATGATTCAAAATGTTTATCTCATGAATGATTGATTGTTTTAGTCGTTTCACATTCATGATTGATTCATCTTCTTTTGTAGATGATCTCAGATTTTCACTTGCCCAATTTTCCTACCACTGCTATTAGGGTTTAACTGGATTCTCATCCTCCGTAGGATTTACTTGTAGTCGGTTGTTGGTCATGTGCCGGTTAAGTGTACAAACTACAAAATGAAGCATTTCGTATTTGCATTATCTGCAGTTGGTTTCTAGAGTATCACGGTTGAATTTTTACATGACATCTTAAATATGGAGAATGTTTCAAAGCCGGTCAGATATTGGCTGCTCTTTTGTAGTTCGCAGTTGATGAACTTCTTTTGTTTTTCATCCGGCAAGGAAAGATTATATCTTCCATTGCGTAATTGATTGGATTCTAGCGGTGCTTGAGAAGTTTACAAATGAGGTATCGGTTAGTGAATACATATTTGAAGCATGATTAATGAACTTTTCTTGGTAGACACTAGGATAGGATTTGTGCTCTTCGAAGCTCACTTTATGCCTTTTCTTTTCCTATTTCCTATTGTACGGATTTCATTTTTTATCTTTGCGGTAATGAAATTTTCTTTTGCCCATTGCGAAAACAACAGGAAGCCAACCCCCAAATTCAACAAGACAACTCCATATCCTCATTGGACAAAATCAAGCTTCTAGAAATGTCTTTAATATGGACGAGAACCCCTCAATTCCCAGGCTCTATCTACGTACAGTCCCTAAGCGACGTCGATGTGAACTCCTCTCTGCCGCCTCTTCGCAAGCTATTCGATGGCGGTGGCAACAAGGATGAGGAGGAGATGCTGGTGAGGGCAGTTGAGATTCGGCGGTGCGTGACGGTGGAGATTTTTAAGGAAGCGATGAGAAAGGGCAATTTTGGGAACACTTATTATACTAATTTGGTTTCTAGGTTAGGTGAGTTTATTGATTATGTGATTATTAGAGCTGCGGAGATGAAGCAATTGCCTGAGTTTCGGATTCGACATATAACGTTAGTGCGAAGACCTTCATTGATGATTCTAATGTTGTCCCACTTATCAGGTACAATAACAAAACCACCTAAGAAAATTTGGATTGTTTTTTCAGTTTTTATCATAGAGGTTTTCGGTTCATGTCATAGAATTCGTGTGTGCATATGTATGTGCCCATATTCACTGTGGCATCCTGAGTATGGAGGAAAACTTCATAACAATGATGATAGACTTGGGTATAATTGGGTGCTTACGAAGTATGGAAATTCTATTGCATATCTATGTTGAAGGCGAGAAATGTTGCTTTTCAGCTGATTTGAGCTTCATTTGCCTCAAACAGCGTAGAAAAGTAGAGGATCCAAGTATCTAATTTGTATGGGCGAAGGCACAAATCTCGTATCCTTGCACCCAAATCCCACACCATTCCATGTCATAGTCATTGGACATGGGTGATGTGGGGAAATTAGAAGAGTCCACGTAACACCGGAAGTAGTTTCTTAGTTAGTCCTGGCTTATCATGAATATCTTCTTAACAAGAACGTAACCCAACAAAATTTGTCAGCATTGGTTTTTTTTTTTTTTTGGTACGTCACAAATTTTGTCAGCATTGTTGGTTTGGATAGAAATGAGAAGGAAGGGACTCAATGCTAAAACTTTTCTTTGTTGGTTTGGTTACTGAAATGTATTGGTGGCTGAAACACAATTCGCTGTCATATCCTCAAATTGAGGAGCTCATATGCATGGCAAGAGGGAATCTTTATGCCATAAGGCATGTTGTTGGATGGGTGAAATCAATTAATGTGAAGGGGAGATTTATCGGGTGGCATTGACGAAATCAGGAGAGAAAATGTTGGGACGCAGTCCAGAAGAATTGGATGAGATTGTTGGTTATCTAGAAAGCCAAGGAGTGAGGAGGGATTGGATGGGTTATGTGGTTATCTAGAGAGCCAAGGAGTGAGGAGGGATTGGATGGGTTTTGTCATGAGCCAATGTCCTCAATTGTTGTCTTTCAGTACGGAAGAACTGAAATCTCTTGTGCAATTTTTCTTGGATATGAGCATGAATGATGAAGATTTTGGAACAATGGTTTTTGATTATTCCCAGGTGTTTGGCTACTTCTCAATAGAAGAGATGAAGCAAAAGGTAAAAATCTCTGGTTCATATATTAGGTTAGAAAGTGATCTGTAGTCTGTACATTTGAAAATTTCAAAAATTGATGAAGTGAATTCCCATGTTTGAAGTATTAGAGAATCGGCAACGTGATTACTCTTAGCATATATTGCCAAAAAAAATTCCTTAGTGGCATTGTTTCCATTGTTATAGGAAGGATATTTAATGTGGCAATTCCAGTATTTTCTCATTGTGCTGATTCCAATCACCAAACATGGCTCTGTAACTGCTACGATTGGGGAAGGCCCTTTTACACTTTCATTCATTCAGGTACGTTTTCTCATGGAATTTGGCCTCAGCTATGAAGATGTTGGGCGACTATTAGCATTCAGGCCTGAATGGATGCGCTGCAGCATTGAGGAAAGATGGAAGCCCCTTGTCAAGTATCTGTATTACCTAGGGGTTCCGAAAGATGGTATGAGGAGAATACTTACCATCAAACCAATGGTTTTCTGTGTTGGTTTTGCCAAAGGTATGCTTTCACCTGTTGTACTCATCGTCGCATTGAATTATATTCTAAATGGCAAAATATCTCAAGAGTCTATTTGTATGATTTGGTAGATTTTTTGCTGTCAGTTTGGAGTTCGACTTGGTCCACCTGACCAAAAAAATTTCTCTCTAGTTTAACTTGTTTGCTTGCAAAAGTCTAGAACTGGAAAATTCTCTATGCTGAAACAATGCAGCTTTACTGGCAAGCTTTCATTACAAATATTTGTTTCGCGTAGTGAAGGTACAATTTTTGCGTGACATTGGTGTTCGAGAAACTGCCATAGGCAACATGCTTGTCAAGTTACCAAAAAAAACATGCTTGTCAAGTTTCCTCCATTTCTGACTTACAGCCTCTACAAGAAAATCCGGCCAGTGGTACGTCAATTTCCTTCATTTTCGTTTCTACTTGTAGCGCTTCATCCAACTTTATTAATTTTTTTCATGTTCCTTAGTTTCTGCTTTTCGAGCATTAAGGTGTTTAACTCCAAACTGTAAGTTACTTTCATTTTGTTAAACTTATCTGGCGGTAAATCGATTGACCAACATGCTGCCCAGTCTGGTGGACTATCGACATTTTTTTTTGTATTTTTCTTTTATGGAACTTGCTTTCATATATATCCAAAAAAAATCAACTTAGTTTTCATTGTATTTTCGTACAGGTCATATTCTTGTTGGCGAAAGCTGGGGTTGCAAAGAGGGATATTGGAAAGGCAAGCTTTGGGGCCAGAGCTCTTGGGGTGCAGCATACATCATAAGCTGGAAGTTAATGTGAAGTATTTTCTATCACTCGGCATTCCTCTTCGATTATTGGGTGAAATGGTCGACTATGGTTCGACCTTCGAAGGATCTCATCGAGTTTCCAAGGTGAGTTTCTCTGATTTTCATTGTTTTCCTACAGTTATTACTGAATTTTCATCTTGTTTAAAACTAGTTCACTGATCAATCTAAGGTAACGTTTGAATTACATTTTCAGTTTGGGCATTTCACCAAATTGCTATATTACTGTTTCTTATTTACAGGTTCTTCAGTTACTCCCTTGACGGACGAATAATTCCTAGTCACAAGATTCTGGTCGAGAATTGGATAAATTTTAAACTGCGGTACATGTTGCCAGGCACAGACGAAGAATTTGACCAGAGGGTTCAGGCTGCAGTAGAAAGGCGCCGAAGATTTGAATCTGGTGTCATAGACAATTCATCTGATTCTCAAAACTGATGGTTCCATAGAAAGCGACAACTACTCATCTGATTCTCAATGTAATGATCCCATAGAGAGGACGTTGGCCGATTTACGTGTAAATGACTATCCTTCCTCTGATACTCGTACAGAAAACCAGACTGTAATGCACAACAGGATTCATATGTACAATTCTCAGTTACAGCTTCAGGGTTTGTTATTTGTAAACATGTGTAGCTGATACAGAAGAAATTCAAAAATTAACTGCAATTGCAGTGGGTGTGGACCCTGTGGCCTCATCGAACACCACAGTTGAAAACAAACAACAAAACCAAACCAGGCTTCGTGTCCTAGTAAACTGGGGGAGACCGAAAACAACAGACAAACCCAAGCAATACTCATCTCCGTATATTGAAAACAAAAATCAATAGCCAAAAACAAATAAATAAGTATAATACAATTGATTTAGGGAATCTTGGCACGATAGCAGCACAAGATAACATATTGAGTCCCATTCATCAACCAAAGGCAGTATTTTATGGCTACAAGATTTCAGATGCAGCTTGTTTTCCAATCACGGAATAAAGCTGCCTGTTTCTAAAAACTTAAGAAACAAGAGCAAAAAAAAAAATTGAAAACAAAAATGTTTCTGAGCAGTCTCCTTATAGTTGCATCAGATATTGAACACTAGATGAAAACTGAAATGAAATCTAGGAGGCGATCTCCATCTCAGGAGCTGATGAAGCATTTGAATAGACAGGGTGGAGGACATGGCCTTCCTTAGGCTCAACATGCACCCACTTCCTTCCGCTCAGCTTATGGCGTTCAAATTTGACACAACCTGCTTTCAAAGCAAAAAGGGTGTGATCCCTTCCGATTCCAACATAGTCTCCTGGATGGAATCGGGTTCCTCTTTGACGAACAATGATATTCCCAGGAATCACTCTCTACACAAAAATGAGTACACGTTTACGATATAATCTTAATTTTCATAGGCAAAACATGATTTCAAAACTTTTTCAGCTCTGCACTAACCTCTCCACCAAACTTCTTCACTCCAAGAAACTTTGGATTGGAGTCACGACCGTTCTTTGTGGATCCCGCCGTCTTTTTTGTAGCCCATCGTCTGAATGTCAAGCTTAATCCTCCTCCAGTGATATCTAAATAAAAGGGCAATAGATACAGAAATAAAAAGAAATCCTTTATCGAAATAATAAAAGCTCAAACTTCTACCAACAAAATGGAAACTTACCACTGGCAGAGCTGTAGACAGGAGAGTTTGTAACCAACTCATTGAGGTTCAATCTTCTACAAAGTGACGTCACAAAATTCATCTTTCTGTTTTCCGGTATAAAGAGATCGAAACTGAAAGAAACACCAAAGCAACAGAGAACGGCTAAGTTTCAATAACAATATATCGCCAAAATCCAGCTTTATGGGCCCATGTTCCTATTTTTGAACCATGGCATTGGAACTGAAGCTTTTTAAGGCTTTAAAGCTCATCCACGAGAAACTAATGCTATCTAACCAGAATTATTCAGTGATGAAACTTTTCCTTCAAGTTCTCGGACTTCTAATTTTGCACCTTTTCAATTTTAACAGCATGTATTGAGCTAATATAACAATGAGTCAAGTCGTGAAATAGAAATGGGCCCTCTTTTTCAGCCAAATGATCCAACTGTCTTTTTATAGGGCAGACCGTGAACCCACACTCTTGCCTCTGTCAAATAGCAACCAAGACCAAGAAATGCTCAAAGGTAACGGAGCAGTCTTACAGAAACCCAACCAGATAATGAACTGCAAAATGGACATTGATCTGGATACGATGAAAACGTGCAGAAATGTCGGCGTTTCACTCATTGAAACCAAAAATTTATGAACTAATGGAATATTTCAAGGCCTCTATTCCAAATTCGAATGCTCTTCTACCATTCACACAGTATCCCAAGAAGTAAGTAATATTTTTAGCAGTAAAACTATTCATTAAACTGACAGAGTTAATCACCCTCTCATGTGCAATGGATATCATAGCTCATCCAACCTTTTCTGTGAGTTCTCAAAATTGGGTCTTGTATTTCATTATGTGCAATTATTCTTAAAGTTTTATAACAGGTACCAGAGTAAAAGAGGACCGTAGTTTCATATTCTTAAAGTTTTAAAACCGTAGATTTTGTTTTGTAAACATATTTCTAAAGTACCCAATTTCTCGAAAAACCCTAACTCAAAAAAAATAAAAATTCCACAGATTCATCTGGAAACTCTAGCAAATGGATTCCTCTAAAACCAAGTCAAATCGTTCGAGTTAGGGTTTCTTTTTGGGTGATTTAAGAAACCCTAACTCGAACACGAGACAAATCGAAACCCTAACTCGAACAATTGAGACAGAAGGAGAGAAGGAGATACCTTGCGGGTTAAGGTTTCGTCGTTCGAAATCGATTGATCGATCTCCAGTCGTTCCTCTTATTCGATCGATCGACCTTCACTAGTTCGAAAGAAAGAAGGAGATACCCTGTAAAATTCCTCCCCTTTCCCTCTCTCTCTCTCTCTCTCTCTCTCTCAAACATCCGGATGTCCCAGCGGACACGGATCCTGTCCATCTGCCTCGGACCAGTTCCAGTCTATTTGGGTGCATCCAAATCGTTCAAAAGTGTTTGGACATTTTTGGACGGCTTAGATTTAAAGATGGTGTTTTTAATTTTTTTTATTTAAAAAACTCCCCTTTAAATCTGAGCCGTACAGCTGGGATGCACCAAATAGACCAAATTGGTCCAAAGCAAATGGATGGAATCTGACCACTTTTTGCTACCTAGATATAGAGTTAAGTTATTTAAATGTGAGATAAGCTATTTATTTTTTAATAATATGAAAGGGAAAAAAAAAAGTGGCTATCTATTAGTGCCTTAAAACCAGAATTATGGGTGTTCCTCTTTTTAAAAATTTAATTTTTTTTCAAACGGAGGTAATTTCAAACTCAAATATAATGAAAATAAAAAATATTTTTTCAATATTTTTTACATTGTTTAAAAGATCTTAATAAGATCTATCAAACAAGATCCATATTGATAAGAAAATTATTTACATAAACACATTATCTTTGAACTTGAAATTACCTTCTTTTTTAAAAAGAACTTTTACAAAGTTACTGGAACACCCTGTCGAGTGGAGACGAAAGCTATTTTGGAGCATGAGCTATGAGCAAAAGTTGCACCACATTTGGAAAAACTCTAAGCATGCTACAAGAATCCCACGTTGTCACCACTCAAACAACTCGAGTATAGAAGTCTTTGCAGTCTCCTCATTCATGGTCAAAGTAATTCCGAGTTTGATACTTTAACAGTTCCGTTGTTATGCATTGAGATAAATTTTCATTTCAAGGACAAAGAACACTTATGGAGCGGTGAAAAATATTGTCCCCACCAACTTGGCAACCCCACTCTAGTGAAGGTTGTGTAAGATGACACTGGAACCAATTCAAGTAGGTACCAAATAAGTCTCAAGTTTGAAATTTACACAAGTAGATTTACAAGTCGAAGAATCACTTTCCTATGGTTACAACCTTGGCTTAAAAAGGTAGGCAAAATGGGCAAAAGACTCACCAAGCTACGCTCTACATTGCAATTCTTTGCTTAGTGCATTGGAGAGTAGACCATCACTTGAAGCATGTTTGGAACTTAAAGAAAGAAAAAGAAAATAATTCCTTGTTCTTCTGTTTGGTTCCCAAGTTGGAAAGAAGAAACACAAGCGCAAAACTATTTGCCTTCTAACATCCACAATTGAAATGTAGGGTGATGATATATGCCAACATGATATCCATAGTGAAGCGCATTCATAGTCACAAGTCTGGATCCATGCCAAGATTATGTTCAACATTGTCATTATCATCCTTATCTTCGCCACCGTCAATACCATAAATATCAACAATAGTTCAATAAAATACTACAGACATCTGACCTCCAAAGACTCTGAATCCATCAAAAACATTCACCGAAAGCAATGCCAGTGTTGACAAGGTTATCAAAGAATAAACTGATTAGGGTGCCGCTAGACCTTATAGTAAGTAATAGCCTCATAGGCTGATACTACGAACAATAAACTACCGGCTAGTTACATGTGTGCATTGAGTTGTTTCATCCATGGAATCTACAGAACTTGATGCAGACCCAGAGCAATAAACCGTGCAAAATTGAATTCAGAAATCATATTTTGTTCTCCCACTCTTTAAGATGAGGCATAACATATCCGAAATGTCAGAGGAAGATGAATTCAAGAAGTTCCAAGACTCGAGCATAAGACGTTTCCTGGACCCCTTGAAATGAACAACCTGCAAACCCGATTAAAGCCATAGCTATGGGAGTTAAAATCCGAGTGGATTAAAGCGGCAGTCCAATTCACAAAAGGAAAAAAGAAGACAAAAGCAGCAGATTTCTGATCTATTGAATGGGTTTTCTGTTTGCTTTTATGACTTGATGTTTCAGCTATCCTTCAATTTTGCAAATAATCCCCAAGGCTATGTTTGAGAACTTGAATTGTGTGGATTTACTAAAAGAAAAGAAAAGCGATGAAAAGGGTTGTTCAAGTACGTCCAAATTATTACCTATGTTTTCTCCTCCCTTGTCTTCTCCATCTATCAATCCCTCAATAATACCAATAACCGAACACATTGTAACGAAATTATAAGAACTTCCAAATAACAGAATGTTTCTCCAAATTTCTTTGAATGTTTATCCAAATTTCAAGGGATACTTGGTCAGAAAGATTGTGATGCTAGAGGATACCTTCACATCCAAGGGCATCCCATGAAATTGACCTGCACCTTCTGGTGGTGTCCAGTTGTAAATAGCACACGGTAAGAAAAGCACTGAAGCACCCCCAATCTCCTCGAGAAACGCTAGTGGTTTAGTGAACCTTTTTGCATCAAAAGAAGGATTGGATTTTACAACCCAGGCAAGAGCCAGTTGGTCACCAAGCATTCGAGAAGCCTTCATATACTTGGAGCTGTATACTTTCAACACTTCTTGTAAGAAAACCTTTCCCCTGCAGCCATATTCACACCACAATCACTTCAGATAGAAATCAAAATTTTGCTTAAAGTGGTGTGGACGATTCCCAAAAAGTAAGACAACTGGAAAGGAAGTTTCTAACAGACCACAAACTATTGATCTTGGCCGCAAACTATTATTGCTTTTGGCCGCAAACTATTGTACATGGCTGCAAACTATTGCTCTTGGCCGCAAACTATTGCTATTGACCCCAAACTATTGCTATTGGCCCAGTGCAAAAAATTGTGGCTAGTAACAATAGTTTGCAGCCATGTGCAAAAGTTTGCGGTCAGGTGCAACAGTTTGTGGCCAGGTGTGCGTTGTCCTTCAGAAAGGAGCTGTGTTTCCCTATTTTGTACTAGTTCTAGTCTATCCCAGCAACTGGAAACATAAAAATCCAAAATTTATTTCCATTCATGTTGTTCTATGCCAATCAGAACAGAGGTTAAAGTGAAGCATGCAATTCACACACCTTCGAATTCCATCAGGGGTGCCTCTCACAGCTATAAATCCTGAATTCAGAGGTTGATCTTTGTTGTTCCGGAATGTGAGAACCAGATGGAAATTAAGGAAGTTGTTAAATATCTGTCCTAGGTCATCAACTACTGCCACGTCTGAATCGGTAAAGATGTAATGACTAATCTCGCCCTGCCGCTGAAAATCCTCTTCAAGCCTTGTTTCTAGAAAGGCCTGCCACGGAGAGACCAAGTTCCACAAATACAATAAGCACACTTCTGCAAAATGAGGGAAAAAGAAAGTGGGGAGGAAACATATACAGTTTTGCTAGTGTTAGAATTGTCAACTACATTTTTTGGATTCTTCTAATTAATATGGTTATGTGATTACTTAGCATTCTAACACTATTAACCACATGAAAACTATAGTGTAGCTCATCATTCAGAGCAGTAAAACGTTCAAGAATTCTAAAGCCTGAACTTAGTTTGAAAAAGGTGCAAATAGGAAAATTTATAAAGGAGATCTTTGAACAAATGAGTGTATCCCCATTTATATGAAAGAAAGCTGCGGCATAAAGTTGTAGCTAAAGTAACTAGAGATGTAGAAACACCAGAAATGTTCGACCAATTAATAAGTGCAATGCATTCTTACAATGTAAGACCTGATTCTTTGAAGCATCAACTTGTCTCTCGAATATTCGCCTTGAATCGGGTATACGGTGACCCTATTTCTGTGGACCGGAAGCTTAGACGCTGGGTCAGTAAGAATTATTATGTTGCTCTGGGGCATCATCATCTGCCAATGTATAAGAAATTAAGCAGCATAATACGGAACTAAATTTTGACCCTTTTTGGCCAAAGCCAAAATCCTCAAGTTTGGATGACTACCAAATTAAACAGACCCCAAATTTAAAAGACAAAAGTAGACTTCAACAGCATGAGCTGAATATTTTTTTTGTTTCAAACAAAAAAAGTGTGAAACCCACGTATTGCTTGCATTGATACCTTTTCTTTAAACAACTCATCTTGAATTACCTGGATGAAGTTAATAAAGACATCCAAAATGGCCATTGATCTCTCCACTTTATTGTATGAAATATTCCCAACAGTAACCATGTCTCTTGATTCAACATTGATTGGCCTATCAATGGAGGTATTATAAGTGGTGAAAACCGTGACAAAGGCAACATTCTCTCCAGAATTGGAAGTGCCAACAGAAGCTGAAAAATGAGTCTTGTCAAGAGCTTTGATTCCTGCAACAGAATTTTAACAAAAGACATGCAAAAGATCACAGATGTTGATGAAGGAATTAAATGGTAATAGAACGGGAAACAATGCAATATTTCAATGTGAATAAACATTGATGTCAACCAGCATTCACATGTTGATGAAAGAAATAGAACAGGAAACAAATGATATTTGGATGTGAATAGACGTTGAATGTTGGCCAGCATTCGGATACAAGAAACAACAGCAAAGCACCAATGTATCATTAGAACCTCCAGTTCATTCTTCAGCAGGGTTCTAGTCATATACTGTATAAAACCTATTGGCTATATCCAACCCACATAAATAACATAACGGAAAAACACAGAAAACAACCTGAAAAGATAAAATTCAATTTCCCTCATGATGTTCCACTGCTACTCAAGGTAAAGGCTTGTGGGGACATATAACCGAAAAAGAATAGAAAGTGCTATGTCACAAAGATCACCCAAAAATGAAGTTGTACCCGATTTAGAAGGAAGATAATCATCAGAACACAGTGAAACAAGAAAGCATGAAAATCTTGCTGGCATTCAAACAAACTCATTCTTCCTAAAGGAGATTGTGAAAACCTTGGCATTGCAGACGGTCATGCAAACCTTCACCGGCAGCTGGTCCAAGTACAAGATGATCAAACTTCTTATGTTTGGTGGGAAGATCTTCCACGGTTGAAGTTTGGTGCAATTCTAAAACTGAGAAATACGGAAATCTTTTCTGTTAGGCCTTTACTGAAAAAAAGAAAGAAACATAAATAAAATGCAGTAGTTTCCATGTTACTAGAGCAAGGAAGGGAACAATCACCAGAAAAAATATGGGGAAAGAAGAAAATGATTGGAAGGCATAAAAGGAATCGGCGCCATCCACTGCATACTCTCATTTATATAGCCCCTCACAATCAGCCAATTTAGCGGCAGTTGCATAGACAAAATGACAGCCAAAATGCAATGTATAAAGCTTATTCTTTTGCCGTACAAACGGATTGTCCGATATCTTGGCTGCAAAACGGCATCATGCATGTCAATGACAAATTTGCAGCTAAAAACTCAACTCCTATCATGTATTACAAATATTGCAGGCGTAGAAACTCTCACAATCCGGGCACAAAACCAGCTAAATGCGCCACAAGAACACAGAAATTGTTAGGGGACGTTAAATGGGCAAAAAGATTGCTCCTTGGACGTTGTTCTCACCAGTGGTGAGTCACCACCGTCGATCTCACCATAGAAGAGAAATGCAATTCAATATTCTGCTCAAATAACGTTAGATTTGGATCTTGCACACATTGAACATCAATATTATTTGAATGCTAAATCAAGTTTAATGTAAATGTTAACTCAAGTTTCTGTTAACCCAAGCAAGAAAGGGAAAAGATGCAAAACTACTAGTATTCACCAGTAACTGAAAAGGCGATGGAAAATCGAAATTTGCTCTTCCCCGATGAAACCCAAATCGCAATAACAATTATCTATGCACTCACTCAACGAAATAGCAGACACCAAACAAAAGAAAGCTTCAAATTGAAAACCCCAAAAAAGAACAGTTTTCCCATGTCCTATTCTTGAGCAACTTTCCCCAATTTCACCCAAGAATCAAACTTGGGGAGAGAGAGAGAGAGAGAGAGAGAGAGAGAGCACCAGCGGAGGAGGCCTCGTTCGTTGTTGCCGGAGCAGATCAGTTCTATTTCTAGTTCGGGATTGTATTCTAGTTTTCGGAACTGCAGTTGTTTTTCGCTATATGGAAGGAAAGGTTAATGACAAGGGAAATGCCACGGTATCCACCCGTTCGGGACACCGTAATTTTTGACATAATTGACCATTAAAAGCATAAAAAAATCAGTGATGTGTATAACCAAAACCTTACAAAGACATAACCTCCAAAATTCTCAAAATTTCTGGGGATTTTGGGAAATTTCTGGGAATTTTGGGAGTTATGCCTTTGTAATGCCAGTGTTATACATGTCACTGATTTTGTTATGTTTTTAATGGTCAGTTATGCCAAAAGTTACGGTGTTCCCAAACGGCGGGTGAACACCGTAGCATTTCCCTTCTCTTTAATACTACCTATGTACTTTTTTTAATATATGAAAAAAATCAACCAAAGAAAATCCTCTCTCCTGAAATATGCAGAAACAATTTCATTTTCGATAGGCAAAACGTCAAAATAACAGTAAATCTACAATCATCTCATAAAGAGGATGATCCCTCTGATCCATGTTTTAGATCGGAGGAAACAATTTTCATTGAGATCGTTCATTTGTAGCAATCAACGATTTGAATGTACATTTACTCTTTTACCAGTAAAATTGTATGAAAAAATCCCAACCATTGAATCTACCAATAAACTATCCCGGTGAGAACTTTTTCCTCCCGTCCAAAACATTGGATGAGAGAGAAGCCGGAACAGCTCCAGGAAGAAAAATTATCCAGTGCTCCCGCACTCCCTCATAGCACACATTTCTCTTCGGGAGCATTAAATAAGCTCTCATCCGCAACACACTTTGTTATACTATACGAGATATGTGTGAAAGTTAAACAAACAAAAATTGCTCAAATGCGCTTGTTAAACAAGCTACTACTAGTACTTAGAGCATCTACACCAGCACACGCAAAATGCAAAATTAGCTACTTTAACTAGAAAAAGGTCTAAAAGAGAGCTGTACCAGATTCTCTAAAAGGGGCGGTAAAATAAATCCATGAACAGTTCGTTGGTACCTTTACTGTGGCACTGTGCATCAAGTTTCCAATTTTCTATTCTTTTTTCTCCCCTTTTCTCTCTCTCTCTCTCTCTCTCTCTCTCTCTCTCTCTCTCTCTCAATTTGCAATTTGGGTTTTTTGGTGAAAGAAGGAAAAAAAATATATATTTTAATTGGTGTTAGGTAAAATAAATAGTGTTGGTGTAATTGTGAAAGAAAAAGTTGATAGGTAAAATAGAATTGTGAACTGTTCATGAGGTAGTATAGCTACCGACTGATAAACTTGCTCTTAGCTCTTTTCAACTTACGATGTTAAATTAAGATATCCGAGATCAGATTGATTAAAAGTTCGTTTGAAATCGTCACACCTCTCGTAAAAAAGTCGAGCTATAAAGAAATCTTGGAAAGCTCATTAAGTTTTATGCACTCGATAAAGGTCATGGGTTGTATTGCTGTTTGCATTGGTAAATTAACTCTATTCGGTTAAATAAGTTAACTGGCTTATTTTTTTATCTTTATTAAAAAAAAATCGTATTTGTTAGTTTTACGTCAATTTTTTGGGGATTATTGCATCGTCATGACAAGAGGAATCTAAAAAGTAAAAAATTACGATCGAAACCTAATTTTTTTGGATAAAAACAAAAATAAGCCAATTTTTTCGTCTTTATTTTAAAAAAATTGAATTTCGATAATAATTTTTTACTTTTTAGATTCCTCTCGTCATAACGATGCAATAATCTCTAAAAAATTAACGAAATACTAACAAATATGAATTTTTTTTAAATAATGACAAAAAAAATAAGCCAGTTGACTTGTTTAGCTGAACTATAAGCATCATGCAATTGACTATTTTCTTACTGGTTTTCATCGTAAGTACTTCATCAAATATCTTGAGAATTTTTTCGGTACCGGGTGGGTATATCTCATGTGGTACCCACTCGGCATATCCAGACCATCCAATACACTTTTGGACGGCTTGGATCGAAACTTTCTCTCTCCTCTCACCCAAATACTTTCTCTCCTTTTTCCTACTTGGATAGGTAGGCCCTGATTGTACTGAGATTTTGACCTCTTGTTGGTCTTGGTTGGTTGCTTTATAAAAGTTTTAACTTACCAAAAAAAAAAAATCCGAGCCATCCAAAAACGCAATGGACGGCTCGGATAGCCGAGCGGGCACCACGTGGTGACCGCTAGGCACTGAAATTTTTTCCAAATATCCTAGGGGGTGGGGAAAGAGGACGATGTTGAGAAAGAGCAAAAAGAGAGCAATCTATTTATTAAGGACAACTTTATTTTATTATCTTCAACATTCAATTTGACAATGAACTTTAAATAAGATGATGGCCAAATTGATGCATAAGCTTTCCTCACAAATGAACTAATCAGTTCCAATAATTGATTGTTTTCCAGGTTTCCTTATTATCAGTGCTGATATTAAAAACTGTTGGTGTCGCTAGCCAGTAGTAATCGCAATTCCATGTATTCGCCTTACATATACGACTTATTCTGGTATCATAAACAGCAAAGCTTCTTTGTTTTTCTTTCCAGAAAAAATAGCAATAGAAGAGAGTGGTTCGGAAGATGTTGGGCCTGAACCTCCATTGGAACTCTTCACCATTTGAGAGCGTATGTATTCCGATATCATCATCTTTAGATTTACAATGAACCCGTAATGGGTCCGGAACACCACTTATGATGTGAACCCCAGATTTCCCCAAAGCGGGAGTAGAAATGAGGCAAACTGTGAGGATGACTAAGGAAAGGTGGAACTGACCCATTGTTACTCCTGGATTGTGATTTGCTTTTGTGATGTTTTAGGTTGTCTTCCTTCCTTATGTGCATGCATATTTATATAATCAACTGTACATAGAGGCTTAGTAACATTTTGGGATTTTCAAAGTAAAAAAGTCAAACATTTTTCCTTAAATGGTAAGAATAATTAATGTAATTTAGTTTATGGGGTTTACAACATATTGAAACTATGGAAAGCTTACAAGAAATATTATAGAAATTCTCTCAAAAGCATTTATTTTGAGAGATTTAAACATGATAATATTTGACCATGAACATTAAATAAGATGATGGTCAATTATTGAGCAAGCTAAGTATTAGATTGTAAGACCCGACCCCCACTTGAGTCTTTTTTTTTCCGATTGGAACCGTCTATCTTTTACCTATTAACGAGTACTTCATTTGTACATTATTTGTACCAAAAATGAAGTTAATTGGGTATCACTACGCACTTGATTGGATAAAAAAACTTATTTTGTTAATGAAATTGTGTCTCGATAAAGAAACTTTCTAAATCCGATTGAGTCAAATTTTCATGAGAATGATTTAATCAACATGGAAAAAAAGTCAACAGTCTCGATCATTAGTTCGGGTTTGGAAAACCGATCGCATGAAAGAAAATTGGTTTTGGCGGTGTAAAAATCTACTAACGGTTAATGAAAACCATCGCTATAGTCCAGTTTACAGTAACAGTTAATGGAAAGTGTCGCTATAGTCCAGTTTTTAGTAACAGTTATTAAAAACTGTCGCTATAGTCTTGTAATCTACTAATGGTTGCATGAAAACCGTTGCTATAGTCCTATTTCTAGTAATGTGTTGCAAATCGTTACTATACACCATCTATACTGACAGTTTTTCAAAGCGTTACTAAAAAAACCGTTGGGAGATTCCGAACTCTTGTAGTGAGGCTATGTATTCAGGACAACTTTGTTAGTATTATCCTTCACATTCAATTTGGTCATAAACATTAAATAAGATGATGGTCAATTTTATTTTATTTTTGAACCTGTCACATTTCATTTCATAAAAAGTGCCCAACGGGCAAATAGGATCCACCGAAAATACAGAGATACAGTCTAAACAAGAACAACAGGTAGAAACCTAAACTCTACTACCAAGAAATAAGCAGATACTGCAAAGTAGAGTCGACACACAAAGTTCAACCAATAAAGCTGTTCACCGTAATAGAGAATAAGCACCTACGGAAACGGAACCTAATCACTGAATAAGCAAGAAAACAGGGGATCTTTTTCATCAAATCAATCTAAACCCCGAAAAAACAGCCAGACGATCAAAAAACCATGAAAAACAAAAAAACAAGGAAAAGAAAACCCTAACTCCATCACACCATTATTACCTCGCCACTGGCCACTAACCGCCGGATCTGAGAAGACAATGCGGGGCCCGGTCGAGTCAAGACCACAGAACACCGGCCGGAGGTCCGATCATCTGAAGCTTTGTCACCTGAAACACACAAACACTCGCCATACCAGACCGGAGAGAGAGATACACCGGAGGATCGAGAGAGACTGGAGGAGGAGAGAGAGAGGAGGGCGGCGGCAACCCCCCCAGATTTGGAACCAGAGGGTTTGGTTTTTAGAGGGAGAAAGTAAAGAGAAGGAGGGCGATCGGTTGGGGACTACACTACATATAGACTGATTAGTTCATTTGTGAGGAAAGCTAATGGTCAATTGATGCATTAGCTTTCCTCACAAATGAACTAATCAGTTCGGCCAGTAATTAATGGTGTGCCAGGTGGCCTTATTATCATTGCTGACATTGAAAACCGTTGGTGTCGCTAGCCAGAAGTAGTCCTGTAGTCGCAATCCCAAGATGGATCCTTACAATAACGGCTTATTCTACCGTCGTAAACAACAAAATTTGTTTTATTTTTGTTCCCAGTAAAAATGGCAATAGAATTTAGTGGTGCGAAAGAAGTTGGGCTTGAACCTCCCACTAAACTCTTGACCATTGTTGAGCGTGTGCATTCCGATATTACAATCACATTCAACCTTTAATACGTTCGAAACGCTCCTAATTGTGTGAACCCCATCGTCCCGGCCCAATGTGGGACAAATGAGGTAAACTGCGAGGATGACTAAGGCAAGGTGGAACTAGGGATGGCAACGGGACGGATTGGAGGTGGATATTACAATATCCGAATTCGAACTCTCTATCTGCCCTCCGAATCTGCTCTGAACGGATATATATTTTGTCCTCCATCCCCGCTCCCGCTCCGAACGGGGAATGGAGATCCGATCGGATATCCGAATCCGAATTTGGAAAAAAAAGAAAATATTGGAACTCGATAAAAAAAAAAAACAAAAACTAACAGATTGAAAAAAAAACAAATAAAACTAACATGGAGAGGGAGTCTCGCTGCCGTGTTCCTGAGGGGAGTTTGCCGCATCTCTCCGCTGCTGGGGTTTTTTTATTGAGAGGGAGGGGGGTTGGGGAGGAGAGAGAGAAGGGGGAGAAGTCATGGTCGAGGGTAGGGAAGGGGAGGGTTGTGTGAAGTGAAATTAGCTGGGTAGGAGACTGACTATTGACTAACCCTAAAAATAAGAGGTATTTATATAGTTGGATATTTGGAGGCGGATCGAATATCGGCTTCGGAGTAGATCGGATCGGAGGCAAACTTACCTCCGAATCCGATCCGATCTCCGATTTTTTTTTGAAAAATAAATCCGATCCGTTCGGAACGGATAACGAATCAAATACTGACGGATCGACCGAGATGGCCATCCCTAGGTGGAACTGACCCATTGATATTTTAGGTTGTCTTCCTTCAAGGCCTGCATACATATTTATAATCAACTGTACATAGAGGCTTATAACACTTTTGTAGTCATATCATATCATAGCAGTAAAAAGGGCAACTAATTTTTCCTCCAAATGCAAGTATAATTTAATGCAATTCAATGCATGGGGTTTAACACATGTTAAAACTATGGACAGATTGCAAGAAATATTACAGAAATCTCCTCTCAAAGGCACTTATTTTGAGAGATTTACTAGTAAATTTGATTGTAGATTTGTTTTCGGGAGTGATTTCTGCACTCCTTTTTTTACAACCCACACCCTTTTTTTTGTCTTTATCCACATGAATGTATTACGTTGCCCTTCTTTCAATACATTTTTACACACATGCAAGGGTAACATTGTAAATTCATGTGAATAAAAACAAAAGGAGAGTATGGATTGTAAAAAAGGAGCATGTGAAAATTAATTATTTTTTGTGGTGGATCAAAAAAAAAATAATTATTATTTTTTGTTTCCCTCTCAAAACTATTACTACTACTATATTACGACAACTTTGGGAACCCATGTTACTTTTAAAAAGGTCAAAAAAAAAAAAATCAGGAACTGTCCTGGTTAGGACCCAAAACCACTGTCCTGATTAGGACCCAAAATCAACTTTAAAAAGCAAAAATACTTACTATTCGTAATTGTAGAGATAGGTCACAATCTTAATGAGCTCAACAAAAGCCAAATATGGCACATGACCGGTCCAGTTTTACAGTTTACGCATGGCCTCTTTGGGGCTCACTTTGATGATATGACCCAACCACTTTCCAGATCTCATCTTGAATTGATCACACCAAAAATAAAGTTGATTGGATGCCAGTCGATGTATTCTTTTAAACACATAAAATCTTGACATAAATGTATTGAATGCATTCCGATTAATCCCTATTCCAAGCTAAATGAAACCCAGAATCCGATTAGAGAAATGCCCACAAACAAGCAAATCTGCAAAAGATTGCTCTCTAGCAATTTGTACACAAATACCCTGTGGCATATTAGAGAAATTTGCCAGACATTATGAAACTCAAATGCTTTAATTTCATATTTTCTGGAAACCAGTTGTAGTTCTGTGACATCTTGGAAAACATACTAGTGAGTGTTTCCGCTAACCAGGTGGGATTGAAATATACAGATCAGCATAAGCAGGCGGCATGGTACACACAAGGTAATGAGCATAAATTACAGGCCGCCACTTGGGTATACCGCGATTTTGAACCGAAAGAAAGCTACTGCATCTATCACCATTGAATGATCCACAGGTCACCAAAAATTGTAGAAATAAACACTTCAGAAATGATGCAGGCTTAAAAGGGTATGGGTCGTCTATCTGGCCATGATTCGATCTTTTCAAAATACTTCACAGGCACAACACCATCAAAACCTTCGGTCAAGATCACCTTGTTGTCTGAAATATAGAGCTGCATTCCCTCTGAAACCAAGCAAGCAAAAATGTGAAACATACTAAAGGGTATCAAGCTTCCTCTGTGCTATCACGGTATGCTGGTACTAAAAGGAAATAGGTCTTGCATTTTTGGATTACAAATAATCCAAACCATTTCCAGTTTGCTGAATATACCTTCCAAAGCTTTTCTAACATCGAGAAAGATCAAAACATTGATGTTGTATCTGATACCTGGAAGTTGACAAGTACTGTCAATAGTCAGAAACTTGCAAAAAGAAAATGAATGGAGCAAGACAGAAGTGCACGTGGGCATCACAAGACATTCAAATGTTTAGAAGTAAAAGCAATTTGGATAAAGAGACCCGTAGAGATCCCTTCAAAGTTCAAACACTTACCACTAATTACTTTACCATCTGTTGGCAAGCCACAAGAGAAGTGAACGTGCAGCCTCTCCATTCGTTTGAGACCTTGATCCAAGATTGATTTCAAATGCTCCTTGTACGTCCCATGCACACACACTTCCCATCACCAAGGAAAAAAACAAATGAAGCAAACATAGAAGAGGAAACAGCACTGTTCCGACAAAAAGCGATAAATGTACAGAATCTAAAACTATCCTAACCTGGAATTTCTTCAGCTGAGAGAATTGGTTTCAATAAACTTTCAGTTTCTACGGTCTGCCAAGCACACATAACCATAAGAATAGTTGAAGTTGATCATAAAAGCCCAGTTGATTGCTCAACCCCAACATGATATTTCAATTAGTTTAATAACAGCACGGATTCAGGGAAATGAGTAAACTTGCGAGCAGACCCATACATAATAGAGCACTTCAATTTTAGGTTCAATTATGAATTTTTTGAAACTTCCTCAGTAATGTATTCCAGAGTCAGACCTGACTTAAAGCCAAGAAATTGTCAAACACTAAAGATCGGCCCTAAAAAAAATGCACATTCATCAAGCGACATGGTGTTTCAACACATTAATGACTTTTCAGCAGAATTTAAAGAATTACTGTTAAGTTCTCACCCATTACTTGCAGTTTAGATAGTCATCATTTATCATTAAATCCAAATCCAAACATTCCCAACAAGGAATTGTTAAGACTTAAGACCACAATTTCTCATTGGAAATGCTATGAACCAACTTAACTCATGAATACCTCCAAATATAATAAGCAGAACACCTTAAGTGAATTAAGGACAACAAGTTGAGTAGCTTAATATAATGGAGCCACTTGGAAACCAACTAATTCCCCAATAAGGATTATAAATAGGTATAAAAAACAAATCTAGAACTTTAACAGATGAATATAGCAGATAATGTTCCTGCCAACTTTACACTAGGCACATCCTACTCGAAAGGAACACATTTCACTTTCTATACACATTCATGTATTGTCTCTCTTTGTGCATGATGAATCCCCTCACTCAGACTGGTCAAAGCAAAACACTTTTCTCTTGTAGATAACTCACATCAATGCACAACAAACTGCTTGATTTCATGTGTTCCAGGCTACTGCCTCCATCCAACAATACTGACATGTTCAGAAATTACACATTAAGGTCAAGATTTGCTTTCTTCGACCTATAAGATGTTTGCAATCTGATGACATCCGATGAATGGACCAGGGCAATGTGACCTCGAAACCAACATTGGATCCGTGGTAAATGCACACCACCTTTAAGTCGAGGTGGAGAGTGTTAATCATTTCAAAATTCTTACAAGTCTGTTATTGTGTTCTTAACATAAATTTTCCTAATTCCACATAAAAGAAGTAACTAATTCAGCATTTCAATGACATTAAACCAAATAGCTTTTGACAAGCAAAGGTAAATGACAACCAAACAAGCTAAAAACAACAAAAAAGACACACAAAATATTAAGTTTCAGCCTTTCAGTATCTAGACGATAGGTTACCGACTTACCGTTATTGAGTGCCCTTGGTTTGCACGTATCAAAAGCTCGCCATTTTCTTCCATCAGGCTGAACCGCTGCTTATTGTCCCTTCTGACAGCCTTCAGAATTGCATTATGCAACAACAGAGTTGTGTTAAGCAATACTATTGTGTAAAGCAGAGATAATGGGACATACCTACTGACAGTGCGTCAACAAAAAATAAAAAGACATGAAGGAGAAATATAAGCAATATACTGTAAACACTTGACATGTGACAATGCTTAAGTCTATAGACAATCTCAATAATATTGAGCAAATTTTTATAAAGATAACCCTCAAGCATGACCCATTTGACATACAACAAAAATGTGAGTGCTACCATAATGAGGAATATGCAGAACCTACCTCCCTAATATCATCAATCGTGTGAGCTCTCAGTGGAATATCTGCTAACGTTTTCATATTCAGCTTCAATACATCTTGAACCCTGACATACCCATCACTTCTCATACTCAAGCTCAACTCTGAAGCCATATGTCGCAAAATACGTGTCCTGCAGATATGACAGATGAAAATCAAGCTTTGATGTAGTCATAGGCTTGGTACTAATCTTCGCTTTTGGCAAACTCAAGTATTTAATTCAGTTTTCACACAAACAAGCATCTCCTAGTATATTTCTAATCCGTTAAGACAACACATACAACTTAATCAAGGTTCGCACCTGGGCTCAACTGAGACCTCCCCACCCTTATCTCTTCCTTTTGAATAACAGCAAACATCCAAATCAAGTATACAACAAAAACTCAAAGTAGAAGTTCAAATTAAAAATATATATAAGTGCAGCCATTCGATGATATGTCACGTATGTGCTTCATGTATTTAATTTCTATATATGCAGGCAACAAATTCAGCTTATTAGCCAAATTCGTAAACAGATTCAAACATGAGGACCCATTGGTTGCTTTCCCAAATGCGTTTTCTTGATTCATTTTCAATTGAGTTCCCTCCTCCTTTCACTCTATCTTTCCTTACCCAAAAATTGAACTTGTTTTCACCACTTCGAAATGTAGCAACTCACAAAGGCAATCAAATTGATCTCAATTCCTAAATACGAGAAGACAATATCCAGATATAGTAATTGACAACATATCTTAATCGAAAAAAGATTAAAACTGAAGGAACAAGTAATGTTGAAAACACTTATTAAGAAAAAAGAAGAAGTAAAGTTGAAAACATCAAAGAAGAAGCAATTGCACTTACATGAGCCTTCCTAGAGCATCAATTTTATCCTTTCCAGAACTTCTACCACCTTTGCCGCTGCCACGGCCTCTCGACCTCTCACGGTTGTCTCTCTCATCCAATCCCCTTCCTCTACCCCCGCTGCCACAAACCCAAACAGAACACCGCAAAATAATTAAGTCACAAACTTTATCAAAAATAGGGGGAAAATTTTGTATTTCAGCCTTGTAACTTCAGATATGTGAAAAGATTTTGTACCTTCTACTGGAATGAGCAAAAGTAGAGGACGAAGAGCTCCTGTTGGTGGTGTTATGGGGTATGGATAGGGCACGAAACTTGTTGGCGACGTTATCCATTATAGCTAGGGCACAAAACCTGGTGAGCAGAGAGGAAGGTGAAGAAGCAGCACCGAAAGGGACAGGGGGAGGATGAAAGAGGCAGTAGCGCATAAATTGTAAGCCGCCACTGGTTGCTGACGCCCACATTGGTTGTGTGGTGGATTTGGATCAATTTGGGTGCCAATTTACAAGCCCAATTATCGATACTTCCGCATTTTCAACTGGTGGACGGTTTGGTTTGAACCCGAGCCGCCAGATTGGGGATATTTTGGATCCAATCCTATTCGTAGCATACCTCGGTTTGGTTTGCAGACAGTTCAATTTCGGTGGTTCAGTTGCTCTGCGAGGCAGCCCTAATAACTGCAAAATTTCAAGCCCTTATTTCGTTGAACATAAGAGATTTGAATTTTAGACTGAAAAAGGGTGTTCTTTCTAGTGAATTCAACGCACTAATTTTCCAGCTGAATCATAAGTCCAAGCCAGAAAATTTTGCTGGGAATGTAAAATCAAAGGTAGTCTGTCCATGGAAAAAAAAGTTAATTCGTGGATTCAAATCCTCAGTAAATAGATCAGCCCTCCAATGTAAAATTTCATCAACATCCAGTGTAATTTCGAAACAAATCCTGCTCTTTGATTGCATGTTGAAAAATCGAAGCAAAGTC
Source organism: Rhododendron kiyosumense (assembly GCA_019656275.1). Taxonomy (NCBI): domain Eukaryota; kingdom Viridiplantae; phylum Streptophyta; class Magnoliopsida; order Ericales; family Ericaceae; genus Rhododendron; species Rhododendron kiyosumense. The sequence goes on along the minus strand of BPLS01000171.1, from coordinate 245,415 downwards.
CATTTATCAAGAATCAAAACGAAACCAAATACAGTTTAAAAAAAAAAAAAAACGAAACCAAATCAATAAATCTTCTTTTTACGGAAAAAAAAAAAAAAAACCCATATCAACCACAAAGCGAGAGATCAATGAATTAACTTACCGATATGAAGAACCAGAGTGAATCGTTCGTAGTCGCCGTAGAATCGTAGTTGCCCTCGCTGGATCAATTGGGAGTGAAGCTCTGTTCTTGTACCCTCCACTCGACAGAAGCACTAAAATGGATGCAAACAGGGATTTGTCAATCTGCCGTTTGGAGCAAGGTTCGGAATACCGTTTCGGGACAGAGTACCGTTTTCCTACAGGTACTGTACGTACCGGTACCAGTCAAGTTCCGGGTACCGTTTCGGATTTACCGCAACTACTATATATATATATATATATAATTATTATAACTCAAAAAAAATTTCCATACCATGCAATTCATCAAAAAATACATATATTAAGACAACAAAATACACATAATTGACTTAAAATTAACGAAAAAGTTCCAACTTCCTCTCTTTACCAAAACGCAAGCAAGTTTTCTTCGGTCAAGAATAGGAATTTGTTTTGGCTGCTTCGTTTTTCCTTCTTCAGAAACGTGAATTAAAACACATATCGTAAAAAAATGCACTTTCAATTCCTATCTTTTACTCTCTTCGCTTGAATTAAGACACATATCGTACAAATATGCACTTTCAATTCTTATTCTGAAGACTAATACGAAGTTTTGCTTTCGTTTCCCTTGATCCAGTACATCAAATTAATGGTAAAGTATATCTTAATAAGTTGCACAGAGAGAGAGAGAGAGGCACCTGTAATTGTTGCCGTCGCCGGGGGTGAGATTCACTGATCGATGAGCCGATGAGGTGAAAAGGGTCGAAGTCTCCCTGATTCCTGATCGATGAGGCGTGAAAATACATTGTTAAGGGTTATTAAATACATGGTTTTGGGGTGAAAATACGGTTTCAGGACATCATTTGGAGATTATTACGAAATTACCCAGGTCTACAAAATTCTAGACGAAATTACCGGTAACCTTGTCGCGGCCGGTAATTTCCGAAACGGCCGGTACCAAGAGGTAAGGAGTAAGGACCGGTATTGGGGGTTAGGGTACCGATTACTTGTCAAAACAGTATGTATTGCCTGGTACGGAACGAAATTCACAACCTTAGTTCGAAGAAAAGAGGAGAAAACGGCGTCACATAGCTTAAGGATTATGAGGCTGAAACGCTGGTTTGATCTGAACCATTCAATGAATTCTTTAATGCGTTGTTAGCTTCCTCTGAAAAGATAGGGTAGATCTTTGGAGAGAGAGAGGCGTGGAGAGGATTCGGGTCCTAGAGGTTTCGTGGGGGTGGGTTCCCTGTTTAAGTTGTTGGGCCATTTATTTTGCCCAAGCAAGACCCATGTTTTTGGCTAGATGGATTTTGACTGCCAATAAATAAAACAAGAATGCTACTCATACAACAATCTAAATACAACAACTTACACAACCTCTCATATGCATGTGGGGCCCACACATAGTAGTGTGTGTGGAGCTCACATATATGTGAGAGGTTATGTTTGGTGTTGTTTTTGGATTGTTGTGTGAGTATTATTTTTGTAAATAAAAGGGAAATGACGGCCCAGGACATGTTTTAATAAATAATACTCATTAATGACATTTTCAGCATTAACAAATGTTCTCAGAATGTCTTTGGATGGTATTAATTATCAAAACACATCATTTGCCGTCATTTTGCCATAAATAAATTGAAATAACATTCAACACAGATGAGAGAGAGAGAGAGAGAGAGAGAGAGAGAGAGAGAGAGAGATGGAATTTATGGTCCGAACCAACAAAACCACCATCTCTCTTCCCTTGTTTTCCCATTTCCTAAAGGCTATTGCCAGTGTTCATTGGGCAGCCATTTTTTGGCTCCATTTTTCATAACACCATTGTATTTTCTGTAGTCTTTACTCGCGAAAAACTAACTTAGAAGCAAGTCCTCTCTCTTCTTTGCTGCAAGCTTATGTTAACATTCGTAGCAAAAAATGAGAATAGCCAAAACATGAGAATAGCAAAAAAAAAAAACAACAACAACATTTTACACACTCAAATCACCAAAACCTCCACGTTTCTTGCCCCAAAGTAGAATCAAAAGCAGATCCTAAAACAAGCCCTAATTTCGCATTCAATCAAAAAAGCCCTAATTTCCCCAAAATCAGCGACATGGTGATCACGTGCCCTAATCGAAATCAGTGGTGAATGAGAGATCGAGAGAAACCTAAACTGTTCGAAGCAAAAGAAACCCTAAACTGTTCGATTTCATTAAAACCCAAAAAATCGATCGAGTTGGAGAGAGAGAGAGAGAGACCTTGGTGTTCAGGCAGCCCATTCGTTGGTCGTCGTGGTTTGGGTTCGTCGTTCGTCGCTCTTCCTCGATCGCCTCCTCTCTCTCTATACACGTCTGCAGGTGAGAAAGAAAATGGGAAAGGGTTGTTATGACCCGTGACCAAAATACCCGACCCATCCTTTGTTTCTACCCGCGAGTGTGATTTTTATTTCCTAGCCGTTGGATTAGATCCAACGGCCTAGAAACAGGGTGCGGACATAAGCTCCCATCCGGGAGTCCTGTTGTGAACACAACTGTATGTATATATT
>BPLS01000171.1:220142-235148 GCA_019656275.1 Rhododendron kiyosumense | reverse complement strand
ATTTTTCCATTTATTGATCTTGCTGTGGTTAACTCTCCCTCCCCCCCATCGATTCCATGTGATTCATGGCATGTTTGTTGGTTTGATTGCTCTTGATTGTCTTTGTAATTTATTATTTTTCCATTTATTGATCTTGCTGTGGTTAACTCTCCCTCCCCCCCATCGATTCCATGTGATTCATGGCATGTTTGTTGGTTTGATTGCTCTTGATTGTCTTTGTAATTTATTATTTAAAAGTTGAATTTATTTGCTACCTTCAATTTTATTTTTGATTTAACTATTTCCCTTGTATCTTTAAGGTTGAGGAGAACATCTGCAAATTTGCTAAGAAGGGTATGACCCCTTCTCAAATTGGTGTCATTCTTCGTGATTCTCATGGGATTGCCCAGGTGAAGAGTGTCACGGGAAGCAAGATTTTGCGTATTCTCAAGGCCCATGGTACTTTTTAGCCATTTCATTGCTGCTTGAACAGTTTTCTGATTTGAGCAGAAATGAGGAGCTCATTACTTTGTTTCCTACAATTGAACAGGGTTGGCTCCTGAAATACCTGAGGACCTGTACCACCTCATTAAGAAAGCTGTTGCAATCCGGAAGCATCTGGAGAGGAACAGGAAAGATAAAGATTCCAAGTTTAGGTTGATCTTGGTTGAAAGCAGGATTCATAGACTTGCACGCTACTATAAGAAGACTAAGAAGCTTCCACCTGTCTGGAAATAGTAAGTTATGCAGATTTATTCTTCATTCATACCGTATTCACTATTGTATCATATCGGCTATTCTGCTCATTGTTGTTGAACGTGAAGTATATGTTGTAAGAAGAGACCCCTAGTAAACTACTTATGTTGAGATCTGGGGGTTCCCTTTTGCTTATGGAACTTGCAAGAACTACATGATTGAAGATGTTTGGTCCATGCATTGTGTTAGGTTATTATACCATCGTGGTAGGTGAGATCTCGTAGTTTGTGTTGCATAACTAGGAGCTTTGCTTAACTGACTTCAGAGCAGATCTTACTGTTGGCGCTAATATTTGTTTGTTCATTGCTTGGCAGCGAGTCTACCACCGCCAGCACCCTTGTTGCTTAGGGAAGAATATTTTTGGAAGTAATTGTGGGTTTCTAGTTCTGTGTTCCATTGGATGAGCAAGACTTTTTTTTTAAAGATGTAATCTGCTTCATAACTGTTCGTGAAACCAATGTTTTTGTTGTTGAGGACATGAAGAGAACTTGATGTTGCGCAAATCTGGCTTTGGGCATTTTGCATTCCTTCTTTGCAGAGTGATTCTTCATTTGAATGGCTATTGTAATTGTAGCTATTATACTCCCTCCGTTTCAAAATGAGTAATCTTTTTGGGATTTCGTGTCATTTTAAAATGCATACATCTTTCGATTTATGAAGTTTTATGTGATTTTGAAAACTTTGTTTAATAGAACTAATTAAAATCTATCAAACAAGATTCATATTACATATTTTTTAACACTTATATTAAAAGATATAAGCAATTGAAAATGACACGCTTTTTCAAAAGGTCACTCGTTTTGGAATGGATGGAGTGATTGCTATAAACTTCTATCTATTGGTGCTTGAGAAGAATTGGTGGATTGGAGATGGGTATATTTCTGCTCAACCCACAGGGGAAGGAAGTGGTGGATTCTAAGTTTTATGCTTTTCTAGTAAAATTTTCCTACAAAATTTCACTGCAATCCTTCTCTCTCCCCTCCTCTCCTCCAATCTCTAAGATAACATGGATGATGCCATTCATTCAGTTAAAGGTAACACTTCCCAAAAGAAATTCGAAAATGAGGTACGGGTTGTGGTTATGGCCCAGCCCTTTTGCAGAAGATTGAAAACTCTCAAAAGGGTAAGAACAAATTCCCCACTCCTTTGTTCGTATGCCAAAGTGAAATCAAACCAAACTTCCGATTATCTTTAGATGGGGCCACTAGGGCTGCAAACAAAAGAATTGAGCTATTTACGAGCAGCTTATGGTTCGGCTCATTAAGGCTCAAGTCGCTCGAGTTTGTATAGGTTCGTTAAATAAATTAGTCAGACTCGACTCGTATAATCAAGTTTTAGGCTCATTTATTCGAACACTAGAAAGTTTGGCTCGGTCGCACCCTTAGGGGCCACTATCAACTACAAAAAGACGTTATGTTCATTCACGGAAAAGTGATTATACAAGTAGATGAATCATTTACTTTATATGCTGTCGCCTGGGTTGGTACAAGTACTCCATCAAAGAACAGTTTGTACCAATCAAATTCTCAAAATGTCTTGCTTGTATAAAGGCGTCAAATAATCAAGATCGAGATCGATCTCTCTCTCTCTCTCTCGAGAGAGAGAGATATGAAAGTGTGGCCGATAATAAAAGGAGGAAAAGAGAACTGCAAAAAGCTGGAGAGGAGTGTCCCTTTCATGGGCGAGACAGCGAGGATGAGATGCTCAAGTTTAAACAGAAGAGAAAGAAACCCAAATGAAATACTACTCCTACCTAATCAAAATTCCAATCATCACGTGCGTGTCTAAGAATTTGGAAGGATTTGCGAAACGGGAAATGGACACAGGAAAAGTAAAAAGAGGTCATAGACTCCACCAATTTTATTACCATATATATAGACTGGTTCAATTATTGTTATCACGGACTGGAAATTCTTCCTTCCGCATGACAGCATCGCAGTAGCCGCAGTACCCATTCAATTATTAGTCTGCCTGTTATGGAGTATTTATTTATCGGGACTTGTTATTGTTAGTTCACTTAAATACATTAAAAGATAAAAAAATATATATATATATTTGTGTATTTTTTACACTTTTTAATATACATTCACATATTTATTGTTATCAGTCCATTGAGCTGATTTTAGAATTTTTCTTTATCTATTTTTGGTTAAATGGAAAACATGCTAAATTAATAGTACATGTCTTGGTGTATGTTACACCTCTTGCATTATCTAGAACTAGGAATTACTGTAAAAGATTGCCGCAATGATCCAGCTTCTTGCACCAGGATGTCGGCGCATTTTTTGCATTCTCTTTAAATGTGCTTCATCGGGCAGCGACCGGAGATACAGAAGACTTGCACTCCCGGATGATTGGAGAAAGGTGATGAGAATCATTACCCTAATCATTCATCGAGTCGACATTATGATATGCATCAACTAGGCTTCCACATTCAGTACTACTCATGTTTCTTGCCAAGAGAAGTTCAAGTCCTCTTTCTTAAACTACAACCATTCCGAGGCAAGTTTAGGTAGACCCAGTTTACAACAGAATCCTCTGATCCAACAATTGCTCGAGAATCCCTCCAACTTTCACTTTCTAGTTGTTATAATTTTAACACCTAACAACTTGATTGCAACAAATTCTTTTTTAAAATTTATTCACTATCAAAAATGCTCCTTGAGTGCAGCGAGGCAGCTAGGTCCTCATTGTTATCTTTATTTCTCCTTTTTCTTATTCTCTATTTTTCAAGTACCTATTTTGAATTGATTCAATTGAATACCCCATGTCCTTTTTTGACCTAGTTAACATCAGACGGTGAATTCAGATGCCCAACCACTTCGGCCAGCTTTTTTGGATCTGCATTAAATACTTGTGCCGTGGGTGTTTACAGTACTACCTAGTACCTATCCATACAACTATACAATGAGTAAAGGCCCCGTTTCAGAACACCTTCTTAAAAAATAAATATTTATTTCACATTTTCAAACTCAAAATTAATGTAAATAAAGATTTATTTTTTTATTTTTTTTGCACCATATAAAAGATCTCGATAAGATCTATCAAATAAGATCCATATTGTTGGAAAAATTATTTGCGTAAACACATTATTTTTGAACTTAAAATTGTCTTTTTAAAAAATAAGTTCTCAAATCAAGTTCTGGAACGGGGCCTGAATACTATGATTCCTTTGAATTTTGAATTTGTGTCTGGCTAGTGTAGTGGCATGGATGGACTAGTAAAAGTATTCCAAAATACGGCAGCCAAACACTTTGACCTAGTTTTCCAAAATAAGCCCTAGTTTTTGTTTAATTTTTTTCGTATTTATTAGCTTTGCAGATTGTAGGTTCATTTAGACCCCAAAAAAAACTGAGTTAAAAGTGCTAAAGCTTTCAATGCTGTGTTTTCTACCATTTTCAAAAAGCATTTTTCAAAAAAATTTCCATACTTTCAGCATTTCTCTCTCTATCTGTCTCCACTTAATTATTACCTCTATTATTTTTCAAAAAACTTTTCAAATATCAAACTAAACACAGCATTGATATTTCAAAAAAAAAAAAGAGAGGGTAAAAATCATAGAATACATCATATCATTCCCGAACTTTCACCATGGGTTCCCTCTCGATGATTATCTTCGTTTATCCAGTAAGACATGCGAACAAAATCATCCATGTTAAGAAATCGTATTAACCGAACATCAGTAGTTGCTCAATCTAATCTACTATATTGTCAATATATATGACGGTTGTTTCAATCAGCATGTCCGATTAACATTAACCCGGTCCTTTTCATATAAATTCTTTTGTATAATTCTTTTATATACTACGAGATGAACTATCTGGATTATTGAAGTGAGCCTGAGATAAACAAAAATTAGAGCAACTTTCTGATAGAAATTAAGATAAACTGCAGATAATCCAGAGCCTTTGATCACTTCACATGTTTTGAAATAAATGGGCAGAGAACAAGACCACAGAGAGAGAGGGTGGGGGGTGGGGGTTGAGCCATTACCTTTTCCCAGTGGATTGAGCTTCATGTGAATCAAATTTGTCCTCCATTATGTCGAATCTCACCATCTTTTTTTGTTCTTTTCCATGGTCATCATTGTCACATGAACCCAAAGGTTGGCACCATTCTGCCTGCAATCGGTAGTGGACCATCTCCTAACTTTTAATAATTCTCTTTATAACTATGTGTCCGGACAAGCTTATGCGAGCATCAACTAATCGATCGTGAGAAATCATAAATCTACTGTCTACTACCGAAGGTTCCATTTAAAGTCGGAGCAAATACTTCATATAAACTAATCTCAAAAGAGTTGATAATACCTGAGAAATTTCAAATATGAGACTTTGTCTTGACCACCAAACTAACCATTAGGCTCGTCTCACCTAACTTTTTAAAAATTTACCAAAGTTCTCTCACCTATATTTCCTCACTAATTATAGTTCCGACGAAATGCATGCACAATATTGTCTAGTTGCGTATATTCCAAGCTAAGCATGGTAAACTGCTTGATTGGCTCATGAAAATTGAGGGAAATAGAACAGTGTCACTAAGGTGAGTCGGTGACGTGACCAAGTCCTAGGTCTCAGGCTATCAATTTATTATGAATTAATCTTTTTATTCATTTTTACTAGCACAAGCCAATATTCGTAGAAGTAATTTTAAATAACTAATTAGTTTGACTAGGATTGATACATAAAGAATACTAGGGAATAAGATCTTTGTTTAAATCATAATCATACTAGGGATTTTGTATTTGAGAATTTCGATTTATGTGATAAGCGTCGGGCTACCTCACGAAGATCTCATCAATTAATTTTTTTTGGATTCCAGAAACTGATTATGTGAAAAATAAGATTCTAAGCATAGCAGTGGATATTGTTGATGTTTACTTACTTTTTGTTTAGTTTCTGTCAAAAAATTTAGAATTAATTGTTTGTTTCGATGGGAGGAATTGGCCCCGTTCCAGAACCCTAAATAAGTACTTATTTTTTAAGAAGGTAATTTTAAACTCAAAAATAATGTATTTACGAAAATAATTTTCCTACTAATATGGATAGATCACATCAAGATATTGTATATGGTGCAAAAAAAAAATCAAAAAATTATTTTTCGTTTATATTATTTTTGAGTTTGAAAATGTAAAATAAATTACTTATTTTTTTAAAAAGATTTATGGAACGGGGCCTTAAAAATAAACAAGAAGACGACGCTAAAAAGACAATGAAATAGTACTATGTTTTGATTCTTTTCGATTTTTTCCTTTGTGGGCTATGATGGCATGGCCGTTTCTAACTTTCTAAATCGATGCTATTGACATCACTGCATGGCTGGCTGACCAGTACTCTACTAGTGTGCTCACGGATCTGGGTGCTTTTGTAGTGCGGTCAATTCGGCTGTCTATCTCGGTAGTGGATGACTCGGATTTTCATCCAAACATTAGACGGGTAGGATTTGTAGAAACTCGAATTATATCCAACCATTCATTGACAAGTTTAATGGTCCGTGTGCACCTTATAAGATGTCTTGCACGACCTTGCACTACAGAATTTTCCAATCCGTATGCTCACCCACTTCATTGCCATAAATTTTGAAATTCTGCATTCAATGACTTGAATTATTGAGGATCAAGAGGGAGCAGCTCATAGGGTGAGGATCAATTTAATATTGGGCTTCCCAGAACCGAATTCAATATCTCAACAACTACATTTACCGAAAAAAAAAAAATATCTCAACAACTAAAGATATTTAACCAGACAAAGAAATGTCACTGAGTTGTTCAAGTACTGGTATACCAAATGCTTTTCTTATAATCATATGTTCGGGTCAGTTGTCAGTTTATGCGCACTTCAATTAATTTTTTAGATTATTCTATCGTCATTTGTGGGGGTCCAATTTAAAACCAAAGTAAAAATATGAATGAATGGACTCCAAAAGAGTTGATAGCAAATCAGGGATTTCTTAAGGATAATCTATGCAATTACAGTTGTCTAAATATATTCCATCTGTCCCACTTTAAATATCCATTACGGGAATTTGTGCATTTTCAAACAAACAAAAAACATATTTTTACATATTACACTTTAAATGTCCATTAAGGGAATCTATGCATTTTCAAACAAAAAAAAAAAACATATTTTTACATATTACTTCGTTTGTTCCAATTTAAGTGTCCATATTTCTATTTTGGAATATCCACAAATAAGTGTCCACTCTCTAAAAGTATTCATCTAAACAAGCCAAACTTCTAATTTTACCCCTAAAAAGTACACATTGATTTGACAAATTTTTTATATTCTTGTCGTTTTTAGATTGACAATATCTTTCAACTTATAATATTTTTAATGATTTTAAAAACTTTGTATAATAAAATTAATTGAGATCTATTAAGTAAGATCCATATTACGTATTTTTTGATATCCATATTAAAATATATAAGCGATTTCTATACATATGGAGTAATTAACTTCACAGTTTTTAAGGCTAATTTCAAAAATTTAGAGTTCAAAAAAGTTAAAATCCACAATTTTCCGTAGAGAACACTTAAATTAGTACGAAAGGAGTATTATTTTCATTGAGTACTTTAATTTGGTGTAAGAAATTTTAAAAAATAATATTTAAAAATATAGTAGTATTTTTTACAAGTATAAGAATCTCTACAAGCAGTGGTACTGAGTAAATTGAGATGGGCAATCGAAATGCAACTCCTTTTTACGGTTTACGGAGTACTACGTATTATTCAAGTCTGACCTGCAGAAAAGTCGAATTCAAATTGAAAAAAGGACATCTTCAAAAAAAAAAAATTGAAAAAAGGATTTCCAAGGTATTGAGTGACCAGTAACCTATACTTCTGGTAATATATACAGTACTAGATTCGAATCCAACACCACCACTTCACTCACTCTAAGCACACGTACTCTCTCTCTCTCTCTCTCCATTTTGAACCAAATACTGTAAAAAACAGAACTTTTTTTGCTCGGCCAAGGAAAAAAATTAAACAGACAACTTTCCACACTTTCCCAGCAAAAACGCCACTCTCAAAGACCATAAAACTTTCTCACTCCCTCACAGACCATTTTTCCTCCAAACCAAACATGAACCTCCTCTCCTCTCTCCTCCCCCTCCTCCTCCTCTCTCTCCTCCCTCCCTCTCTCTCCCAACCCACTTCCCAGCTCGCCATCCTCTTGTCCATCAAATCCTCCCTCGACCCAAATGGCCAGTACCTCTCCTCCTGGTCCCCAACCTCCACTGCCGCCGGCACCGGCGCTTCCGCCGCCCCATGCGGCGACGCATTCGAAGGAATCGCCTGCAATGACCAGGGTCTGGTTGTGAACATTTCCCTCCAGGGAAAAGGGTTGGCCGGAAAGATACCGTCGGAGATTGGGCAGCTGAAGAGCTTATCTGGGTTGTACTTGCATTTCAATCAGCTTACTGGAGCTTTACCCAAGGAGATAGCGAATCTCAATGAGCTGTCTGAGTTGTACCTCGATGTGAATAATTTTGACGGGGAAATACCTCCTGAGATTGGGAACATGTCTAATCTACAAGGTTAGTGTTGGGTTTTCTTTCTCTTCTTCTTATTTGATTTTCCCTTCATTTTCTTGGGAAAGTTAGGCTGTGTAATTTGGCATGGGTAAACTAGTTTTTTTTATCCGTCCAGATTAGTCAAATTTTATGTTTGTTTATAATTGGGTTTGGTGGATTTTTTCAAACTTGCACGGTACCGAAAAGTAAACAAATTTGACCTGAAACTTGACAAAATTCACAAAAACAAAAAAGATTTAATGAAAAAATTGACCTTTTGAATATCCCAGTCATTTCAATTTAAGTAATGGTTCTGGTTCTGGATCTGTGCATGTGTTTGGGTACTTTTCTTTTGAGCAAATGGGTTGTCTCGATTGCTTGCTGAGTTTTGATATATCTGCGGGTTGTATTCAGCTTATTCAGTTCTATTGTGATTGTGGGTTTCAAGATTGTTATTAGTAGCATTGCCTGAGAATGACTGATTGACAGAACTTGAGCTTCTTATTTCTTCATCCCCACTCTCTTTTGAGGGTTTAGGTTTGGCAAGGATAATGTTGATGTGTTTTGTTTGATTTTGCCACCACTGATTATCTCATGGGGTTAAGTGTGCAGATAAATAAGTGAGAAAACACCGCCAAGCTTGTTTGTAGGGCTGCCAGCTCGAGGCTCAATTTGTTCAGTAAATGAGCCCTGCTGAACGAGCTTGAATAGAATTTTTTGGCTCGTTCAGTATAAAGAGCTGAGTTTGAGTTTGCCATAGCTCGTTTCGTGTTGATATGCTCAACTTGTATGTTTGGGCTCACCTCGTTTAGTACTTGAACTGAGCTCAAGTTCTAAAATACTAATCAAGCTTGAGCTTGAATTTTGGGCTAGATTCGAGCTCGAGCCCATTGAGTTTTAAAGGAGCTGAGCTCGAAACACCCTATGCTCAGGTTGGCATTTCACTTATTATCGTACTGACCTTGACCATCATTGTCTTGCGTTTATGCTACTAGCAAGACTTGTCAAACGATGGAAAGGCCTAAATATTCCGATTTAAGTTTAGGGCTAGTTTTCTTCATAAAACTTTTGACTGATGAACTGAATTAAGCTGCTTTTGCTGATAAAAACAACTGAAGCTTCTTTTCCTCTCCCGTCTTTTGGTCTTAGATTTTGAGCAAGAAGAGCTTTATTTGATGCATTTGATTCTCCTAACGCCCGTAATTGTGTCGGTTGAGCGTGCTGATGGAACTAAATAAAGATTAAAGCTTGTTCTCAAATTTAGTTTCACTCATTCCTTAGCTGATTCAGCTTAAATAACAGTTCTCACTAAGCCATTGTTAGCAAGATCAAAAGTAGCTTAAGTGGGTTATCTTTTTTTTGCAGTTTTGCAACTCTGTCACAACAAGTTGAGCGGAAGCATTCCAACTCAGCTAGGGTCTCTGAAGAAGCTTAGTGTTCTGGCTCTACAATACAATTTATTAAGTGGAGCAATTCCCGCAAGTTTAGGGGATTTGTCATTTCTAAAAAGGTTGGATCTAAGTAATAATCGCCTCTTTGGTTCAATCCCAACAAAATTAGCCAACCCTCCAATGCTAGAAGTTCTAGACGTCCAAAATAATACTCTATCTGGCAACGTCCCAACAGGTATTTCTTTTTTCCTTTCTCATTTTCATGCACGTGCCTTAAGCTCTGATAATCTGTATTCCAACTAACGGGAAGTTCTCTCTTGAATTTTGTCTTCTGTGTGGATGAAATGAAGCTTTGAAGAGATTAAACCAAGGGTTCCTGTACTCAAACAACACGGGCTTATGTGGGGTTGGTTTTTCTACCTTGAAAGTTTGTACTTCTCTAACCCCAGACAAGCCTGAACCATTTGGACCCGGCTCAAGCAATCTTCCTAAAAAGGACATCCCAGAGTCGGCAAACTTCAATTCAAATTGCACTCAAACTCGTTGTTCGAATCAGTTTACAATGCCGCGAATCGCTCTCATATGTGGAGCAATTGGAGCAACAGTCGCAGTGTCAATCAGTGCGCTTCTCACATTCTCATGGTACCGTCGTAGGAAACAGAAAATCGGAAGCGCTTTTGATACTTCCGATAGTCGACTTAGTACTGATCAAGTCAAGGACGTTTGCAGCAGGAGAAGTGCATCTCCCCTCATATCTGTCGAATATTCCAATGGGTGGGACCCGATGGCTAAAGGTTGGAACGGAAGTGGGTTCTCTCAAGAAGTTTTGGAGAGCTTTATGTTTAATCTAGAAGATGTGGAGTCCGCTACCCAGTACTTCTCAGAAGTTAACCTGCTGGGGAAGAGTAGTTTCTCAGCTATCTACAAAGGGTTGTTGAGGGATGGTTCTGTTGTTGCTATAAAGTGCATTGCAAAGAGTAGTTGTAAGTCTGATGAATCTCAGTTCTTGAAGGGATTGAAGATTCTGACCTCATTGAAACATGAAAATCTTCTTCGGTTGAGAGGGTTTTGTTGTTCGAAGGGAAGGGGAGAGTGTTTTCTCATCTACGATTTTGTCTCAAACGGGAACTTGTTGCAGTATCTTGACGTGAAGGCTAGCAGTGGGAAAGTTCTTGAATGGTCTACTAGAGTTTCTATCATCCAAGGCATTGCGAAAGGTCTGTTCGTCTTCCTCTTCCTGCAATTTTGATACAATATGTTTTTATTATAACATCTGGTCAAGTCTTTGGTATTGCACAGCCCTCGTTTATTCACAAGCACTTTATTTGATGGCATATTAGGAGAGACTCAACATAGACTCTGGTTTTAGTAGGGTCAATTTCCTCACCTTACTGTTTCAATGTACTAAAAATCATTGCTGCCATTTCAAACCAGGCATAGAATATTTACATGGGAGAAAAGGAAACAAACTTGCCCTTGTTCACCAAAACATATCTGCTGAGAAAGTGCTCATCGGCGAACGGTACAACCCGTTGCTTTCTGACTCGGGCCTACACAAACTCCTTGCGGATGACATTATCTTCTCCACTCTCAAAGCTAGCGCGGCAATGGGGTACTTGGCCCCTGAATACACTACCACTGGCCGGTTCACTGAAAAGAGCGATGTCTATGCATTTGGGATGATCATGTTTCAGGTCCTCTCTGGAAAATGCAAGGTTTCCCAGTTGACCCGGCAAGGGGCCGAAACATGCAAATTTGAAGACTTCATCGATTCAAATCTTAACGGGAACTTTTCTGAATCCGAAGCTGCTACGATGGGGAAGATTGCTACTCTTTGCACCCATGAATCTCCTGAAAACAGACCAGCCATGGATACTGTGATGGAAGAACTGAGTGAACTAAGCATTTGCTGAATTCTCTAATGGAGTTATTGCTCATTATCACCAACTTCTTGGTGATGTTGAGGCTACAAGTTAGTTTGGTCTTCTAAAAAATGCTTTGTCCTTGCTTTGAGGACTGAAATTGTGCATTTGGTAAGTACTTTGAGTTATTTTAGTTTTAGGCTGTAGGTAGAGAGGGGGGTCCTAGAATTATGCAGTATATGGGATTTTGCCTTTGAATGTTTTTATCACTGATCTTCAGCTAATTGATAGGGCAGGTTTCCTATACTTGGTACTTGTCTCATTAAGGTTATTTGTACCCTTCTCCTTGTTTTTAGGCCAAAATCAGAACTTTATTCCCTTTTTAGCAATGTTAAGTTGCTGGGAAGAATGAAGATAGCTTGTAGAATGTAAATGTGTATTTGTTTCCTAATTCCTTGCAACAAAAACAATTGTTTAGGATAACTAAGTGAGTTTGGCCTAACTTTTCAGGAACTTTTTGGCACAGTTTTTATTTTATTTTATTGTTTTCTGTTAATCTTTACACGATTTGTCGTCTTATATGATTTTTTTTTTATAACTTTGGTCCATATTTTTATGCTTTATCGATTCTTCTCGTCGAGACGATTTATATGACGTACAGTAAAAAATTGATCCGAATCCTGTAAAGATTAAGAGAAGATGTGCCAAAAAGACCTTAAGAATCTGGCCAAACTCAACTTGTCCTTGCACTTCCAGACCTTGTTGAGTAATTGAATACCTTTCATATTCAATTCCACAGTCCAAATGAACATCTCTCCATGTAATTTGAGCTTCAATTGGTGCAATTTGTTTTGGAGTCATTTTTTTTTTTAACTGGATTTGAATTTGGAATCTACTCAACAACTTTCAGAAAATGTGGTCCTACTTTTTATTGCCCTAGGTCCTAGGCCATCTCTATTTCCCTACACTGAAAGTTGATTTAAAAATTGTTAATGTCAGAACATACCAGTGATGTGAATGCAGGAATAGTAAAGGCATTGAAGATGTTCCCCACCTACCTGTATTTTTCAAATTTGTGTGGAGTAGAGTTTGCAAACTATGGCTCTGGTCCGTGTAGATAGGGCTGTCTTAAAATTCATCGAAAACAACTATGACAAAAAAAATACTCTATTATTGGTTTTTAAACACATTTATCAATACAAAAAAAAAATTCATATTGACACACTGAATTTTGGAATTCATTACTCAAAAGTCAAAATGAATGTTTTGCATCAAGTGCTAGTTGATGTCCCCCATCAACGAAAATTTTAACAGGATTTAAGTAGGAGCGTTTTCTGATCGTTGAAGAGCGATTAGAGGACCCTGGTTTTGTTCATTTGGGATTCCCGGAACCTCAACACTTTCTCTCAGTACAGTTTTCAATGAATTTTCTTTCTACTTACGATATTACTTTTTATTTCTCTTCACTTATTACCCTCAAAACACAACAGACTATGCCGTGCAGCCAGCTAATCTGCCAAAACAATGGACTGATGGAGAGATTCCCAATCCCCCTATTTTTTTCGTTGTTTTGGATCCATGAAATGGAAGGATTCCTTCTCTGTCCTGCCATATTGGCGAAACGAAACAGAGCATAAGCCCAGGTCGAGAAGTCGTATTCCATTTTCTTGGGCAGACCCCCATGTTATAGGGACATTTTTTGAACTTTTAAAAATGCAGCAATTCCAAACTGAAGTTTTTAAATTCTCGGGAACATGTCCAGTTCTTCCCTCCAGTTTCGACAATTTGTGAGCTTTTTCTGGATTCACTACAATGATTGGAATTGTTCATTTTTTGGAATTCATAAAAAAACATTGGACTTTCAAAAAATCTCGTAGATTGGATACCATTTGATATGATTTTGAAATGTATTAATATTTTAGTATTAAAAAAAGTGTGCAATACTGGATTGTAACTCGTTTAACACATTTATTGGAAGTTTAATGCATTTAAACATCCTATGAAATGGTATCGGATCAATTTGATTTTTTACATGACCTTGACGAGCTCTAAAAAGTGAACGGTTCCGATAATTGTTATGGGCCTAGAAAAGATCCACAAATTGTCAAAACAACGGACCGGAGGGGAAGAACTAGACCAAAGCCGAGTCCACAAATGCAAGACTCCAGAGTCCAGATGCAGTAATAGTTCCTTCTTCCAAAATCAAAAGAAATTGCGACTGTTAAGAAATTGCAGCCTTCTAAATAGAACTGTTTATGCACTTAAAAACCAACTAAATTGACTAAAAGAAAATATTGGAAATGTCAAAGAACAATGCTTCAAAGACACTTTTAAAACACAATTCTCAAAATAACTGTGTTTGGAGTTATGTTTTAAAGGCGCGTTTCTAAATTTTTTGAATGTTAAAACTCATTGCTGGATTTGGCATAAGAAATCTGTTTGCCATGACTAGAGATTTGCTTAACTGAAGAGTTGTTTCAATCTACTCGCTAATCCGACTAGTGGAGCAGATGTGTGACAACAGTTTTTTTTTTTTGCAACAGTTCGAACCAATTTATGCGCATTTAGTTAGAGAACGTCAAAATTGGTATTCTTATAACCACAACATCACACCCTCTCTCTTGTTCTCCAGCCTCGGCAAACATAGGTACTTGCAAATGCTTAATACTTTTAACCCTGAAGTTCTAAAAACAATCCTGAAAATGCTCTCTTTTTTAAACCCAATAAAAGCTCAATATTCTTACCATGGACTACTATAATTGGGCTGTTGGTAAGCCCAATGCCGAAAACAATTAATTGGGCTGTTGTTAAGAATGAAAAAATGTATTAGAAAAATGGGTAAAAAAATGAATAGAGGCTTTTGTTTATTGGATTTTGAGCGAGGTTTTTGGATTAATAAGTGGAGAGAGATAGACGGAGAAATGAAAGTAATAATTGAAGAGAAAACTCATTGGACAAGTGCGTAGAGAGAGAGATTGGTTATAGAGGCCCAAAGCAAACATAATCAAAGTGTCTGAATGTGATTTTTTTTTGGCCACATGGTACGATGTTAATATGTCATTAAATTAGATTGCTATGGTAGACCGATGTTACTCAATCAACTTGAACCTAAAACAATTAGATGATGGTGCTGTGCACTTCTGAGCTGTTGAATCGTGCATCTGACAATTCGGATCTCATCTCGACAATAAACGGCTCTCAATTATTGATGAGATGAGATCCGAGCCATCAGATGCACGATCTGACGGCTTGGAGATGCGCTCGAAGTCCTCACACCTTGGCACCCAAGTGTTCCCTCACGGCCACTTGATCTAGAGTCATGGGTCAAAGTATCTGAATGTGTGTTGAAAAGTGTAGAAAATGTATTCATCCTTTTTTTTTTATCGTCATATTAGTTTCAACTTACAAGAATTGGGTTGTCTATTGAGTTGTCAATAGAATGAACCATTATAGTAGTAGTTAGCGGAAGATATTTTTACTTTTCCAAATAAAATCATAAATACTTT
>BPLS01000171.1:200452-219579 GCA_019656275.1 Rhododendron kiyosumense | reverse complement strand
CCCTTTCAAAATCGAATCTATTGCAAAAACTGACTCCAAATTATACAGGTAGTGTTTGGTTGGAAGTTTAGTTTAGTTTAGTTTTGGTAGTGGGTGGAGAGAGAAATAGAGTAATTATTGAAAATAGGGATAATGATTGGAGAGAGATAGAGAGAGATGAGAAAGTAATAATTGGAAAAATAGGGTAATGATTAGAGAAAGAAGTAGGGTAATGATTGGAAACAAAATTAAAACTAAAACTAAAAAGGGAACCGAACAAAGCCACAATTTCTCCCATGGACAATCATACGCGGTGTATTGAAAATAGTATTAAAATCTTCTCAAGAACCACAACCTTCGATACGACAATCAAAACAAGGAACATTTTTTAGCTTGTTTGCTTAATTTGTTTCTCATTTTACTTGAATACACATCCCCAGCAAATATTATATATCTAAGAGCGCGTGCGTGTGAGTAGTAAGGAGAATGAAGAACGCCAAAAAGAATACCTTGTCACGGATTCCCCTAGAAACCGTATTCAGGGCTTGACCCACTGTCTTATCTTCCTCATTGACCTCCATCATAACGACCTAGTTCAGAAACAAGGACAGACATCATAACCAGAAGAAACACACTACTCGTATCAACTTATCCAATTTGGAAGACAACCACTAACCCCGTCATCTCCACTCTTCCTGGTGACCGAAGCACTGTAATACATCCCATTCAATCCCCCATATGCAACTTTCTGAAAGCTGAAAATCTTCGTCCCTATATAACAAACCACAAAAATTGAAAATGTAAGCTAGTCTATTACAATGTAGCGATATTCACTGCGCTAGAAATTATTAAATGCACAACTTTCTCGTACCGTTAGCTTGCTTGCCATTAGGCTTTTTGGCAACAAGTTCTTTGCTTGGCTCAGAATGCTTCAAAGGGTTCCCATCAGAGTCTACCTCTTCGATTGTTATTTCCTTTGATCCATGTCCAAAGTTATGTAGAGCAGGAAATAAGCCACTAAAGGGCGTAGTAAAGAACGGGTCATCAAATGGATCTTTCCGTCCAAATAACTTCGACATTATACTCTCAGTACACGTAACCAATTGTAACCAATCGCCTAAAGCAACAAAATGCCAGAGAAATCAAGCCAATCGCGCTGTATATATCAGTTATCTACATACACATGTACATTCGTTATGTATGCCTAACATCAATTTATGTGTTTTAACACAAAACTCCCACTTTCAATGACCAGCTTTTAAGAACCGTACTAATTTAAAAGCCATACTAATTTAGACATCACACTCACTAACTAAGAACAAATTGTCTAAAATCCACAAAATACCAGACAATAAATACAAATGACACCAAATAGAGCAGTACAGGTTTGCAAACTCGCTATAACATATCCAAACGACCATGTACGTAAGGCTGCAAACGAACCGAGCGTTCAAATAATCAAGCTAAAGCTCGGCTTCTTTACGATCGAGGCGTTTGAGTTCGTTTCGTTTACTAAACGAGCCGAGCCTCTAAAACGAGCTTCTGGCAAACAGCTTGATCCTTTTGCAGCGCTACGCATACGTATGTGAACACGTTACGGATGCTTGTATGCTCCTAATGTGTGCGGTTTGCGGAGCTGCATCCACGAAAACTGTTAAATTGTCTATACAAGATTACAAGCGGGGGCAAGGAAACGCAATTCTCGCAATTCTCATACGAAGAATGCTGATAATGAACATATAAGATATAGTAACCAGTTTTCACCAAAAAAGGAAAAGAAGATATAGTAACCAGTGTTCACCAAAAAAAGAAAAGAAGATATAGTAACCAGTAATGTGACAAATCAGGAAACAGAGAAATAGTTCACCTCGTGTAGCAGAAGGAGTATGCGAGTGAGCTTGACTCTGTGGGGATGAGAGAGAGAGAAAGGAGAGAGAGAGATGTGAAAATGGAGGAAGGAAACGCAATTCGGCGTAGTAAATTCAAGAGACTTCTAGATAGACGAAGGTGGAAGCGGGTTGGGTAAACTTGGACTAAAACCCGGTTCACCGTCCTCTTTTCTCCGGACTAACCAATATAGTCGGGTTTCGGGCGGAATTGAAAAATTTGTTGAGTTACGTGCGCCTCAGGCGCGGATGGAGTGCGCCCCGGGAGCATGGAGGGTGCGCCCGGGCGCATTGATATACTCTCTAATTGAAAATTTTGTTGAGTTACGTGTGCCCCGGGAGCATCGATATACTTTGCAATTGAAAATCTTGTTGAGTTACGTGCGCCTCAGGCGCGGTTGGACTGCGCCTCGGGAGCATTGAGATTGCGCATCGTTATACTCTATAATAGAAAACCTTGTTGAGTTACATGCGCTAAGCCGCTATTGGAGTGTACTACGGGCGTATCGATATACTCTCTGATTGAAAATCTTGTTGAGTCACATGCACCTCAGTGCAAATGGAGCGCGCCCCGGGAACATCGGTAGTGCGCCCAGGGCGCATCATTATACTCTCTACTAATGCAACGTGCTTGATGCTGAATTTTATTATGCTCCGAGCGCATCTAAGTATTTTGCACTAATGCAATGCGTCTTATGCGCAATAGGAGTGTGTCTTGGACGCATCCCTGATTCCCTATATTCTCGATTTTGTTGTGCTCCTGGCACATTTAAGGATTCTATGCTTATGCAATGTGCCTTAGGTGCAATGGGAGTGCATCCCGGTCGCATCTCTATATTATGTAGCGCCTCAGGCGCGATTCTATTGTGCTCCATGTGCATCTAAGGATTTTGTGCTTACGCAATGGGCCCAGGGCTGGGCGCATCCCTGTTTTCTCTACTACCCCGGTTCACCGTCCTTTTTTCTACAAACTAACCAATTTAGTCGGGTTTTGGGCGGAATTGAAAATTTTGTTGAGTGACGTGCGCCTTAGGCGCAGACAGAGTGCGCCCCGGGAGCATCGAGGGTGCGCCCGGGCGCATTGATATACTCTCTAATTAAAATTTTTGTTGAGTTAAGTGTGCCCCGGGAGCATCGATATACTTTGTAATTGAAAATCTTGTTGAGTTACGTGCGCCTCAGGCGCGGTTGGACTGCGCCTCGGGTGCATCGAGATTGCGCCTCGGGAGCATTGAGATTGCGCATCGTTATACTCTATAATAGAAAACCTTATTGAGTTACATGCGCTCAGCCGCTATTGAAGTGTGCTACGGGCGTATCGATATACTCTCTGTTTGAAAATCTTGTTGAGTCACATGCACCTCAGTGCAAATGGAGTGCGCCCCAGGAGCATCGGTAGTGCGCCCCGGGCGCATCATTATACTCTCTACTAATGCAATGTGCTTGATGCTCAATTTTATTATGCTCCGAGCGCATCTAAGTATTTTGCATTAATGCAATGCGTCTTATGCGCAATAGGAGTGTGTCTTGGACGCATCCCTATATTCTTGATTTTGTTGTGCTCCTGGCACATTTAAGGATTCTATGCTTATGCAATGTGCCTTAGGTGCAATGGGAGTGCATCCCGGTCACATCTCTATATTATGTAGCGCCTCAGGCGCGATTCTATTGTGCTCCATGTGCATCTAAGGATTTTGTGCTTACGCAATGCGCCCAGGGCTGGGCGCATCCCTGTATTCTCTACTACCCCGGTTCACCGTCCTTTTTCTACAAACTAACCAATGTAGTCGGGTTTCGGGCGGAATTGAAAATTTTGTTGAGTGACGTGCGCCTTAGGCTCGGACGGAGTGCGCCCCGGGAGCATCGAGGGTGCGCCCGGGCGCATTGATATACTCTCTAATTGAAAATTTTGTTGAGTTACGTGTGCCCCGGGAGCATCGATACACTTTGTAATTGAATTTTTTGTTGAGTTATGTGCACCTCAGGTGCGGTTGGACTGCGCCTCGGGCGCATCGACATTGCGCCTCGGGAGCATCGACATTGCGCATCGTTATACTCTATAATAGAAAACCTTGTTGAGTTACATGCGCTCAGCCGCTATTGGAGTGTGCCACGGGCGTATCGATGTACTCTCTAATTGAAAATCTTGTTGAGTCACGTGCATCTCAGCGCAAATGGAGTGCGCCCCGGGCGCATCATTATACTCTCTACTAATGCAATGTGCTTGATGCTCAATTTTATTATACTCTGAGCGCATCTAAGTATTTTGCATTAATGCAATGCGTCTTAGACGCAATAGGAGTGTGTCCTGAACGCATTCTCATATTCTTGATTTTATAATTTTTATTGTGCTCCTGGCACATTTAAGGATTCTGTGCTTATGCAATATGCCTTAGGTGCAATGGGAGTGCAACCTGGTCACATATCTATATTGTATAGTATCTCAGGCGCGATTCTATTGTGCTCTAGGCGCATCTAAGAATTTTGTGCTTATGCAATGCGCCCAGAGCGCATCCCTGTATTCTCTACTAATGCAAAGAGGCACGATTTTTCTGCGCCCACTGCCACCACGACCTCGCCATCGCTATTGTCATTTTACCACGACGACTCTCACTCCTCTACAACCACTACCCTGCCACCAACACACAAAACTTCAAACAAAATTATATTTACTGCTATTACCATCACACCACCTCCAACAATATTACTTCACAACTACTACAACTACCACACCTCTACCACTACCACCACGCACACACCATCACCTGAACCACCACACCTCCACCCTACCTGCACCTCCGCTGCCATCGCCTTAATTTCACCACCACTGTCATCACTTCCCCATCATTTCAATACATCACTACCATCATGCCATCATTTCATCACCACCATCACTTCAATACCGGTACCACATCTCCACCACCACCATTATTTCACCAGCACAAAACAACCACCCCACCATGGCTACCACACCAAACCTTACCACCACCAATACTTCACCACCACAAATCAAATTGACAATATTCTCAATCTTTTTCCAGAGAGATCTTTTCTTATTTTTTTTTTAATCGAAACAATGTTTAGTTTTTAAAAGCTTTTTTTATACTAAAAGAATCTTTTGGCGTGGTGGTTATTGTCATGTGGTAATTTACAAGCCCAATTACTAATTTTCGTTACTCCAATGATTGCTGCGTAATTGTTGCTGGCAGAGTGCACCATTGCCTCCGGTAGTTCTAACGACATTTTTAATTTGGTTCCCAAATTCCAAGTCACCCAACATTTTCCATTTCCATCCTCGTTTCAAGTAATAATATCTCAAACGAAAGAACAATGCTGCATAAAATATGCGATGTCCATTGGAAGCAAATGCCCTCAGAAGCTGAAACCTGTGTAAGATGTACAAAGGTGCCGACGAACTTGCGCTGGCACCACTATCACCACAACGACCACTACTACTAAAAGGTATGCCGCATTAACATGCACTCTTATTCGATGTTAATTGTGACAACTTTTTTAGGCCTACCACTAGAAGGTGGCATCCTAGGTTCATTATAAGCTCCCCTTCTTCCAGTCCCTCCAGAAAAACCCTCAAATGGAAGAGCCAAACTACTTCTGCTTGCCCATCCACTTGGTCCGCTGCTGCCAGACCCTGCGTAACCATTGCATAAATGTGAACTCAAGTTAGTCATAGATATGTGTGCGCGCACGCACCTGTGGTGTGTATAATTGTAAAAAAACAAAGATAGTGAAAGAGACGGAAGTGGGTTAAGAGTAAAAACAACCACAACCCCCATGCTTACCAGCGGCATCATTGAAGGTGGACCCATCATCCCTAGCAGGAAAATGCCTCTCTGCATTACCCTTCCAAGCTTGTTCAAAACCAGCAAGCTCATCTAATGACCAACACAATGGTAAGTTAATGGTTTACACATCAATAACATATACTAAAACATCCAAGCTGTAACAATGATGGTGGGAACAAACCTTCATTCAAATTATGCAAGGTCTGGTTTGTATCCACCTTACCGTCAGAATTAAGCCTCCTTGTAACTGAATGGCCCTGCATTTGCACAAAAAACCTAAACATATAGAACATAGTACTAAGCATAAAAATTGAGTTAAGAATATTGTCAGCACCACCAATCCTGAACCCAAAGCAACCACACAGTTCGCATGATTGGGAGTACTGTGTTGAACAAGTAGACAACAGCGTGCAATGTATCTGCGTCAGATTATGATCATAAAACCTATATTATATGGACTTTTCTAAGTTCGTGAAGCACCTGTGTCAGATCCTCAATACTTGAGTAAGATATTAGCTATAGATGACTTTGGGATGTACAACTGCAGGTCTTCTCAAAGATATATAAATTCACAACATCCTAGTTGAGGGTGCATCTATCCTGATACACAGAAAAATATGCCACCACCCCATGAAAACCTTCAATCATGTAATCCTGAACAAAAGCCGACCTTAATAACTAAGGAGCAAATTTTGATCACCACATCTGGCCGTCCAACGCCGTATCAAATTTTGATAGGTACCTCTCATGTAATCCTCAGATAGATCCTATGTGTTGCTCGACCTATGTTTGAAATAGACAGAAACAAAAGAAAGTACCTTGTCAAGCATTCCTCGAGAGATCCTGTGTTCTGCTTGACCAGTTGTTATATCCGCTTGTTTGCACTCTTCTAGCACCACCTGATTCCAAACAAACAGCATTAGAGAGGAAAGAAACCACCAACAAATTGACTCAACCAAGGACAAACTAAAAAGATAATTTACTCCATCGCTGCCAGTCCTTCGTGTTGTTGTAGCACTGTAATAAGGCCCATTTATACCACCATATGTGACTTTCTGGAAGCTAACACTCCGAGTCTGAGGTTTTGAACCTTCAACCTTGTTGTAGTCACTCCTATAAGTCACATCCTTGCTCTTATTCTCTGCCAGGTAAACAGCCAAAAAATATCCATTCTTTTAACAACAAAATTGCAAAAAGTCATACCATGTCACAAACAAGTGACCTAAAAATCAAGTTTACCATCAGGCTTGTCATCTGGGTGCTCAACATGTGGCTGTTTGTTTGACTCCGCATGCTTATGCCTTTTAGTTACACCCTTCCCCTCGGCAATAATATCATCAGATTCCTCTTCTTCTTCATCATCAGATTGTAGTTCCTCAATAATTGGTTCCTTTGAGCTACTAATCTGTGGTGAATCTCTGAAAGGACTCCCTGAATTAAACATGCTAGATCCAAACATACTGCCAAAAGGACGAGTAAAGAATGGATCATCAAATGGATCCCTTCCTCCAAAAATACTAGACATAATGCTCCTTTGAGGACCAAAACCTCCAAAGCCCCCAAAACCATCAAAAGGGCCTCCTGAATTGTTCGATTCTGCTCTTTCTCTATCCCTCTGCATTTTCTAAGAACTGAAGCCTAAAATCCAGAAATAGAAAATCCCACAAAAAGTCAAAAACTATCAAACTACAGAACTATATACATGTGGAAGTACTTAAAAGTTAAAATAAAATGCAAGTGGAAGAATTATTTGATGGTTCCCACTAGCAAATTCAGGTGCAGTCATTAATGCATGAACATATCAGCATGCATGCAGAGGAAGCAACGAACAACACCAATCGGCAATCGGGAGCATAAGTGTGCGGCCGCATGCCAAAATCAATACAAACCTCATTAATCATTAGTAATTTCCAAGATTATCGCATAACTACAATGGTTCACACCCCCGACGTTATCCCCTACTGGTTCATGTGCACACCCGTGTATCTCTAAGTGCATCATCACAAGCAAGGGTGGAGGAGTAAGATACAAGTGGGGTCACTTGACCCAACTCAGTTTGATTTCCCACAAGGATATTTGATTGTTTGCAGTCAAATTTCGTTATTTGACCCCACAAGAAGAGATTTAAATCGCCCTCACTTGCTTCAAATGCATAGAAACATTCTGTTCTTTTCGAGAGTGGACTGTAATACCAATGAGGCTATCTGATAATTCATCATTTTCAAAGCATAACGGTATTGCTAATCTCCGCCTATTAGGCGGACGATAATAAGCATATAATGACAAACAAGTTTGGATATCAATACACATTTCACATATATTAATACACTTTTTTCCGGATATCATTACACTTTCTACCCGTCATCCTCCGCCTAACAAGCAGAAGTTGGCATTTTCCTATTGCGAAATAAGTAAGTACTCAAGGCGCCTCCCCAATATTCACAACAAATAAAATCAAACAACAGCATGCACATCACATCCATTAGGAGACCAATAGCATCGCAGATGATTATAGATAAAAGACCAATTTTTCCTGCACAAAACAGAACAAGAAAGAAAAAGAATAGCCTACACATACAATTCTAAACCAAAAAGACTTGACTTTACGAGGAATAGGTAATTCGAGTGTAGAATTTCCTACCAAAAACGATAATACAAAACGAAGCTTCAGGAATACTACCCAAGCAAACCCAAACCAAAAAAGAGAAGCTATGAAGATGTTATTCGCTTGGAGAAATGCATAAACGCAAGCAATTAGAGAAGGCAAAATTCGATACGAGGATTAAAGGTGACTATTTTGTGGAACAAACAAAACAGAGATTAAACAAGTTAACCATCCATCAGTTTCGAATGACCAAATCCATGAAGGAGAGAGAAAAGAGGCTACCTTCGATATGCAGGAGTCGATTACGTTAGAGAGAGAGAGAGAGAGAGTTCCAGAAGAGGATTTGTTGAATTGACGAAAGGAAACTAATGCAGACCAGAACAATCTAGGTAGAGAGAAGAGGGAATCCAAGAACGACACGTGTATTGCCTAACGAGCTAGAATGTTTTTTTTTTTTTTTTATATCAGCAACTAGAATGTTCATTTTGGTCTTTTTATTCCATTTTGGAAATTAAAGTAGTATGGTTCTTCTGAGGACTGCAAACGAGTAAAAACTTGAGCTCAAGTTTTAACAAGTCGAACTTAGTTATTTACTAAGCGAATCTATTTAATCGAGCTGAGCCTTCTTTAACAAATTGAGTTTTTGTAGGAACAAGCTAAGCTCCACTTGGCTCATTTACTAAACGAGCCAAGCCGAGCATTAACAAGCTGAACTGAGCTCGCGAGCTGCTTGGTTCGTTTACATCTCTAGTTCTTCTTGTGGTTTATTAACTTTTGTGGAATGTCACAAGTTGGCTTGGCAGGAGTAATTTTTGTAGAAGGTTCAAGGTTTGGTTGGAAATTCAAACATGAACCAACTGGTTATGATTCTTGGAACTTCAACAATTCCAAATAACTAAGAGAGACTCACAGGCCAAAAGGCAAAAGCAAGGTTAGCTTTCTCACGCAAATTAACTTTGAGGTATGACATGGATATTTTGAGCAAAATTTTTGGCGGACAAGGGATTTCTGAAGTGCGCTATAATTTAGATCAAAATGATAAGATCTCGATGAAGCATGCCGAAGCACACTACTATATATAGCTTTGTAGTGCATTAGCATGATGAGAGACCCCTTGTCTGAGTTTGGGAGACAAAAAATAGTTGTGAAGCTCTCAAGTATCATGGCTGCACTTGTCTTTGCCTCCTTTCAAAATAGTTATGGGCGGCATCAAACAAAAACGAATGCCTACTAAACATAAAACAAAACAAACAAAAAAAATGTCGATGTACCCATTTTTCATGCAGAATGAGGTTTTTTCCTTGCGATTACAACACGCAATGACTTGAAGCTTCAAAAATGACATTGTTACACCATTTTAGGTACAATCCGTACTCAGACTTCCTTTAGAAGAACCAAAAGAGAAGTATAAACAAGAATCAGAAGTTGGAACCCATTCAACAACAAATGTGATCTTTTACATCTTTGAAAACAGAATGAAGAAAAATGTTGCTAAGGCAGGCCCAACAATATTATATGTGTATAACTCCAATCCCACAAGCATTTAGCCTATAAATACTGAATCGTGAAATAGAATCGCTAACACGCACCATTTTCGCTATGTGACCAAGTAGTAATAACTCTACATTTCCACTGAAAGTGTACAAAATTTACAGGTACATCAGCATGTTTACAGCTCCCTGATTTCCCAAATAACGGTCCACGATATCGGTTAAAGGATGTGTTTGGATCATAGATTCGCTGAGGGATTTATGGAGGAAAAGAAGAGGTAATTAGATCAGGTAAAAAGCTAAAATTAGTTCTTTAGTTGCCCTCTCATTTCCCTTTCCCTCGGTAAATTCCTCCCAAAATCCATGATAAAAAGCCACAGCCTAAGAGTCAGCCATCAAGCCATGTTTACCAGCAATCCATGTACACACATTGAACTTTTACACCCGACCTGCTTCACTGCACACATTGAACTTTGCGTCTAAGGAAACTGTTATCCACCGAGATAACCCTTGAGACCGATTTTTTGGAGCCCATTTCTACTAACAGCTAGTTCAATTTACTTATTCAGGGTAGAACAGGTTATGGGGACGACTCAGTTACTGATACAAAGAAAAAGGAACCAGAACTTCTTCAGATGCCATGTTGATGACCGTTACAATCCTTGAGCATCTAAGTCAGGCTTTGATGGGTACTCAAGACCCTGAAGTACAGGCATCCGCCGCAAATCTTCTTCTGAATACCCTGGGATGAACCAGTATAGCTTATCCATCCCAAATACCTAGTATACAAACAGCAAAAACATTAGTTAAGAACAAGTGGTAATTGCAACATTTGAACAAAATTCACGATCCGAACACATCTGATGGTGCAATAAGAATGCAATATGTGAATAGTGGATTTCTTAGAACTAGTAATGGTAAAGAAAATTAGTTTGACTTTTCATAGTTCAACATACAGAAGAATTGATAACCACTAGACTGCAGAAGACAAGAAATATGAACATGCAATGCTCAAATCTAGAATTAGGTTTGGCCGTTTGGGACAACTAACAGACGAGAAATATTTACTTCATACGAGCAATGAACAACAATTGAACTTCAAACATTTCTTAAGCATGTCATGTCATCATCTTTATTTGGTAAAAGTTACCACACAAGATATTTCAAACCAGAGTATTGGGTGGTGAAGGAGAAATTTCTACTGCCAGACCAACTGAATTTAAGCAACCTGGGATCTCCATTTATAATAAAGAGGTAAGCCCGGGTACAACTTGAACAAACCAATTAATTTGAAAGGTTACTGATTGGTGGGGATCTTTTTCATGCCATCACAGCACGAAGAGGTAGTTTCAGTTGACATAAAATGCCTTTTCTCCAGAGTTCTAAACCTGTCCAGCCTTAAGGAAAACCCCTTCTCCCAAACACTAATACTTCCTTGAGACTTAGGTACACATTCAAGAGGTATATACTATATAGACCAATGTCGTATCATCAATTATCAGCTTCACATCCTTCTTCAAATTTAGCCGTCAAAATCTTATATTAGACGAATTCTTGCAAGCTACAAAAGAAAGAGTACTTTGCCAGCTGGGTAACTGGATGTAAAATCCAGTAAATTAAGGTATCAAATTGGGAACCAACCTGTTCAAAGTTCCTCTTCCAACCAAGGTCATATCGCGATCTAGGAGTTGACCTCTTCTCATATGCCTGGACAGGATAAAAAACAATTAATTAGAAAAATCCACGCCAGCTAGCTCATTCCGGGAAGAAGTGCTTTACTGGGATGTTTCCCCTTGTCAAGATAAAATGGAAGGCCTCCCCGATACTATTGCAACTGTAAAAAAAGAAAAAGAAATAGAAAAAGAAAAAAGAACTACTTTCTTTCATACTCCACAATGGAAGTCTATGAAGAAAATCCTCATTGTATTTCCTCCATTTGGGCAGACATTTTGCAGTGAAAAAAAGATATAAAAAAAAATTATTAGGTTTTAGTTTGAGCACATTTAGGCAGCTCCCTGAGCTTGATTCAAGGAAAGCACCTAGTTCTCCCACATAGGATTAGCTTTTAGTGAAAAGTCATTTGGCATGCAAAGACTCCTCCATGCAAATGAATTAGAGGCTGAGGCAAGAAAGACGTTATGATATGAAATGAACGAGTAGAGATAAGGAGAAGGCAATACCTCAATAGTTGTGGTATTAGCAGCCACCAAAGAGATGTGCATAATCAGAAAACCACAAACGCTCAATGCAAAAGCTAGGTTTAACACTGTGGATAGACAAGGAAATAGTTATATAGAATGTGCCAGCAAGAAGGGCAAAAAGGAAAATATACAGTAGCCTATTTAGACCTCACCAAAGGCAAGAAAAGTGGTTGCCACCATGCCCGGCGTCCCAGGTATCTCTCCATCACTGAAGAACGCTACGAAATATGGTAATAATGATAGTGTCACAAGACTTGTTTCCAAGAATGTGTAGAACTGCGTCAACAAAAGAATGCAATTAGCTATACTATATAACATGGCAATAGATGTTGACAAGATAATAATGTCCCTAACAAGAGGACATGGAGCCTTTTATGTACACAACCAATAATAAAACCCTCTCCTGAGCAAAAAAAACATCTCACTCAACAACCTTCAGTTAGCTGTGCATATGGACTTATGTTTTTGACCTCCCCTGTTCAAGTTAGTCTGATGAACTACTATCCCACGCAAAATCTAAATACAATCTTCATAAAACAGACTTGTGAGCCGGTTAAGGTGGGAGTGGAGGAGAGAAGCACTAGGAAAATTTTCAAACAACTGGTCGGTGTACTAATAAAAGGCCAGTAGGCTACTAATATGGAACTTCTGCAAACAGTAGCATATATGTTGTACTAACTGATACAGTATCTTCCACGTGCATCTTTTTTGGAAGCTTAAAATAGGAACAGTTGTATACATACTAGTAGGAATATTTCTGTTGTTGGTTTTATTAGGACTAATTACACAACACAGACTTCTTTTCCAAAAAACATATCATTCCTCAGACAAGTGAAATCAACTAATTTAGATAATCAATCTTTCAATGTAAGACACCATACCAGAAAAAGAAGGAAATACTTGTAGTTCAAGGCCCCGACACAATTGACAACCCACACACAATGGTGATCCATTTTCAGCACACACCTCCCACCTGAAACAATAACAAAATTCAATTTTAAAATGATGGGAAAAGGAATTCAGTTTGGTGAAGACTTGAATATATGACTCACAAACAGAACAATGATGGCACCGGGGTGGTTTTAGTTGGTTGCACTTCCGACAATACCGGACCCTTGGATCTGTTATGTCTGCTGGCATACCACTGAATTCTGACCCAGTCAAGGGATCAGCGTCACCACTCTCCTCATCCAAAACAGGCCTCCAATTGGGTGGCACACTTCCCGCATCCGTAAATACAACAGCGAAGTAACTCCACAAAAGCATCACTAACTGCAAAATTGTAAGGGTTTCATGTTCTTAGCTACAGTTAGTGTATGATATATGAGCTACCACTTCTTGTTTTCTTGAATAAGAAGCCAAATATCTAAACTTTTCTCGTCCAAATCGCAATTAATCAAAGAATAATGCAGAAAACAAAAGTAAACTAGTACATACTAATGAATAGACCCAAAAGCATTACAAAAATTGTAAAATACCACCAGTCTTGTCTGCAACTCAATATACCAGTATAATACACTTTTTAGAGACGTACTCCTATGACTGACGATCACTCGAAGGACCTTAAACCAATACTTTTGGGATCAATAACTTACTTATGCATAGGTAGTTAATAATAAACCTGTAACCAAATCCTGGAGCAAATACAATATTAGATACAAGAAGAAAGTACTTGAAAAAACAGAAGCTCCTCACTTTTTACAGCATTATATGCGCCCTATAATATAAAAGAGCATCATTTCCTTGTTTCCATATATGAACAAACAAGAGACTTCTTAAAAAATCAAACATGATCAAGTTATACACAACATTAATCAAACACCCAAAACCCTCAAAAAACACTTAACCTGGCCCTTCTATTCAAGAGCAATAGTTTTGAATCTCGAAGGATTTTGGACCAAATCATCAAACTCAAAAAGTTCTCAAGCCAAAAACCAACAGTTTTATTTTTTATTTTTTGGTTTGATGGCCCTGGTCCGGTCAAAGGCTGACCATTCACGCTGAATTTCTCACCCCAAGAATTGAATCATGATCAATCCAACCAACCTCCTTTTTGAAACCCAGAAAACACATACGAAAAAATAACTAGGAATCAAAACCCAGAAACCAATACCCACAAAAAAGAGGGTTCAACCCATTTTGGAACTTACAAGGATGTGAAACAAGATCAAGACAGCAAGTGAAGTGAGAAGGGCGATATCACCCTGGTACAAGGCCGGGCCATAATTGGCGAATACGACGGCGTAATAGGTGAGACCCACGACGGCAAGGACCAACAGTATCATGATCGAGCCCAGGCCGCGTAGGGCCGTACAGAACTTGAACACGTTCCAAGCCATTACAGCTCCAGATCTATACATGACAATTAGAATCAGAAATTAGAAATTAGAAGAAGAAGTCGTGTTGGCCGCGATTTGTTATGTCC
This sequence comes from Rhododendron kiyosumense, assembly GCA_019656275.1. Classification (NCBI taxonomy): domain Eukaryota; kingdom Viridiplantae; phylum Streptophyta; class Magnoliopsida; order Ericales; family Ericaceae; genus Rhododendron; species Rhododendron kiyosumense. Next base: position 205,190 of record BPLS01000171.1, on the reverse strand, counting down.
TTGTTAAGGATATTTATTATCTAAGGGTTTACGGAATCCATGGCGATGGAATCCATGTCCACAGAGAGAGATTTAAGTAGAGAGAGAAGAGAGAAAGTCTACGGAGGAGACGTCAGCGAGAGGAGGCCGGAGTTACGACCGTGTTTGGATTCAATGCGAACATTGTGCTTTCGGACAAGGTATTAAGTAGCGCGCCAATGCATTGCATAAGCGTAGGGCATATTGGTAATTTTTTTTATCGTGATATGAGCCGTTTAATTTGTGGGATACGCTGAGTAGATCATTTGCTAAAAAGAATTAAAGTCATCGGATATTATTAGTCCTTGATTATACAACATTAGTTATACAAAAATAGATGATCGGTATAATTCAAAAAACAAAAATGCTATGAGACAAATCTACGGTTTCTCGTATAGCATCAATGCACGGGTGTAGCGCATCTCAATATGCTCAACAAAAATATTTTTATGGTGATATAAATCATTCAGTTTGTGGAGTACGCTGAGTAGATCATTAAAGAAAAATAAATGAAGTCATTGGATATTGTTAGTCCTTAGTTAGACAATTAATAGGGAAGATCCGTTAAGGTCATAGGCGAACTTGCAATACGGGTCTCTCAATTATTGATCAAATTAAAAAAAGGAATTGTTAAGAATTAAAAAAATAACATACACATCACTTTTTTTTTTTTCTTGCTAATCCTAGTTAATTTGAACTTGTAAAAACACGTAAACAAAATGCAATGGAAAATATTAAGAAAAAATGATTGAAATAGTAAGTAATTTTTTTGTACTTTTACCTTGAAAGTATAGATATAATTATTTACTTGTGTAGTAAATGCTATGATATATTGTGTTACCATTGCAATATAAAATTATTTTGGGTTAGGTTTATATCTCAACAGAGCTAAAATTAAAGATGATTTTTCTTAACCATTAAACTCTAAAATAATAAGAGTAAGGATGAGAATTGAACCCCAAACCATGAGTAATGAAACCAAGCACTTTACTACTAGTCACTAGTCCATAGGAGTATTGCTTTTGAAAATTGGAGGCGGGGGGGGCTGCTCCCCCCCTTGCAGCTCCCCTTGTTGCTGCCCGCCCTTTCCGGGCCCACTCCGGTCTCGCTCCGATGATCGGAAACGTTCACTTTGTAGAGCTCGTCGAGTAGAACAATCATGTCAAAAATCAGCTTGATTGGATATCATTAAGTACCTGATCGGAGCCCATATAACTCTCAGTCTATGGGTTACAATGGTTTTGATCCAGTGTTTCGGATCCATTCTTTTTAAGATAAAAAGGTTCCGATCAAGTACTTAATGATATCCAATCAAGCTGATTTTTGACATGGTTGTTCTACTCGACGAGCTCTACAAAGTGAATGTTTTCGATTATCGGAGCGAGACCGGAATGAGCCCGAAAAGGGCGGGCAGCAGCAAGGGGAGCTGAAGGGGGGGAGCAGCCCCCCCGCCTCCTTGAAAATTGAGAGTACTTTACATATCAACATGTATTCGCGGGGGGCGGCGGAGGGGTTGTGGGTGGGTTTTGGGCTAAAAATAACGGTCTTTTGGTCTTGTCCTAAGGCGGCCCTAGGATATAGATAGAAAAAAAGAGAGAAAAAGTTGAGACAAGTTCTATGGGCAATGTTTCTCTCCAGATTTCTTCCAATCAGTCCAATCCAGTTTTTGGATCACTTGTGGGTCCGACAATGATCTGAATTATTCATTGGTTTTTTTAACGGTAAAATAGTATTTTATTAGGGGAGAAAATCGTTTATTGTTGAGAATATTGACTACATTAAAAATCACATTGATTAGATATCGGTTGATATGATATCAAAATGCATAATTAATTGGCTAGTCTATGCACAATTAATTAGCTTGTTTTAAGGTGTGAGGTTATCCCATGTTTTAGGCCCAATTAATTAGCTAGTCAAGGGGATAGGAGTTTAGTCACATAATCTTTTAAAATGTCATGCGCTCAAGCTCTTAATCCTTAGACTATGCTCGCACTCTTAATTCTTTACTCTTGTAAATTTTAATAATTTAATATGTGTTTTAAAAATACTTTTACGTTCACTGTTTGTACTGAGAATAGTCCTTTACAGAACCTCATTGGAAAGAGAGAAGGAAAGTATATGTGAAGACAAGAAGTCTGATTTGTCCGCTGAATTCTTTAATGAAGACAAGTCTGATTTTTCCTATACAACGACTTGTTTTCTAAAGACCACAGGACATTAAAAGTCAAGTACTCTCTCTGTGCAACAATATAGGGGTATATCCATTTTGAAAAGAAACAGAGAGAGAGAGAGAAAGAGAGAGATGGAAGGGGATGATAAGGGTACTGTTTGTGTAACTGGTGGAACAGGTTACCTTGCCTCATGGCTGATCATGAGGCTTCTTCAACATGGCTATAAAGTTCATACTACCATTAGGTCTTACCCAGGTAAGTTTACTTCACCTTCTCAAAAGGGTAATCTGAAATTTGATCAAGAAAATGATGCTGAATTGGAGGGCAAACTTCTTGGAGATTTCAAGATCAAAGTGAAATCAAGCTTGGATCGGTTAATTGTTCATGAGAACTAATGGAATCAAGCTTGGTATTCAAAAAGTTTTTACTTTTTCAACCAAGTCCTAGTTTAGTGTCTGCTATTCAGCCTGCTCTTTTTCGTCATATCTGTTTACATTCTATGTTGCTCATATAGTTTAATGACTTGCTTGTTCTAAAAGTAGTGTACTTGTTACGATTCTGTAACTAAGATTGCACCAGAAAATTACATATGTAGAGCCAAGTTAACATTTTTCACACCGAATTTCATGTCCAGACACCAAGAAGGACATTAGCTTCCTCACAAACCTCCCGGGTGCAACCGAAAACCTTCAAATTTTCGGTGCAGACCTGGACCACCCCGTCAGCTTTGGCCCCGCCATCGAAGGCTGCACTGGAGTCTTTCATGTCGCCCACCCCATGGATTTCGACGACAAAGAGCCAGAACAAGTCAAGCACAAGAGAGCCATCGATGGGGCAATAGAAATCCTTAAGGCATGCCTAACTTCGAAGACTGTGAAAAGGGTTGTATACACTTCCAGTGGATCTGCTGTTGGTTATAACAAGGGATCAAGTGTTGTGGATGAGAGCATGTGGAGTGATGCAGAGTTTATCAAGTCTTTGATGCCTGTTGGGGCTTCTTACTATGTTGGCAAGACATTGACTGAAAGGGCTGTACTGGAATTTGGAGAGAGACATGGATTGGATATTGTGACTGTGATTCCTGCTTATGTCAATGGCCCTTTTATTTCTCCGCGCATCCCTGATTCAGTATCCGTTTCACTTGCCATGATCATGGGTTTGTGTCACTTATTGAATTTGCTCACTATTTCGTCCCTGATTCAGTACCATTTTATTTTATGATTGGTTAAAGCAGCAGGGTTGACTATTTTATAAAAAGTTAAATCTTGTTGCTTTAAGCAACGAGAAAGGAGCACGAAATTTTGAACGAAAGAACGCTATGAAAGTTCTTATATGCATTATGGCTACGTTATTTTCAAATTTCCAAACACATGCAGGCGACAAGGATCGATATCGATTAATTGCCAAGGTACCAATGGTGCACATAGATGATGTGGCCAGTTCGCATATCTTCCTCCTTGAGTACCCTGAAGCCAAAGGGAGGTATATTTGTTCATCAGTTGATATAACCATTGAGAAGATGTCTGAATTTCTATCAGCCAAATACCCCCGATATCAAATTCCACCAGCTGAGTAAGTCTCTCCATTCTCCTTTTTTCCTAATGTCAAAATTTCGAAATTTTCTGTTTCATTGAAAGTAGGTGAGTGATCGGCATTTGTTTCATGTAGTTGTTTAAAGGACGTTGAAGGGTTCAGGTATCCTGATTTTTCATCCAAGAAGCTGTTGGATACTGGGTTTGAGTATAAGTATGGACTTGAAGAAATGTATGATGGAGCAATTCAATGCTGCAAAGAGAAGGGGTTTTTATAGTTCATATGCAGTAAGGTAGTGTTTGGCTGATTGGAATGAAGCTGGAACAGAATGATTGTTCTCTTGAAATCCTCTTTCCAACGTTGTTTGTCTGTATAGTGTGCTCTTAACTTCTTACAGCATCAAAGAGCTTCAAAATGTTGCAAAAAAACTGTTTTAGTGTCTGCTGTTGGGTTCTTTCTTTGGCGAAGTCTAGTGTTTGATTCCTTTTTGTTAATGGGGGTTCCATGGTTCAATCTCCGACGTGTTGAATGATTGTTTATGGAATTGTGTTGAATGATTGTTTGTGGAATCGTCAAGAGGTTGTTAGTCCAACGGCATCCAGTGCACTTAGTCAAATTATCTTACCATTGTGAATCCTCTCTACTAAGTCAAATTACCCCCAACATTTTCATGAAATCTCCACCTCAGTTAAATACAAGAAAAGAATTTGAACTTAAAATTAGTACTAAGAACATGCTTATCCTCCTAAAAAAAAAAAAAAAACATACAGCTTCTAGAGTCATAAAAATTTAATACTAAAAAAGTATGACTATTTTCCTCAAAACAAAATCAAGGGGATTGGAGTTCTTATTTCATGCATTAGAGGTTTGTGGCTTTTCTATTAGTAGCACAGTCCTCACCCACATAATCCTTTAGAATGCTCTCTGGGCAAGCGTAATAACCTGTACAATTTTGCTCTCAATCTTCATACTGTGCTCGCGCTTTCAATATTCACTCCCATAGATTTTAGTAATTC
>BPLS01000171.1:185848-200442 GCA_019656275.1 Rhododendron kiyosumense | reverse complement strand
GGAATGTAATTAAAATACATTTTTACTTCTGTTCATGCTCACATACTTGCATACGTATCATGTGACAAAGTGGTTGGTGACAAAGTCCTTTCTGGATGGCATGTATACCCCACTGGTCCCCACTCCCCACCCACCAAAATCTGTTGGCAAACAATCATTCTCTGTATTACCACTTGTCTTCCACCAAATAAAAATGGCAGAATGGTAAATAAAAGTGATTAATAAGCGAAAGGTGCGGTAATTTCATATTCCTATCATTCTTTAGAGAGGGAGAGAGATGGAAGGGGAAGACAAGGGAATGTAATTAAAATACATTTTTACTTCTGTTCATGCTCACATACTTGCATACGTATCATGTGACAAAGTGATTGGTGACAAAGTCCTTTCTGGATGGCATGTATACCCCACTGGTCCCCACTCCCCACCCACCAAAATCTGTTGGCAAACGATCATTCTCTGTATTACCACTTGTCTTCCACCAAATAAAAATGGCAGAATGGTAAATAAAAGTGATTAATAAGCGAAAGGTGCGGTAATTTCATATTCCTATCATTCTTTAGAGAGGGAGAGAGATGGAAGGGGAAGACAAGGGAGTTGTGTGTGTAACAGGTGGAACAGGATATGTAGCATCATGGCTGATCATGAAGCTCCTTCAGCTTGGTTATAGAGTTCGGACTACTGTTAGATCTTACACAGGTATTTAAATTAGGTGCTTTAGCTTCTCAAATCGTTTACTGATCAGGTATGTATGGAAAAAGTGTCTATACCTTTGTTCATGTGCACTTTCAGGCACAGATCATGACAACAAGTCAACAATCTGATTCTTACATCTTAGGATACGGACATACAAGTAGTTTTTGGAAATAAGGACAAATCTTCTGTACCGAAAAAGTGCACGTGCCCTTTGTTTCCGTGCAATTTCAACTGTGAGTTTACACGGGGACAGATGCACAAACACTTTTGAATACAAGTGATCTGGTGTCCGGAAATATAATATTCTTGTTTGGCCCCATAAGAGCTGTATTATATACTAGTTAGTAGTTATGTTGGATATTCAAGATTGGGGTTTTGCCATTATAAGAAGAGTCAGCTGAATATTCTAATGAGAGAAGTGACCTCCTTTTTGTTTTTTCGTTAGGATAAAATACTTGCCACTAAAAGGATTGGTTAAGGTTTGTGATGTACTAATAGAATATAGATATCTAGGCCAAAAAAAAACAAAAAATTCCATATTTATTGAAGTTTTTTCTGGAGAAATCTAAACTATCTTAATTCCAACCTTACCCGACAAGGATATTAACCTTCACTCCAAATGAAATGATTCGCAATTTCACCGCACCTATTGACCTAAGTATTATAAAATCAATATAAGTAAAACTGGTAGTGACAATTACGTTGAGCCCCTTTAGTGTGTTTGAAAATTTTGCTACATCTCATAACGACAGCAAAGTTGATGTATCAGAAAGGATTTCTCGTCAATTCCTTGAAGTTTCTATGTTTTCAGTGTCTTTCACTAGCTGGCCTGTGAAAATTGCTCAGAGTTTTTGCCAACTAAGAGATGGAATTGAAGCCGAATGCACCATCCCTCGAGCTTTTGCCCTTGCAAACCATAGTAACACTCCTACGTACACAACAACCAACCACTAAGGGAATAGACGGACCACTCACATGAACATAGACCTAAAGTTATGCCGAGTGGTATCTGTATGATTTCTTGAACACATCATTTCGAAAACCGAGTTTTAAGAGTGCTAATGCATAATTTCTTGAACAGACAGCAACAAGGACCTAAGCTACCTCACAAACTTGCCATACGCATCAGAAAAGCTCCAAATTTTCGATGCAGATCTAGCCCAACCAGAGAGTTTCAACCCAGTAATACAAGGCTGCACTGGAGTCTTCCATGTGGCTCACCCCATAGATTTCGAGGACAAAGAGCCAGAACAAGTCAAAACCCAGAGATCAATCAACGGAACCCTTGGCATACTGAAGGCATGCCTTGATTCCAAGACGGTGAAAAGAGTGGTATACACTTCCAGTGCATCCACCGTTGTGTTCAATGAGAAAGGGGAGGATTTCCTTGATGAGAGTGATTGGAGTGATGTGGATTATATCAGGTCATTGAAGCTCTTTGGAGCTTCCTATATGATTTCCAAGACTTTGACTGAAAAGGCTGCCCTGGAATTTGCTGAGAAACATGGGTTGGATCTTGTCACTGTGGTTCCTACCTTCATTAACGGACCCTTTATCTGTCCCCGGTTGCCTGGCTCGGTATGCACTTCGATGGCTATGATTTTCGGTACGTTTTGTTTTCTCATGATCTACCTTTGCTTGCATTCTGGGTGGGCCTGAAACGAACGCACTACTGTCGCACTGCATTCTAAACACTTTCTATTAAAAAATCCCAATTTTGTTGCAATACATCTGGATTTTCATGACCTTGGTGGTAGTGTTATGGGTGAAGCCGACCCTATGTGATGATGAAACTGGTATCGCCACACTGCATTCTGGACACGTTCCTGTGAGTCTTTTCTTGGTTTGTAGCATTGCAGATGTGGAACAGCTCAAAGCCTACAAAAACTGCGTGCATTTCGACCTGGTAGTTTCCGGGAAAAATTGAAGGGGTCATGTATCGTATTTATTCTTCATGAATTTTGGTATATTTTTCAGGTGACAAAGATCAGTATCAGCATCTTAGTAAAATTCAGATGGTGCACGTAGACGATGTGGCCAGGGCACACATCTTCCTTCTTGAATATCCTGAGGCAAAAGGGAGGTATATCTGTACATCAGTTGACATGACAATGGATAAGATGTCTGAATTTCTATTAGCTAGATACCCAGAATACCCCATTCCAACGCCTGAGTAAGTTCTAAGTTTTCATTCTAAATTTTCGGGGTTTTCCTTATGTTTTCCCTTCGCTGAGAGACAATCAGTGATGAACGCTCACTTATGCAGTTCACTGAAAGAAATCGAAAGAGTCACATATTCTGGCCTCTCATCAAAGAAGCTCCTTGAAACCGGATTCAAGTATAGCTACGGCATGGAAGATATCTACGATGAAGCAATTAAATGCTGCAAAGAGAAGGGCTTTCTTTAAACATGATGTACGGTTTGCAATGCCATAAACTGCAAACGCTTCTCTGCCTCTGTCGTGTCCTTAATTTTTTTCGCTTTTGGAGGATTCTGTTTTCGACGAGTTCTTTTGGAAATCCGATGAATAACATTCTCTCAATCGTCTTTTCACATGATTACAACTCGATAATAACCATTGTAGGTTTCAGAAACGATGAAAACTACTTGTACTTTCTACGTACTTTACATAATAGCTCATTGTTGCAACAAATCAGAAACTGTTTTACATTTGAAGTTTGATAAACTGCAATCGCGATAAGTCATAAAACTATTTGTACTTGGCCTTAGGCCACCTTATAGTTAGATGAAAAGTTATATACGTGTATATTCCAAGAATCAAAAATGCCCCCGAAAAAAAGAACAAAAAAGAATGAAAGCATAGCTGGATATGCAAGAAATCGAGGCAGTTGGTAAAACAATGCGTATGTTCGGCTTTTCTTCTCGAAACTAAGGACTCAAGATCTTGCATGGAGAGTAGTACGCACCGGGACTCTTCAAAACGGAGATCGGAAAAAATGGCTCCTACTCGGCTTTCAGATCTTCCATTGAAATGTCATATTTGCCTCCAGATTTCTCCCTCAACTGATCAAAGTCGAGAGAAAACAATTAGAAACTGATCACAGTTCTCTACGAGTAAATAAACAAAAGCAACTTGCTTCTCTTCCATTCAACTAGACGTCCAACAGAGGCTTTCGTGCGATTTTCAAATTATGAGTTTGTAACTTATCTTATCACCTCTCAAACAAAATCAATGATCATAACAAAATGGAATTGAATGGAAAAACATAAAACCATAAAAATTGAATCACTAAAATGAATAAATTTCAAAACATATACAACAGGACACACCTTTCCGAACACTTCCTTGTGGTAGCGGTATCCCTGGTGGAACACATGAGTCACATGACAGCAAAATTAGTACACGAAAAGAACAAACAGAATTGATGCTATAATCATTATGGAGTTAATTACCTTGTCAGTTCCATAAAGAGAGTCACAGTAAGTGAAGACTGAGGCGAAGTTGCTCTGACTTTTCCCCCCAACAAAATGGTGATAGTCATGGAAATCTGCTCCTCCATAGAATGGAATATACTTAGAGGGGCTCCATGGGAAATCATATCTGCATATAAAATGAGACCTAATTGAGTATTTTCTACAAGTATCTCCTGTAAACTCTTATTTCTTTCCAGGATAGTAGTAATAAGCAAAAATGAGGAGTAGTACTTTATTTTCCACCCGAAACTTCTGAATATACATAGTACCCGTGTCAAAAACTGAAAAACCTTAGATCGCCTAGACCTTACAAAAACTCAACACTTGGGCTTCTATCATACGGCGTTTCGTATGAATAATGCATGAGGATTCGCGATGGCCATGCTTATCGCGGCAGGGCCTGGTTAACAGTTTACTGTTTAATCTTTGGCACTACTTTAGGATGCACCAGCTTTTAAAAATAAAAGAAGAAGAAACTGATAATTAGTAGAATTCTTTAAGGTCCATGTTTGAAAAACTTTGTTTTGCGAAATCGTCTAAATGCGAGGAACCTATAAGTTTAGAGGGGGGGAAAAAAAAGCTGTCAATTCTCTTCAGATTGCAGTTCAAGAAAAGCAAAATATAGCAAATCAAAGGTGGGTTGAAGAGACATACCCACTATGAGTCTCAATGGCTTCCAGCTGCCTCAGGATCATCCAGAGCCAGAGAGTGATCATGTGGCCAGGAACAATCAAGGGACCAAGGAAGGATGCGAAGCCGAGGATTAAAACCTCTGCCCAGTGAGCATAGGAAGCTGCAAATCCAATGGGAGCAGTGTACTCATGGTGGACCCTGTGGATCTTATCGTAGCCCCATTTGCAGTGCAGCATCCTGTGAAGCCAGTAGTTTGTGTAGTCCTCAACAAGAACGTACACTAGTATTTGCCAGAACATCTCTGATACTGATGGCAATGCAAATCCAGTTCTTATGCCAATCACCTGCGTCAACATACCCAAAATCAAATATGGTTTCAGTTAAGTTGTATGACGAACTCAAGGATCATATCTCATAATTTTTGGAATTACAAGTTTAATCCTATTCATCGAAATTTTATCTGGACACCGTATATCTAGCCTCCTTAAATGTATAGTCTAATCTGATACTTATATCGGGTCAAACAAAGGGGAGTCTAATCCAACTCTTAAATGGTTTCTAACAAAGTACGAGAAGCGGCTTACGTGCGGAGCTCACAAGTTTGAATCCCATCGCCAACGAAAACAATTCTTGGGGCCACAAGAAATTTGTCTTATCCTTAACTTGAGGGCCTCGGGATTCGTCGATGGGAGCGTAAGCTAATTTAGAAATCCGAATATGGAGAAAAAAACCATAAAATTGTGAAACAAGTTCATCCAACAATTTTGTATTGGTGGAACACGGGAAAACTATGTACTACAAAAGTTTCAAATTTGGTTTAATTTCCGTTTTGATTTTATAAATCGAAGAAAGAAAAACTACTACAGGTAACAACAACTCGTCAAGAGAACACTTTTGTGTATAGGAATTCGGTAATGAAAAAGTTGCAATTTTCGCTATCCCAATGTTTTAACGAACCGCGTATTGGTTGCGGTAATGGGAGTATCGAATGATATGTAGTAAGAGTCCGGTGAGTGGCCGTGAATTGTTCATTGATATTTTTGGCGCCAGAGCACTTGAAGCAGCCCTAACATCTGTGGAGGGGGCAAAAAAATCGGTACAAAGGTAACAAAGCGATATACATATCGGGAAGTGGCCAATACGAGTGTGATTCTTCTGTAGCACGGGTAAATCGGGGCGTAGCGTCCGGATGGCCGAAAAACCACTACGTTGCGGCCGGGATAAAAATATCTGATCTATCCATCATATATCCAGAAATTCATGACAAATTCTTAAACCATAACAAACGCCACAAGAAAAAATACCTGAACGACAGGGAAAGAGAAGAGTTGGAGGGGACCCACAGCGCAGACGAAAACGGTCATGACGTCCTTGTAGCATTTGAACATGCGACACAGGTTGTTCCTGACCTTGGGTTGGATCTTGAATCTGTCGATCTTGTAGGACCTCAGGAGCTCGGCGGCGGCGCATGGCAGAGGGAGCAAAGTGTAGAAAACGAACAGGAAGATGGTGTTGTGGCAATAGAGAAAGTAGTCCGATTTGTTGGCAGAGTATTTGAACCATAATGTCTCTGCAAACGTCAGGTTCCTCCCGAGCGACGCCTCGGCTTCCCCCATGGTTTGGAATGGCAGCATTTTTGCATGGGTGTTGTTTGGATACGAGTCTTATTATTCTCTCTCTCTCTCTCTCTCTCTCTCTCTCTCTCTCTCTGGATGTAGGTGTTTTGTAGAGAGAGAAAGAGAAGCTGGTGAAGGAGGAGAGGGAGAAGAATGCAGAGGATGGTTTTGCAAAAAAAAGAGATTGTTTTCCCCACCCTCTCTCTCTTCTCTCTTGGATCAAAGAGAACGGCAGATAGTTGGAGAGAGAGAGAGAGAGAGGAGGCGGACGGTTAAGCGGAAAAGGAGAGCAGTTTTGTGGCACAAAAATATTCGTGGTTTATAGTCAGGGATTGCTGTGACATTTTTTTTTTGGCAAAATAATTTTTACTATCCCCTTTTAATCATTCACCTTTTTTTTTTCATCAACGTGAATTTACAATATTGTCTTTAGATGTGTGAAAGAGTGTATTAAATAAAAAGCAAAATAGTAAATTCAAATGGATAAAAACAAAAAAAAATGTAAATTATACAGAGGGGATTATGAAAATCAATTCCTTTTTTTTATTAGTCCGAGTCAGCTTACACGTACCTCAATTGATTTTTTATTTGATCCGGTCAAAGACAGGATAAAAAAAAAAAAAACTTTATTACCTATGGCCGGATTCCAAGAATTGAATCTTAATTAGTTCAATCAAACCCCAGTCATCCAGGCACGTCGGGATTACTGCAGAGTTGAATGCTTGTGATTGTTTAATCGAACCGATGGGTTACCGATCAAAGTAGAAAGATATCAAAAATACCAGTTACACCAATCACCAATGGTATACATCAGCAATACTCTCTTATTTAAGAATTCTCTTTGTAATCCAATCCATATAAATTGAGAAGACAAGATTCCGTTTTTTACCTACTACTAGGTTATTCTTTTCGGAGAAGGACATCCGCAACTCGCCGGCACCACAGGCGTTCTTGCCCCGAATACGACCGTTATTCACCTCCCCATGTGGCCTATTATGATAGGAAAATCATGACCTTCGCATTTCTTTCTAAGAAAAAACCCCCTTCTTCCGCACGTAGACTCGATCAATTCACTAAAATCTACTGAATAATAAAAGTTCCGTCTAAATCAAGTTGATTTGATCATCCATATTTCGTCGACAGAAAAGTCTCTATACGATGTGGAATTCACTACATGTCCTACAAAAATGATCCGAGCCGTTCATTAGACATAAATTATAACAATTACAACAACACCACGATCACGAATCAGGCTGGTCAGCAACTCATCATCATCAAATCTGATCTGATTGTCAAATTTTCAAAAACGGAAATTTTCTCTGTTTCCAATTTTTATAGACTAGATACAGATGTCCAATCTGAACGTCTCATCTGATCTTTCCTTTCCTGTTTGAAAATTGAAAAATGCCCGGATGAATAATTGCTGAAGGTCCACAAAGAATTTACTACCAAAGCAAAATTTAATTACAAACATAATAGAGCATATTTTACCAGTCAATGAGTCAATCAAACAAATGGGGCTTGGAAGAAGGATTCGTTAACGGGTGCTAGGTTTGGAAGTTTTGAAATGGGCGTTGGATCACAATGTGCTGAGATCTGCATTCACAGAATCACACGGATTGTGAGCTTTTCATTCAAGGGTTTAGGAATCCTCAGAAGGCTATGTCCGAGATCGGATCCCCTGTCCGAATCCCCTGTCCGACTCTTCTCGGCCGTTGATCTCGCAGATCAACAGTTGAGATGAGACGAGCACTTTTTGTTTTGGAGCAAAAAGTGCTCGGCTCATCTCAACCGTTGATCTACGAGATCAACGGCCGAGAGAGACTCGGACAAGCGCCTGTCCGAATGTCAGTCGGACAGGGGATCCAGGTGGCTATGTCCAGCTTACACACACCTCTTTTGGACTTTAATTGGCCAATTATGTCTCTTTTTTAATTATGTTAAAAGAAGTGAAATCTTCTAAACAGGCTGTTATTGCTGCTCCTAATTGCGAGAGCAGCTTTATTAACTGTGTAACGTTGTTTTTTAATACATATGGATTGATATTGATCGTCAAAAAAACAAACTCTTTTTACATATGCTAAGCTCAAAACCGTCGCGATAGGCCTTAAAATAATGGGTAGTCCTATGGTACACACCCCTTGTTAGGGGGTGTACCGTACGCATCATGATTTTAAACCCTTAGATTTTAAAGGGAATAATCCAGACCACCCATTTTTTAAATCAATTAATAAAATAAAAAAAGGGCTTAGCAGGTAACAGGTTGTTCTCTACTCCTTGACTTTCTCTCCCTCTCCCTCATATTTAAAATACTACAAATTATATAACATAACCACAATTGTTATGACAACACAAAAAATTGGCACTTTCTTTCCACAATGTGTCGTACCAAAAGAAATCGATCAAAAGATACTAGATACAAGACCAAAATATGTCGTAGCACAATCAATAATTATTATACTCAAGCAAGATACATATCTAAAATATTACAAATTAAATATCGTATAACTTGACATCCTAACAGTCCTGATCGAGCATCAAAAAATTCACTAATGACATTTAGATTATACATTCAATTTATATTTGATATGAAACCTAGTCCTCTGTTGTAGTTGAATGTAAGGTAGCCATGCAATCGTGACACAATAATGACAATTAAATCTGTTGAATTTTTTATGTTTGTTGATTAAGTCACCTACGTAAATTTTTGCCTCGATCAAGTTTAGGAAGCTCCATTATCGACATGCAGATTGAATAATATAATGATATTTTCCATTCAATTAAGTGTCTAGTTATAAGCCATCAACTTCATTTTTGGTACGAATGACCTAATTGATATTATGTAAATTGTAAAAGATAAACGATTTTGATAAATAAATAAATAAAACACCTTACATGGGGCGCTCAGATGGTGCATTATTAGATTTTAATGTTGTATTGAAATTGAACGACAAGATTTGTTGAACTATGAAACTTAAAAATTAACAACATTCTTTTAAAAAAAATAGGAATGAAGGGTGCAAGACTTGAACCCCAGACACTTTAGATAAATGTCCAAACTCTAACACCTTATCACTATGGTATACAATTGAGAATTTGTAATTCTAAAAGCTATTAATTATATAATACTTTCTTGTTCGTATGAGCCCTATTTCTCAATTGAAAATTTGAGAAGACAGTAGCCTTAAATGCCTCCGAAAATTTGGATATAGTACTTATTTTTTGGTGAATTTCTTCAATGAAAATTTTATGTGAGAACTTCATTTTTAGTTTAAATTATTGAGGTATTGTGTAGGGAAAATTAAAATTTGAAAAATAGTGTGGAGGGAATTGAAAATTAAGATAATATGGTGGAAATTTTCAAATTTTGAAAAAATTATGTGGTGGGAATTGAAAAAAATTAGGTTAAGTTTCGTACAACACATTGTGCTAAGGTAATGACAATCTATGGTATTGTTATAATATTTGTGATTATTTTATTCAATATTTAGTATTTAATTTACGTATATATTTTGCTTCGGTATAACTATTGTGGATTTTTTACGACATTTTTATTTTGTTATGGAATATATCATCACAAATAAAAATATACAACAGGTTGTGGTAAGGTAACACCACTTTATGATTTTTTTATAACAATTGTGGTTATATTATTTAATTATGGTATGGTATTTTATTGATTAAAACTATCGTTAATTGAACAAGCTAATTGAATTTTTTTTATACGACACGTTGTGGGTATGAAAACGTCAATTTATGGTGTTGTCATAACAAATTTGGTTGTATTATTGAATTTTTGGTATTTTAGACATGTCTTATTATGGAATATTTTAATCAATTTCCTTTGGTACGACACATTGTGGCAAGAAAACGTTAATTTATGGTATTGTCATAACAATTCTGGTTTGTTACATAATTTGTGGTATTTACATTTGTTTTCTTTTGATACGACACGTTGTGGTAAGAAAATGACAATTTTAGGTATTGTCATAACAATTGTGGTTATTTTATAAACTTTGTGATATTTTACAATTATTTTTGACTTGGGTATAACAATTGTTGATTTTGGTACGACAATATTTGATTTTGTTACGAAATATCATACGAGTTAAAAAATTTTGGTATGACTCATTGTGGTAAGATAATGCCAATTTATGGTGTTGTCATAACATTTATGGGTAGCATTATTTAATTTTTGATATTGTACGCATATATTTGGTTGGGATACAAGTATTATGGATTTTGGTACAAATAATTATGGTTACATAATAATAATATTTTTTAATTATGGATAACCTGCTAATGACCTGTTCAACAGGTAAATTTTAAAGTACAAGTCGTAACTAGCACCATAAATATGTATTAGAAAACCAAAAATCGGCATAATGAAAATCACAAATTGTTGTAATTTAGACATACGGTATACCATGTGTACCATAGCTTTCTCCTAAAATAATACTTGAAAAAAGAGAACATATAAGCATACATAAGCATTTGAATTTTGAGTTTCAATGCTATGGTACTACCTTACGTATCCGTATCCATTCCGGCAAAAATAATAAATAAATAAAGAGAAGAATCCGAATTATGTCAACTTGTAAGATCACGCTGTCTTAAAAGCAATTCCAAAGATTGGATCAATGTTTCACCCTCTACTTTTTGTACTACGCTCATGAAGGTGCCATCATTTGAGGAGATCCTAATTTGCAATTGAGACTCAGCCATATATAGGAGCAACTTGGAGAAGAGAAAGCGTCGTGCAGGTAACAGGTGAAAAAGTAGAGGGTGAAATCTGTTCGATAAGCAAGTGGTCTAGTCACTACTAGTAAGGAAAGCACCCCTCCCTAATGACAACTGTTACGGAGTCTTGAATAGAACTTAACCTCAAAAGCTAGCTTATGAATTGAAGGTGCCCTCACGTTTATATACTTCATATTATTTTGGTACCCAGGCGATGTGGGACTTCGTTTCTCACTTGGCAGCACCAACCGCTTGCAGGCCAGAGACACACCCCCTACCCATCTCTAGTACCTAGCTTTGATATCATGTTACACGGTCTTGGATAAAACTCAACCACAAAAACTAGCTTATGAAGTGAGGATGTAATCACGCTTATATACTACCCAGGCAATGTGGGACTTCGCTTGACGACAAAACTACTTGTGAATAATTTTTTTGGGGGGTAAATTAACCTTTCATTATGCACAACAAACACTAAACCAGGGGCTGAAACCCTTACAACACATGCTAGATCGAAAACCTAGCAAGGAACAAAAAAAGAAAAACCCCAAAGGGAAAAACAAAGCTAAAGCCCGAAAACAGAGAGGGGCAAGTTCCAGTCCCTAACCAGCAACCTATTTTGATCCGTCTTCTTAATATTCCGCCAAGAACATAAGCAAGCTCTGATCTCATCTTCTATTTGGCCAAAAAGATCTACAGCTTGAGACATTTTACCTTGGAACACACGACAATTCCTTTCCCTCCAAAGCCAATAGATGGTGGCAGCAAGTGACAACTTGAAATAACATGCAAACAAGAATTTCCAGATCCATTACTCAACACCCAACTAGCTCCCAAAGACAGTGACATAGGGGGTCTACTGACACCATTCTTCTGGAACACCAAGCCCCAAACATGCTTAGAATATAAAACAATCAAAAAACAGGTGCCCATGAGAAGGAATTCGTATACTTTTCGTCTATCTAACCTAGCAAATGCAAAAATAACTAACGGTACATTTGCATTTGTTCGTTAGCTAACAGACTTTTTGCGCAACATGAGATCGTTAATGTGAGATAGAGAGCAATGAATCTATAACATCTTACCCCTGAATATTTCTCCCAATTAACATCAGCGATCAGGATTTGTTACAAGGCATCAATGGACCAATGCAACACTCTTGATAAGAAGTAGCTCCTACAATATATAGCTTATCATCCTCCAATGGACTGGCATGGACTAGAGCCACAAGTTCCATTTTGTTTCATTGGAAGTCCAACGTAAATGACCTCCTTATCTTCCCCATAAAAAACCTGGGATAAGATTTCAAGAGGATACAATTCCAACATGCTTGCAGGAAATGTGAGACCAAGGAGAAATTTATCTATAATCTGCCCATACATTTTCTCAAGGTTAAGCACATACGGATACATTGTTCTCCAATTTGAGCTTTGCTCAAACTTCTAATATGGGATCTCATCATAACTGTCATAGTGGGCCAAACAATGGGATAGTCCAGTGGACCGGACGGCATTACGGCATTACCCACAGAGGCCTAGCGTGCCTCCACGCTATGGGCTCGTCCGAACAGTTGGGCTGGACCGGTACAATGGTCCGGATCCTCTAATCTCCGGTTTAGGCAAATAGGTTTGCCAAACGGTTTGGCCGAACCCGACCATTATGGCCTGCGTGATACACGAAAGGCAGCTCACCCTCGTGCACTTAACCGTCTCAGCCGAAGCGGTTACTGGATGTGCCGAGTACGTGCCTTCTTGGAGGCCAAGTCTTAGGACTCTATATAAAGTACAGTGATAAACCCTAAGGAGGTTCGCCGTTTACTCCACTCTAAACCCTTCCTCACACACCTCCTCCTCCAGTCACTAACTTAACCATCGGAGTGCTTTCCCGGTCACCTCCGACCAGTTAGGCACTAACGATGGGTGTTCCTTGTGCAGATTAGGGCGAGCAGTGCTTCCTGAGCCCATATCCAAACCAGAACTACACCAGAGTGTTCACCGGCTAAATTGACTCACCACAACTATCGACATGGACTCGTATTTCTTTTCTTTTTTCCCAGTCAGTAGAACGCCGTCATGGAAACTTTTTACTGCAGAAACATAAAATTTCACAGGCCATAAAGATCATGAAATTCTCCATTTAATGCTAACCTGGTGATTATCATCATCTCTCTTAACTACCAAGATAAAACAGCTATCATTCGAAAAGGTGGTCACATAGTTTACACATAAATTCAAGAAGTCTTCATCGTAATAAGTTCACATTAAAATTACAAGTGTTATTTTCTTATATGCCACAGCCAAAAACAAAAAAGTCGACTTACTGAATAGCATCAGGTTGTCTCTCTGGCAAAGATGCTTCAAATTCTGATAAAGCCTTGCATGATTCAAATATCATACTTAATCTAGGGTACTTGGACTGCAGAAACAAAAAATACAATGATAATAAATGGAAGAGTAGACATGGTAAGATAGAGTAAAGTACTACCAAAACCCTAGAAGCCAAGTACTTTTAGTAGTACCATAGAGTTTCTTCTCTCACTTTCATGTAGTCACAATCTAAGAGTGGCACCTTCCAACAAAAGCCAAATACACAGGTTCAATCATGAGATTGTTTCCTCTCATTATCCTGACGAACTCGTTATTTTGAATAGCAAAAGGAAACAAAAAGACCTTCAAACAACAACCTAACCAAAACTATTTGTATTGCTTATGACTTCTGATGCGTGTGATGATTGACATCACAAGACTAATAAAAGTTGCCGAGAGGAATTTCAAAAGACACTAATTCATATGGTTTTTTTATGTCCTTTCTGGAATGGTTTCGGGGAAAAGCTTCTACAAGCAGAAATTGCAAAACAGACTTTGATCTGGCATATTATACATGAGATATCAATCACTAGCAAAGTAACCAAACTGTTTTACTGGGTCTAGCCAACTGGCCAAGCCATTACTCTAAAAGGATTCTTCTATGGGAACCAACAGTTTGACACGGGGCCCACTCTAGGTCCTGCACGGATAATCCGAGCCCTATGATTTGAATGAAAAATTAGAAGATTGGATCAAACACCTACACTTATCCGAGTGAGCTGATTTTTCACAAGGGCACTCCAAAAATTATTTTAAATTTATTGAATGGCTCGGATTATCCATGAGGGACCAAGAGTGGGCCCCATGTGGCACAAATGTCGGTGCCTTCAGCATTTTCATACTATGAAAACAACCAATTTTGAATGTATAATATGTTGTGTTCCTGTTTGGCTCATTATGGAAAAAAACCCATCCTCTATTACAGAATTCAAATCTTCTCATTCAACTAGCCAATCTACACTACACCACAAAACATATTGATGCGGAAATCCTTACAACAAAATGTTGGATGCTAACAAGCATTGCAAATTCTGTTCAATGAGACAATCATTAGCCCTTTTCATTACTTCAAAATTTGGGGTGTGGTGTTTGTTATTTCCTACTTGTAAA
>BPLS01000171.1:159065-175848 GCA_019656275.1 Rhododendron kiyosumense | reverse complement strand
AGATTAATCAAATTTTAACACCAAATTTGTACTTCGCTACCTTGCACGAGATTTGAAGAGTGAAGTATTGTAATGCACTAGTGCAATCCAACAGACTCTTCAATTTGTGCAAGAAATTTGTTTTCTTTTGTCTTTTTTGCCTTCAACTGAGGGTAGGAGTTCTTTGCTAATGAGGCTGAGACAAAATATAGAAATTTCTTTTGATGTCTGACGGATACAACCTATACTTCACTTTGAATAATGCTAAGAGGAATCTGAAGGATGAATTGGTGTCTGAAGGAGTTGCCGAAGCACGTAAATCTTAGCTAAACAGTTGGAGCATTTGTCCAACCCACGTCAACAGACATGAAACAACAATATAAACAATCCAATCCATTTTTCTCAAAATGATTAAGTTTATTGACTTAATGAGTCTCCTTCGAAAAGGATTTCCCCATAATGGACTTAAGGAAATCCAAACCTAGAGGAAAGTGCAAATATAAACCGATCCTTTCACAAAAATCACAGCAATCAAGAAGTAACTTGATTTCTATTCCTATATCTGTTGTCTATAAAGCTTCAGATAACTGTGCAGAAAACATGAATACGCATCATCTTACTATTGTCCTTAGTCCTGAGAGAATTACCTTTTTGAAAACATGTAACCGGGGTTGTCTAAAATGATTTATTTTCTTAAAAAGTTCTATAGAAATGGTTTCCAAATTTGTTGGCCAAAGTAGATTTCAAAAACTATTCTGGACCGGAATTGGCTATTTGTCAGCTCAAAATATGCTCATTTGAATAGCTCTAACTTCTAACCCAATCCTCTTGTAGACTCAAATTGGGTTTGAAAAATCAGTGGGAATCCTCGTACCACTCATTTCCTGTAGCTTACTCTCAGGCCTGGCCCAAGGGCAACGCCTGGGGCCCAAAAGGAGGGGCCCCCGTTGAGAGTAGTTATATATATTATTTGTTCGCAATATATATTGTAAATGTCTTCTTGGTTTGCTGGGGTTCGACTCCCGCCCTGCACTTCTTTATTAAGTTTTCATTTGTCAAAAATCAAGGCCATGTGGGAATTCTGTTGATGCCAGGTTTTGAACTTGGGTCACAGAGAAAACAAAGGAACACCTAAAGCACTGAACCATAGCATATTCTGCGTGAAATGTGGTCTAATTTTTATTTTTTTTATATAGAAACTATCTCTTATTATATTGTAATTGTTAAAGAATTTAACGCCCCACTTGATGATTTGGCCTAAGGCCTCCACACACCTTGGGCCGGCCCTGCTTACTCTTCAAGAACAGCTCATACGAAAGCCATTGAATGGGAAGTGGTAATGGGAGACAGGAGATGTATCAAAACTGGAAACTGGGTGTTCACTGGATGGATTCCGCCCAAAGCGGCATTTTTTAAGCTTAATACCGATGGTGCAGTGAAGGTCATACGGGAAGATAACAGTCAATGGTTGTTCTCACCACCAGCATCCAAGCTGAACTTTGAGGACTCCATGATGAGTTACAACTTGCCTTAGACCTTGGCATACAAAACCAGAAAGTGGAGACGGATGCGCAGCTGGTTGTACTTCTTGTTACCAATGATATCTCCCCTCTACATCACCTCAGTTGTTCTGTCACATGACTGCAGGTCTCTTATGCAGAAGTTGCAAGTGGAAACGGTGAAGGATATTTACCATGAGGGCAATGCTTGTGCAGACAGATGGGCAGCAGAAGGGCTGCATTCAGGAGTTGGGCTCCCTATTTTCTGTAAAAGGCCTAATTGTATAACTAATTTACTTATGGATAATGCTCAAGGGGTTTTTCACCCCAACTTCGTAAGAACTCTTAAGAGGGGCAAACCCAGTGCACAACCTGATGTATGCTCAAGGATTGATGTATGCAGCCCTACCCTGCAAGCAGAGAGGCTGTTTCCGCGACTCGAACCTATGACCTCTAGGTCACAATGGAGTAACTTTACCGTTTTGTAAGAAATCTTAATCTAATCCATTTCTACCAAAAAAATACTATTCTGGAAGCAAATCTTAAAACAGTGACCAGACGAGAAAAAGTTTCAGAAAATTATCATCTTCAGCTCTAGGGGCAACAAAATTGTATCGACAAAACAAGGATTCAATATGAACCTCAATTGTTAACACCAATTAACGAACACCGATGACATTCAAATAGGGACGGATGCAGAAATTCAAGGTTGGGTTGGCAAACATAATTTATTTGTTTTTTCACACATATGAAAGCCGATATTCTTTTTGCTAGTACAAGTTGTAAAAGGATTATCATATATATTTTTGATCAACCTATTCAATTACTAAGATAAAATCATCAATAATTCTAACCGCATATAATCTTGTGCATCCCTATCCAATTTAGAAGGCAGCATAGGTTGAATAGCATCACAAACAAAAAGTCTAGGTTGGCCAAGACTTGGATTGTTCGAAACGATGTTGGTTGAGCGAACTTAAGGGCTGTCGCCCGGGCTCATCCGCCGCTCTCCTTCCTTGCATTCAAAGAAAGACATAACCCATTTCATGTATTATCATGAACTAGCATATCCAAACAACTACTCCAACTTCAGGATCCCCGAATCAGGGTGCGTTTTTGCTCAACTAAATAGACTAAAGTTCATGTTTTTTTCTAGATATGTCATTCTCCTCATATACATCAACTAGAATACCATTTAGCACAGACAACTTGACTATTGTAATTAACTTGTCATCCATTTAGTTTAGTGCAAACATACCCTTAGTCGAGTTGCGCAAGTTGGCCTGGACATCTGGTTATCAAAAAGGAAAAAAAAACTCCAACTAAAATGGAACAAGAAAAGGGGTAGAATCTCATCGTGTAATTGGCACCAAAGAGGACGTAAGTGCTTTCAATAGGAGGCGGCCGCTCCGGAGCCGAGTTAGGGTTTTGAATGTAGTCCTTGTACAACTTGTAATATGGTGGTGGAGGCGGGTAAGTAGCTGTAGCCGCCATTGGAAATCACAAACCCTAACGTAAGAACAATCGCACGAATCAGAGCAAGGCAAAGTGACTTCGAAACGATCTACGGAGACAGAGAGAGGAGGAGGAGGAGGAGGTGGTTTGAAGAATAGAGTTTTTTTTTTTTCCTTCCAAAATGGTACCAGTATTATTAAAAACCAGAAAATCAATTACAATACTAAGGACGGTTATCCTTCCACACCGGATCCAATAATCAATCAGGAGGCCTAGCTTCCCAAGAAATAAAGTGTTGAAGAATGGAAAAAAGGAACTGTTAGGGTAAATTACATTGGTCTCCTGAGGTTTGGGATTAATACACTTACAGCAAGAAAGGAGGGGTTTTTTCATGGCAGATACAATTTACTATACATTGTACTCCCTCCATCTTAGTTTGTTAATCTTTATTTTAGAGTTCTGTCATTTTTAAATTGTTTATATTTCTCAATCTATGAAGTTTAATTCATTTTAACTTTTTAAAAAAAATAGATTTTATGATTCAGTAGCTGGCACATATACCAAATGTCAATTTGCTTAAACCAACACCACCTGTATATTATCTACTTTGAAAGAAACAGAAACAACAGACACAAGGGATTTTATGACTGCCATTAAAAATAGATTTTATGACTGAACTGTAAGTTATGGTGCTCATGTTGGGGTGTGGGATGGGGAACACAGGTGGAATTGGGAGGGCCAGCCATAAATATTTGCTTCCTGTAACACAACCTAATGGTTTTTGTTCTAAATGCTTGATGGCCCATCTTTTTCACCAAACCTACATAGCTACTATCAAAATTATGAAGCTACTTGCACATGTGTTCACCCATAACAGATCAACTGTTTCAGCTATTGCTAATGCTTAAACAAGTGTTCACCAATAGTAGAATTGCATCAAAATACAAACAAGCACAAGCAACACCTCAATGAATCAGTGACACTCACCAATAAACAAAAGAAGGAATCTGACCATACATAGATAATGTGTCCATTGAACAAAAACAAAGACACTTAGACATGTCAAACTCCCTGCATTTTCTTACAGCGAGAGCATTTCATACACTATTGGCCTTTCCATACAAAACTAACAAACTCAAATGAACCCAAAACATCAATGGAAACCACAAAAGACTCAATTCAAGCATTGCAAAGTTAGAAATGACCCTATCAAACATCAATGTAAAACCCAATCATTATCAATGAAGTTCACGGTAAGAGCTAAATATCCGCCACTAGTTAGGGATGACCATAAATCTGAAGTTAGGCATATCCTACTTGGAATGGATGCTAATGCTGTTGGGGATGCACTATGCTTTCAATCACATAGAACTTACGTTACTTACCAAAACAAAAACAATTTGTCCGGTGAACCATCAAAAAGGTCTAACTTCAGGGATTTCACACAAAGCATTCTTTGCCCAAAATGAAAAAGTAGTTCCCACACCAAGCTTATTTGATCCCAAATTCTCAATGCAGAAGAATAAGCATAACCAGTAACCATGCTCAACCGCACAGATAAAGCAGTAACAAGTTTAGGAAAGTGAAGAAAAGGCCAAACAATGAAAGGACATTAAATCCACTCCAAACCCCAAATATGTAACATTTTTTTTTTGGTAGGGTTGTTACGATCCATTGTCCCACATCAACCAAGTATGAGATTGGTCACGTGCATATAAGCCCTTGGGCACCCTCCCCTTGTAAGCCGGTTTTCAAGGGTGAGTTCTACCCAAGGGTTTGTATCATTGGTATCAAAGCTAGCCACCACGTCAAGTATGGGATCGAACGCACCTATGCAAGTATGGACTCATATGGGTGCAGCTTTGCAGTTCGACTCCCAGAGGGGGCGACCTATAGGCTGGATTAAAATACTTAAAAAGTAAATATTGATAGGTGAGTGGAGCCGCCAAAAAAAGAGAAAGGGCTACCATCGGGTCAGTGTCAATGGAGTGAGTCGCAGTGAACGTCGGCTGCGGAGCGTGGTGGTAATGTTACGATCCATTGTCCCACATCGGCCAAGTATGGGATTGGCCATGTGCATATAAGCCCTTGGGCACCCTCCCCTTGTAAGCCGGTTTTCAAGGGTGAGTTCTAGCCAAGGGTTTGCATCAAGGGTGCTCCCCGCCAAGGCGCCAACTTGTGCGCGCCTCAAACTAATCCTTTCAGCCCCTCCCACAACCTTTACACACTCTTACAACAAGAATTGAATGTGAGACCTTAGGAGGAAGCAAACCCCCCAGGTCCCAAAAGTATCTAACATGTAAAAGAATCTATCAAGCGTAGAGCTGCACCCCCTAACTCCCAAGTAAACAAAGTAGAAACGGAAAGCCTCTTAATTTTGAACAATAGCCTATCCTCCCCGTCGGAATATAAAGCAACAAGATAGGTATAAAGTTTACGCATAAAATTGGGCAAAGAAATCAACGAGATACGTACAGCTGACAGATCTTGGAGTAATCGCGAGTGAGGATGCTGTAACCAGTCGACATTCGAGTGTCGGAAGCAACCACGCAGTAATCGGCGCCTGCTATGGCAACGCATGTCCTGCACATACACACACAGTATAGAAACAAATTGAATGAATCACAAAAAGTTGAACGAAGGCATTCGAGGAAAAAAAAGAGGGTAAAATAGAAGGAGGAGCTCACCCGCCATTGTTGTCGTAAGGAGACCAGTTTGCTTGTTGCTTCATCGTGCAGATTCGATGAGAGAGAGAGAGAAACTAGGGCTATCGCACAGATCGACTGTATAGGGAGCTCGCGCTTTTCTTTTCTGCCAAGACAGGGCGCTTTTCTTTTCTGCCAAGACAGGACAGATATCTAAAGCTTTAAATAAAAGAGAACTGAAGCAATTGGAACGTCTGCCAAATTTTGTCCCATTTTTCCAATTGTGTCCCTCAATTGTTCAGCCACAAGTGTAAACCGCGGGGGTAATTTGGTACATTCGTCTAGGACTTTTTCACCGTAGTAATCCAATTCGAGGGTTTGTTTTTTGCTCCTCAGATCTTCCGAGTTCCCACATCGTCATTCTCTCTCTCTCTCTCTCTCTCTCTCTCTCTCTCTTTCTCTCGAGCTCATCTTGAATCTTCTTCGATGGACAACCTCTCGATCAAGAACCTTCCCAAGTCCCAACCCAGTACGTTTATTCCTCGGCCTTCTATCTAACCAGAGTCCTGCTGCACTGAAAAGCTCTTCATTCAACGGAGATGTTGTGCTCGGTACTCCTCGGTACGCTGCTATGCAGGGTTTGTGCTCTTTCTTTGCCAGGTTTTCTCGATCTTTTCTGTTAACTTCTCCTAGAAATCGGTCCTCCTGTATGATTGGTTCATATTTAGGCATCTCTTGTGTTGGTAGTTGCAGTTGTACGCTGTAGATCGTTGGTATCCGACGTCGACAGGGCTATAGTTTTCCCTACGATAAATATTTATGCATCTCTTGTACTAATTGTTGTCTCCTGTAGATCATTGCTTGGTTTTCAACTTCGACGGAGGCTACGTTCCCTCTTTGCGTTTCGTGTTTACCGCAACTCCATCGAACGGTGATTGCAACCTCTGTACGCCTCCATTCAGGATGGGTCTTGCACCAGTCTTTTTGCATCGTTGAGCCGCATGAGACTTA
This sequence comes from Rhododendron kiyosumense, assembly GCA_019656275.1. NCBI lineage: Eukaryota > Viridiplantae > Streptophyta > Magnoliopsida > Ericales > Ericaceae > Rhododendron > Rhododendron kiyosumense. Next base: position 169,259 of record BPLS01000171.1, on the reverse strand, counting down.
GGTATCAATTTAGTCTTTGACCAGATTTTCGTTTCTGCAATTTTGGACAGAACACAAACAGAAAAACCAAAAAAATGGTGTTCTGGATTTTTGGTTAACCTTTTCGGCTTTGATACCACTGTTAGAATGTAGAGATGAAAATGAAAACACAAGCAACAATTTATTGATATGAGGTCGAATTATACATCCTTGAACGCAAACTGCCCTAATATGGGTTTCTCTCACTACAGTGTTTTTTTTTTTTTTGATTGCTTGATTTTCAACAAAATATACTCATGTTTACATATATATAGGGGTGTGTCTGCAGATGTGTACGATAAGGTTGACGGGGAGGAGTGATTGAGGCTGGAGTTCATGTTCCTGCTCTGCGCGGAGGATTACGATGTCGTTGGAATCTGTTGTCATATTGATGAGGAGCATGCGGAAGTGAAGAATGGGGTGAGATGTTTTTCTATTGCTTGTTTTTTTTTTTTTTTTTTGTGTGTCTAATTTTTGCAGTGAGGTTCAATCTTTTCATTGATATCTGCAATTGCTTTCATTTTCTTCTAATCGTCGATGGTAATTTTTTGAAATTTTCCGCACCATTGAAAAGTGTATCTTTTGAATGTGCATGAAAATTTTAAAACATTTAGTACCATATGAAACTTTTTTGTCACATTTTCCTATAAACTGTTTGGGATTTTTGTTTATTTATATATTGTTGTTTATTTTGGTACCATATGTTTGTTTTCTTTCTAAGCATGCCTTTTCAGGCCTGGTTGTTATTTGTCTATACGAGTTTGGCTTTGCGAGAGAATATACTTAGACTGAATGGAAGTGGTATTCGCTCATGGTAAAAGTGGATATTTTTGGCATCATTTTTGTTACACTTTGTGTTTAAATGGCTATCCTTATCCTTCATCACTTCAACTATTTTGATTTAGATTTCGTTTCTTCCATTGTCGTAGATTGATGCTTACATGCACCAAATACAAATCTAATTCTAGGAAAGTTTTGTATGTCGAATTTTTTATTTAACATGTACCATGCTTTCTTTTTTATTTGGGAGGGGCCATCAACCTCCTTAATATCACTGGCACACAGCAGCATTATTTGATTGATAGAGGCCTTAATCTGTTTGTTCATCTCATCACCTAAGAACTTCCAAGACAATGTGAAAATGCAGTGGATTCTTTTTTTCTCTTATCTGACCTCCCCTTTGATTGATATATGTGCAACAATGATATTTAAGTGTGCCGTTTTTATGCTATTATAGGTGGATATACCATCACTACTTTGCGATGGCTATGGCTATGGCTCTTATCAGTCTCACTTGGGAGGTAGAAAGAAAATGTAATTGTGCCCATAAAAGTTTATGACCAGAGAAATTTTAGAGAGACAGGGTGGGTGCTTCAATTAGTACTTCAAATATGCATATGATGTTAGGTCATAAACTTTTTAAGTGTATACTGAAAGTAGTTTGGGTTGATTTTTGTAAAACTGTGCATGTACTGTGCAGAAAGGCGTACAATTGTTCCTGCAATGGGCTATCATGCGAGGAGTTGCAATGCAACTATAAAATAGATATCAACGGCAAAGACTCTACACACGTATTGCAATGGACAAGGTGCAACTAAGCAAATGCTCCAACAAATTGCTGCACGTACTCTAACCTGTCTTTTACTTTCTCTGTTCTTTCTGCTGTCTACTTGTTTGTGTTTTGCGCTTGCATTTGCATTTGGTTGCGGTTTTTGTTGAATCTTTTTTTGTTGCATTTGGTAGCTAAGTTACAGATTACATGGATGTTCTTTTTAATTGGGAAAAGAAAGGTGAATATGTTCATTATTAACCTAACATTAAGGGAGCAAGTTTGGGAGTGTGCAAGTTTGACTCTCATTTTGTGCCCCCTTTTTAACTAGCAGCATTCAAGTTTCAAGAAAATACCTATGTGCCTATAAAAAGGTTCGCCTCGGGGGTTACAGTATTCAACACTTACCTTGTGCAAGTCAGGTGGTTTGGCATACGCATGCATATCACTATTACCGACAAATCTATTCTTACCCACTAAGCAGCAGAGAATGAGAACCTTTTTTTCTGGTTCCCATCAATTAAAAATAGGGGAATCAGTTTGACTATGACTAGCGCTATTTAAGACCTGAAACCATTTTGAAAAATAAATTTTTTCTGTATTGGTTATTTAATGTTTTGAATTTGATCTTGAATATTTTTCTTCCTCCTTACCATTCAGCATTGCATAATTTATATAACTTTTTAAGTGAAAAGGTTTGAAGATTGTGGTGACTGTAATAGCGATCTATTCAAAGAACTTTTCCCTAAAGCATCATCATAATCTAAAGTAATTACCTGTTTTCGATGGCCTATGCCACTTCATTTGTTGTAGCCTGTTGCTATGATTAGAATATAACTTTGACTGCCATTTCATTTTATAATGTCCAATTTAGCTCAATTTAATGTTTTTACTTTGCAAGTCACCAATAGAACTTCGACATTTCCTGTTTAATACCATAATTCTTTATGAAGATGGTAATGAAGTTGAATATGATTGGTCGGAAAGGCAGAATCCATATTGGCGAGAACTACACCCTCCACAAGGTGATAAAAAACAATGTTAGGAATTATTTAATTTGATACAAATTTACTAAATTTCACTTCTACAAATAATATTTATTATATTTGTTAACTTTCTTCGTTACCAGATGATTGGCGGACTGCATGTTTGCCTTCTACATTTGACCATCAATATGGTATAATCAAATTTGGATACATGTGTAGGTCAGAAATCTTTAGTGGTAAGGTCTTAGTTAATAGAATTTGTTATGCGTTTTGTTACTTGAATATTGGGTACTGATAAATTAGTTATATTTTATTTCTTAGTTACTAATTTAAGCTACCATTCATTATCACGCGCTTCTGGCGTGTTGGGCCGAATGACCGGATTTTCCTCGTGTGGCTTTAAAGCCACACTTCTTCCCGTGGACACGTGATAGCCACGTTAGGCTTTGGGATAAACAACGAACACTTTCCTTTTCCTTTGTACTACTTGCCAAAAAGGAGACTTTCCGTTTCCTTTTTACTACCTGCCAAAAAGGAGAGAGAGAGAGAGAGAGAGAGAGAGAGAGAGAGAGAGAGAGACCACAGCCACCACCGGTGACCACCTGAGTGCGGACCGCACTGATCTGCCCTCACATGCCCTATTGGTAATATGAGAACCACAAACAGCCACGTCTCCTCATTTAACATTTCTCTTCTCTTCCACACAACACACACGCACATACAGAGGAAGATGAAAATGAAGATGGGGAAAGATGAAGATGAAAACATGTAGGGGGTATATAATTTGCTACATGTAGAGCTTTAGTCCAACAAACCAATTTTTGGAGATTTGAGTTTGTTGGTGGCATGGTAAAATAGCAGAAAGGTAAATTTAATTTAGGTTGAGAATGTTATGAGTATATGAGATTGTCCATAAAGACGATTGTTATTCCTGAATGACAATGCTATGAGCACATGGGATTGGACATAAAGAGTATTGTTATCATTGACATGTAGCATTGGGTTTTTGAATTTGGTTTACTACGTCATCTATTAACTCAACGAGTCTTAATTTTTTTCTCTTCCTAATTTATTTGCTTGTTTTTTTCGTAATGATTTTGACAAATCTTGCTTAGTTTTATCACTCACCCATTTCTAAAAATCTATTTACCATGTTATTAAATTAGCAATTTTATAAGCATTGCATATAAGAACACCTCTGATAAAAACCACTTTAGATAGGTGAAGCACTTCCAATTTTGCAAACTGCTACACTCTTTCCTAACTACTTTAGATTGATTTGTACTAATAAATGGAAAATGTAATTGCTTATGCTGTTTCTCTTTGGTAGTATTGAACACTAAAAATAAAATGCATTCAACATGGTTTTAGAAGACACAGCTATAACGAGGATGAAACAGACTAGAAATCGTTCAGCTTTAGCCGTCGTGAGTTTTCTGAACTACCAAATTCAATTTGTCATCCGTATAATATATGAAAGATCCACAGAGTCAAGATTTGGTTTAATAATTGGTAATTCTCCCAACAACTATTGAAAAGAAAAATTAACAAGTGATATTATCTTAACCTGCTTATTAATTTTTTCTGAAAATTTGCAAATTTATTTGTGCAGTTCCCAATGGTTTTTCTCCATATTTGTTCGTTCTACTTTTTCCTCCTCCTCCTCCTTTTTTTTTATTTTTTTTATGTCAAATGGAATTTTGTGTCGTTTGTTATCTTCGCTTGATCGTGATTGGGGGCAGGATCATCAACCTGCAGATGACAAATTGACAACCATACAAGGAGACGAATTGAGCTATTGAATGGATGTGGATCGCGAAAAGCTGAAACCTTTGTTAGGTATGGGAATATGGCTATAGATACTACCTATGGGGATACACCGCATTAAATTCTTGATACTAGCATTTTGCAACAATATATTGGAGTTACTGAAGTAATATGATGAGCTACGTCGAATAAAATCTAGGAACTACAGCTAGATGGCCGCACTGGAGATATAAATAATTCCCATGTTTGTGAATAGGATAATTAACTTCTTGAGGTCTCAAGGGTCGCTGTGCTTTCGTCAAATCCAATATTTAAGTGCCTCTTTTTGTAAATATCTCTTTTGTTCTTCTTAGTCCTTTGTGATATAGCTCTTATTGCTCTATTAGCATTAGTCATGTACATTTCGATAGATATATAATTATATATCATACCATCAATGACAATCTTAAAGATTTTACTAACATTTGGAGAATTCTCGCCTCATTTCCCTCTGTTTGCTCTTATTCCTTAGTTGCTATCTGCTAATTATTTTTTGTGCTTTTTGTTGTCAGAATCAACAGAAAATAAATGGAGACCAAAGTTTGGAAAGGATTGAATGAGATGAGACAAGACAAATAAAATAAGAACTTTGGGACAAGTTGCTTGCACATACAAGGTAAATTAATGGGTAAAAGCAATTAAACTTTATTTTTCCTTACTATCCTTAGCTAGAAAATTGGGACGGAGTACATTTGAATTTCACTTTTGAATATGCTGTATTTATACTTTGAGACAACTCTAGGTTTATTTGGGTATAATTTTCAGATGCATGTGTCACTACTCACCTACACAATTTGGGCCTCTCTTTATGCTTAATCAATGTACACGTCCCAAAGTTCTATAGATTGTAGACAGTTAAAGCTATCTTGATATATGCAGGAAGTTTAATTGGTTTTTGTGTTTAAGCTATATAGATATATGCAACCAAGTTTTATTGGTTTTGGTTAAACTGCATGATCTCTGTTCTATCTTCTAATTATCAGAGAACACAATTGGGTGGCACATTGTATACAATGGTAGGGGAAAAGACGATGTTTGGAGGTGAAACAAATGGTGGCTTTCTGTTTATGTCTTGCTTCATGTTGTAATAACAAGCACAAAGTAGGTACTAATTATTATCCAATGAAAGTACGGGGCGGTTCCAGGGATATCTACAAAAACATTTAAAAAAAACCTCATAATTTTCGATCAAATTTTAATGATCCGAGCCACTCAATATGATCAGAACGTGATTTTAAAGGTACCCGTGAGAAATTGGCAAACAAAAAATGATCGAAAAGAGCTTTTTCCGAATAGTTCCGAACAATTTTTTATTGAATGGTTCACATAAAAATTGCTCAAAACAAGCATTTCCTGGTTATAGTTTTTGCTAATTTTTCGTGAGCACCCTTAAATTACATTTTGCACACATTGAACGGTTTGGATTATAAAAATTTGATCGCAAACTATGAGATTGAGATTTGGGATATTTTTTTAGATGTTCCCGGAACCGTCCCGATGAAAGTATTATGACACTTCATTCTTGTCACCTTTTGATCTTTTTCTATTTCTTTTTGGTTTATGGCCCTATGCCGTCTTTATTTTGGTTGTTATATGACTCAGATAATGCAAGTATATATTGTGTCCTTGTGCGGAATGGATTGTGTCATTGTGCTTAATAGTTTTCCTTGTCTGTTGTAGCATTGACGTTGACCTTAGCACTCAGTAGCATACTAGCATGTGTCGTGTCCACTTCTAAATTCATAAGCTATCTCAATTCGCTGTCGATATTTTTTGTTGGGTAATTTGTACTGTCTTAGTGTCTTTTCCATGTATATGTTGGTTGACTTGAACCTAAGAACTTGTTATTTGTTGGTAGCATTGAATTGTTAACCTATAAGTTGAGAAATTGATGACCAATTCCTTTACTCAGATGCTTATTTTCTTGCAGCTACAGATTTATGAGGCCTAGACTTGGAATCGCTAATTTAGTAGTTTTTTATTTTGTTTAGTGTCAAAGCTTGGAGTTGCATCCCAAGTGAACAGAATTGCACATGGCTAGAAAGTGAGCTTCGAGAGATCAAGACACTTCTGCATTCATCAAATTAGTATGTTGTTTAGAGTGATTTGTGTCGGTACTAAATTGCCAATAGTTATGGAAAAAGCTCATTTGTTGTTAGTTGTACCCAGTTGATGGATATAAAGAATCCTTCTGTGTGGTTGTTGATAGATATAAAGAATCCTTATGTGTGGTAGCTCTTATAGGATTTCTTAGTTAGATTCATGATCATTAATTTTCAGTTGTCTCTTCTGGGACTCAATTTTTTCTCACGTAACTATTCAACTGGTTGTGAAATACTCATGTATGTACCAGTGAGTAGTGGCATTGGAAGACTTCATTGCACAAGATTAATGTTCTAAGGCACCATTTGTTTTCAGTCACATGCATTTGTTTAGTTTTGGAAAAAAGTAAATACTCTCAACCATATTATACTTTGAACTAAATTTACCGAAAAAAGAACAACAGGCACGACAATCTCGTGCTGTCACGAGTCAATAATTCATTATTATTTTACCTCAATTTACACCTAAAAATTCTTCATACAACATATTGCCACATCACGGGCTCAATTCACAGGCATGACACGTTATTGGCACAAAATTCACAGGCCTGAGACTCCGCGTGCTAGCACACGCAGTTCACATAGTATAAAGAAAAACGGTTCCGTTTTGCGTTTTCCCTAACACGGTTCGATATGGACTCTTTTCCAGTTTAGGGCCGTGGACCTATTGCGGGCCCATTTTTTATTTCTTAAAGTTTGGGCCTACCGCGGGCCTCTGTTCGTTTATACGTTACATTCTTTTGAGGGCAAATGACGGCCTAGGACGTATTTTGATAATTAATATCCGTCAAGGACATATTGGGAACATTTGTTAATGCTGAAAATATCATTGAAAGGTATTAATTATCAAACACGTCATTGGCCGTCATTTTCCCTTCTTTTGAATAATACTTTTCGGGTCGTAAAAAGGGAATGGGAAATTTGTAGGTTGCTCCACCGTATAGGGGCCATAGAACGGTCGATTTGACCATTCATTTGGGCACGTACAGCTCGAAATTGATCCGAACTTCTATCAAAAAGTCTACTGACACAGCAAATCTGTGCACAGATTTCTATGTGGGGCCCATTAAGATTTCCACACAAGTAATCCGAGACGATTAAATCAAGCACTTATAGGTATCGGATTGAACTGATTTTTCGCGGGGGCCCTTGAAAAAATATTTTAAACATAATGAACGGCTCAAGTGACGAGCACCCCAGCTAAATATCGCTGACCAAGAGATCGAAGGCTATAGACTGAGACACAACTAGACGACCATGTGCTATTTGCAAATAATGTGGATTAGAATTGGGGGTGTCACTGTTTAATATTGAGAGCCCACTTACATTGATATATATATTCCAAGAATATTATGAAATGCTTGATTCAGTTCTCATGTGATTTTTGGATGAAAGCCATTGAGATATTTCACGTAAAAAATGGCTGATGGTTGGGAAAATCCTTCTTGAATTCAAATGAATCAACATCATTTCAAATTTTCAAAGATTCTTTTGTAAAAAAGTGTTGATTTCCTTCCCTATAATTTAGATAATAAAAGTCCCAATTAAAGTCGATGAATCAGCAATCTTGATGATCTGTTCTTTGAGAACTCTATTAAATTTAGTGTAGGAGTATAATTTAAAGGAGAAAAATCAAGATACCATCCAAATCCATTTTTCTATACTCTACTCCTATTAAATAAAAGACTGAAGGTAGACCAACACACTCACTTTATGAAAGTTGATCTGATGGATCTTGTAAGAGGCACTTTGATCTTTTTCTTCTTTCCTTTTAATTGTAGTGGTGTTTCGGTTTAGGTTACGCGCACCTTAAAGTATTTGCTATAACCTTTTTATAACCGTTACAAAGTTACGAGTTGGGGTGACGTGTTTCCAAAAATTACTAACAAGGAAAATCAAACCTAAGATTTTGAAATAGCAAACCCTTAAGTCCCGAGCCAAGAGTACCAATTCAACGCCTAACTTATAGTGACTGTCTCACGTGATTGGTTAAACTAGTGTTTTATTTCTCCTCATTTTTGGGTTAGTCTCACCCTTGACCTGTTCAAGATGGATGATGCAATGAAGTACTTGTCATGCTGATCATAAATCGTACCCCTCAGTTTCAAAATGTTCGACCTTTTTGAAATTGCATGTCATTTTAAATTAGTTATATCTTTTGATTTATAAAATTTTATGTGATTTTGAAAACTTTGTTCAATAAAATTAATTAAAATCTATCAAATAAAATTCATATTGTATATTTTTAAACATTTACATTAAAAAATACATGCAATTGAAAATGACACGCTATCCCGAAAAAGTCTTTAACATTGTGAGACGAACGGAGTATCGATTGAGCAAATATATTAAGACCTGGCCATGTTGGCCTGAAGTAATTTCCGTCCAGTCCCCAAATTTGTCTTTAATTTATCTTCTAACATCACTATAAAAACCTTTTGACAGCAATTGCATGACGCATTTGTGTCGAGCTAATCTATCTACTCCTACAAGGAACAGATTCGAGGATTGAGATGGGTAGTGTCACAAAACTCACAACCTTATCTTTCAGTTTAGTACTCCAATTTGAGCTAGCTTGGGTTCACTCCGGACCCATGACGGTGACCCTTTTTTTCAGGATAATTCTTAAACCTCATCCAAATTGATCTGGCTTGTGGGGACTGAACCATGCATTTGGCCAAACATCGGCTTATATTGAGTTGATGTTGTATTCGGGTGGTTGTGCACCTAACATTTTTGAATTTTGACTAGCCTTATAAAAGCCGAGTAATGAGCACATCTATCGGCACCACGCCAACACCAAGAAAATGAAAATTACATTCACCCCTATATATGGGACAAAGCATCTTCAAATTAGAGCACATCGCATCACAAATTCCAATTTTGGACTCGTACTTTATAATCATGCACAAAACTACGATTAATATTGGAAAATTATACCAACAGCAACAGTTCTACATCTAGTGGCACAATGATAGGAGTATATACTTTTCGATTCGTAAACAGTTGTCCAGAAAAAGTGATACATACATGCACTGAATTGAAATCGATCCCTTATTACTCTTTACATGGAAAATAACAGGAAAGAGAACACATCTATGTGCAACCAAACATTTACATATTTGTGCAAGACAAAAAGCCTTGTACTCTTCTATACATACTTGCTATTCACAAACTGGAGCAATACAAAGCAACTTGTCAGTGAGCAACTCCTCCCTCCATATCTTGTTGGTTTTGGCTATGAATTCTTCAATCCTCCTCTTAAAATCCTCCTCTCCCTCAACTTCCCTATTCACATGATCATCGCCGTCACCACCACCACCACCATCATTGCCCTCGTTATCTTCTTTGTAACCATTGCACCCATGAAAACCATCACCTTCATCATGAAAGTATTCGAGCAACAAGCTGGGTAATACTAAACGAGGAAGAAAATCCTCGTTATCGCGAAGATTGTGATCTTCGCCATTCGAATTCTCTGTCAGTTGACACTCTGCTTCACAAACTAACGGTGGAGGATAGGAGGACGATTCGAAATCCTGAATCGAAGACTTCGGACGGCCCAACAAGATTGCTATGAAAATAACGCTACTAAAAGTGAATAAAACAAAGATACTACTTGATTTTGTCACTATTGACCCAAACTCAGGTACAAGAAAGAGGAAGAGGAATATAAGTACAGCTACTCTTGTTATAACCTTCATAGTTCATGCCCCGCAAATACCTCAAAGGA
>BPLS01000171.1:134340-154315 GCA_019656275.1 Rhododendron kiyosumense | reverse complement strand
TAAAAAAATGACCTTGACTTTATTGTTTGAAAACCATAAAAAAAAAAAAAAAAAAAAAGGAGACCTTGACCAACAGAGTACAGATGCAATTGGAAATGGAATTTGGAATGTCATATGACGTGCAGTTGGTGGCTTTCCCAAAACTGAGGCACTGTTTTTCAGCAACTGAATTAATGGAGGACTGAGCTTAGTGAGCTACTACCTAAGTACAGGCTTTATTGTTTGAAAACCATAAAAAAAAAAAAAAAAAAAAAAAAAAAGACCTTGACCAACAGAGTACAGATGCAATTGGAAATGGAATTTGGAATGTCATATGACGTGCAGTTGGTGGCTTTCCCAAAACTGAGGCACTGTTTTTCAGCAACTGAATTAATGGAGGACTGAGCTTAGTGAGCTACTACCTAAGTACAGGCTTTGGTTGCCTGGTTTAGGTTAGAAAGATCCCGAAGGCCGGATTTGCATCATGGGATTTCTAGAGAAATACATAAATGGGTGGGAACCAAAATGAAAAAGATAAAGAGGAAAAGCAGTAATCTAAACAGAGAAGTAGTACGACAATGACCACAAAGAGTAACATCACATTCTGTACGCAAATTCTTTGCAAGAATCATGACGGCATTGCACGGCCACATTATAGTTGTTGGAGTTTGGTTGAGGGGGAGTTTGTAGTATATTGATTATCGAAATGACTTGGTTTGACTTCTTGAGGGAGAGATCAATTGATCATCTTACATACATGAGAGACCAAGGTTAGCTCTTAGGTTGAGTTGCATATCTCTGACGTGATGCACACACACTTTTGTCATTTGGATCTTGATTCATAATACTTCTTGCTCTTGATGTATACATGCTTTAATCCTCAAAAATTCACGTCACCATTTTATCCTAATGTGTGTTTTCATGATTTTCAATAACCCCCTACTGCTATTCTTAGTCTTTCCACCGAAATATGCTCTCCAAGATAGGACTTTATTGAATTTATTTTGCCCCCGAGTGTGTTTAAAAAACAAAAAAAACAAAAAAATGTATTTTGTCCTGAATATCTAATTATATGGAGTATTTTTTTGTTTCGTGTTTCTATTAGTTTACTTTTCGGTCAACCGCCTCAGTATACTTGCTCCATCATAATCTTGCACATTTTTTGTTTTGGATACTAATGTGGATGTATGGTTGCTGCATTTATTTCTTTTGGGCTTTGTCTTTGTCTTATGGATGAAGTTGGTTTTGTGTTGCTCTACTGGTATGTGCTTTTAATTGCTCTTTGGTTAAACCACTGTGTGCATGTGATTATTGCAGCTGGACATATCTTGATGGTAATTTGTAAGGCTAAGGGTGTTATTCCTTGACATTCTCACTAGTACATTGCAGGTTCCTTTGTCCTTCCTTGACAAAAAGGGGGAGATGATATTCCATGCTTTTGTTTGTGTGTTTCTAACATTCTAATAGCTATGAGATGTTTTTGATGGTGCAGCGATGCAGATTTCCAACTCACAGTTTTCTTAAGGGATAGGTGTTATATCTGCTGAGTGTGTTTTGTCATGGAAGTGCCAAAGGGGGAGATTAAAGCTCCATAGGCCGAGCTCCCTTTTGGTTGGCACATCCATGACCAAATAACACCTTTCCATATATTCTCATTTTATCGAGGTGTAATTTTTTCTTTTACTTTTTTTTAGAAGCGTCTGTTCAAGATGTGGAAAGGAATCATTATATTGTATTGTTTTTTAGTGCGGTAGATGTAAGTCAAGTTCTTATTGGGCCAGTTCGTGAAAGAGTTGGAAGACAGGCTATTTTGCTCCAGCAAAATCAACTTCTTATTGGGCCGGTTCAGTTTTTGCTCAAATGCATTTTGGGGCCTTAATAAGAATCGACCCATTAGGTCGAAGAGAAAAAAAGAAAAGAAAAAGGGACGAGCATCTCTCCTTCTGGCTTGCGAGAAATCTCCGTACATATACTCCTTTGAACATGAGCTTTGGTCGCCACTCGAAGACTGACTGAAGTTTGATTAATTAATTTGTGATAAAATTCCTTCGAGAGGCTGGTTTTTCTTTTTCTCTACTTCAACATCTATACAGCAACCTTCGTGAGTTTTCGTCTGATATTTCAAAATCCTATTGAGGGATTGGTTTCGTGAATCTTGAAGAGCATTAAAGATCCATGGTGTTCTAGTGTTTTATCTTTCAACTTCAAAGGGTAAGTTCATCAACAATCAATCTTTGATTTGCATCCTTCCGTGGAGTTCGAAAGAGTTTCTGGAAGGCCTAAGGATTCAGGATTCGGCAATCATGCAGTGGGTACGATGAACGTGGATTCGGCAGGTAGATCTTAGGACTTATGGTGAGGATACATGGTTAGTATTAAGATTGCTTGTAATCGTACATTTGTTTTAGTATATGATTCTTTCCCGTAGTTTTCATCCGATTAAGATTGGTGTTCTTTTCTTTGGTTGATTTTGTGATATGTTTGAAGTCATCTAGTAAGGCCAAATAAGTACTCCTATCATCACTTTAGAAATTTCAATATTTAACTCTCAATAGTCAAAGAGAAAAAAAAGAAAAGAAAAAGGGACGAGCATCTCTTTCTGGCTCGTGAGAAATCTCCATATGTATACTCCTTTGAACACGAGCTTTGGTCACCGTCGAAGACCGACTGAAGTTTGATTAATTAATTTGTGATAAAATTCCTTCGAGAGGTTGGTCTTTCTTTTTCTCTACTTCAACATCTATACAGCAGTCTTCGTGAGTTTTCGTCTGATATTTCAAAATCCTATCGAGGGATTGGTTTCGTGAATCTTAAAGAGCATCAAAAATCCATGGTGTTCTGGTGTTTATCTTTCAACTTCAAGAGGGTAAGTTCATCAACAATCAATCTTTGATTTGCATCCTTTCGTGGAGTTCAAAAGAGTTTCTAGAAGGCCTAAGAATTCAAGCAGGAACGGATTTAGAAATGTCGTTTAGTGGGGACACATTGTTAATCATAGTAACAAAAATTTATTTTTCTAGTTAACCACAATAATATTGATACATAATTAAGGTATGCAATACAAACTAGAAAAATATATAACACATATTTTCACTTAAATTATGTAAAAATAAGCATAAAATCTCAGATGAAATTTGAGAGTATGTCTTACATGAACATCGATAAGTTTTAGACTGATTGATATAGTTTTATTAATGATATTATTTTAAAATATTGCTCGTAGATGGTTAAAAATAAGTACAATTAAAAAAGAATCGATCCAAGTAGAAAAATAGTTCGAAAATCAACAAGTATAAATGCAACATTTGACGAAATTGCAACATAAAACTAGTTTTATATGTATATTTTTAAGATATATGCACTTGTTTATGTATAGTAGCATACTTAATTTCATAATTATGCAAAATATACAAAAATATAACAAAATTATTTTAGTTTCGAGCGGGGGCACGTGCCCCCCTTTCCCTCCGTCCCTGGATTCAGGATTCGGCAATCATGCAGTGGGTACGATGAACATGGATTCGGCAGGTACATCTTAGGACTTGTGGTGAGGATACATGGTTATCCTATGGTTTTTATCCGATTAAGATTGGTGTTCTTTTCTTTGGTTGATTTTGTGATACGTCTGAAGTCGTCTAGTAAGGCCAAATAGGTACTCCTACTCCTAGTCCTAATCGCTTTAGAAATTTCAAAATCTTCCACTCTCAACAGTCAATTCCACTTCCCGACATAACGTAAAGAAGAATATACAGCTCATGGCCCGCGATAGTGACCCCACACCCCATTTCTACTATTATCCCCTGGTTTCCAGTTTGCTTCTCTTTTTTTTTTTTCTTTTTTTTTTCTCTTTAATTCATTTTCTTTCCTCCGGTTTGAAATTTTTTTTCTATTTATTTTTTTTTCTTTCTTCCCGGTTAGATTTTTATTTTCCCTTTACCCATTACTTCATACTACAATAGCAAACATGATCCATAACTAGCAACCCATCCTATATCTTCGTCTGATGCACGTTTCAAAAATCTGTTCTTTCTTCCTTTAAGGGAAATCCAAAACCACATATTTTTTCTTAGATTAATAAGTCGTTTATTTTCACCGAAAATCACATAACATTTTTCGAACTTTTCATATTTGGTTCTAGAGGTCTCTTAGGGAGCTTGTTGAAAGCTTTAAAGCTAAAAATTCATTATGAGTACTATTTAAGATAAAAGGATCAGAAAAATAAGATCTTTACACCGGTTCAAATAGATAAAAAATTGGAGTATCTAATTTTTTAATATATAAAGTGTTTACACACAAATTAACATTTTCTTGACACACAAATTAACATTTTTATTCCATTCTGTCTAGTCTTTTTTTTTTTGAACTAATAATAGGCCACATTTATTAATTGGCACACAGATCAACATTTTCGTCTTTTCAAATTCGGTGATTAAATGGACTGATCTTTGCAGTATTATAATTGTCCCGAGCACATTTTAGACTGCCCAAAATTATCAACGTTGTTTGATCAAGTCCCGAGATATGTCAATTTTCTCATATCGGTGCGCAAATTACAATAGTGAGGTTGAAGAGAAAAAAATAAATAGATAGAAAGAGATAAATAGATAAACGAGGAAATAAATAATAAATGAAATTGCATGAACAATTTTAAATACATAAGAAAAAAGAACTAAGAAATTAAATAAAAAAAGAATTTAGTTAAGGGGGGGGGGGGGGGTATTTCGGATAAATAAAGGAGAAAATATATATAAAAAAATATTCAATAAATAAAAGAGGAAAAAGATATAAAGAAAAAGAGAAAAATAATTAAATAATTAAATGAATTAAATAAATAATAACGTGATTGTAAAGGTGCCCACGTGAAATTGGCCAAAAAAAAAAAAAATTGGAGAAGGCTTGATTTGAGCAGTTTTTTATTAAACCGTTCAATAAAGTTCAATAAAAAATTATTCGGATGAAACTCTTTCCGGTCATTTTTTTTGCTGATTTCTCACGAGTACCCTTAAAATCATGTTATAATTACATTGAGCGGCTCGAATAATCAAAATTCGATCTGAAACTTTTGAAGGTTTTTTTAGGGGTCTTCGGAACCGCCCGTTTTTTTATATATAAAACTATATAAAAAAATAAGTATTCCAATTTTCAATTCGTTTGAACTAGTGCGAAAATCTTATTTTTCTTATCATTTCATCCTAAATGATCATAATGAATTTTTGGCTTTAAGGCATTTCAAGTAGCACCCCAAAAGAGATCTGAAACTAAATAAGAAGTCTTAGGGTACTCGTTGAAAGACTTTAAAACCAAAAATTCATTATGACCATTGAAGATAAAATGATTAAAAAACCAAGATCTTTGCACCAATTCAACCGGATTGAAAATCAGAATATTTAAATAATATTAAATAAATAAAAGAGAAAAAAAATAATATAAAGATTATTAAGGAAATAATAGAGAAATAACAGAAAATGGGGTTGGGGGTTTCCGGGCCTCTGGCTTAGATGGGGGGTATTTTCGGAAGATGCGCGTGGGGTCAGGGGGGTGTGTGTGTCAGAGGGGGGGAAAAAGCAATTTACTTAATAATTCAGCCGCGGATTGACCAAAGTGATCTTTAAAGGAAAGTACAAGGGGAAAACTGTATTTTTTTCACATTTGACAATGATTTTGTGAGTCATGAGCTAAGCAAGTCTTGACCAGTTCAAGATGCATGATACTATGATGCAATGAAGTACACGTCATGCTGATCCTGTAGATGATTTCAGCCAGTTGTCTAGAAAAACTGCAGGGTCGCAGCTTGGTAATTTTCGAGCCCTGCCTATCTTGATAATCTGATCTGATAATGCTGTTATAGGGTGATCCGTGTACCCAAAGTCAGGGCATTGTTTTCCTTCTTTCTTCTAGATGGATTGGAAACATTGTACACCATATAGACCATGTAGCCTTTTGGCATTAGCAATTTTCTTTACTTTTTTGTTTTGTCTTTCTTTTCCTCCTGGAGTATGCCCCTTGTAGGCTGTATATTCAGTTAGCCTTTTTTTTCAATTTCAAGTTGATTTATCCAAAAAAAAATCTGATCTGAGTCCTTCATTTTAGTACCCCCTGCGTTTCTTTTTTAAAGTTCAGTATTTCATTTTGGACTGTCCCTTAATAAATATTCATTTTGTTTTTAATAAATGTTCATTTTGTAAAGTTAGCGGGTAAAAATTGGTGAATTTTCCATTTTGTCCTTAAAAATAGATTCCATTTTGAAAAGTTGATGAGTAAAAATGTAATGATGTTTTCATAGAGGGTAAGAAGGGAAAGTGAAGGTAAAAGTTGACGTGAAAGGTGTAATGATAATGTCTTTTTAATAAGTTGGAATTACGAAACAGAATATTTAAAAAGAGACGGAGGAAGTAATATTTTCATTTAAGTAATATTTTATAAATCTTGCTGAGATCCATAAACAAACCAAAAAATAAAATGAAGATGCTTAACCATATAAGCAAATATTTTTCATCAGATATCGACTAATGTATGACCGGAGATATCAACAGGTGGTTTTGCCCCAGCTGGATCGAAAGCCGGCAGAACCCATTATTGAGCAGAAAATGTCTTCAGATCATGTACCAATCATTGTTCGATAAACATGCTTTTCGACTGGTTGAAACATCTTGACACAAAATAAAAAATTTCCAATATTGGGTTGAGGCCCCGACGGACCCCGAAATTACCAAACTGCACCTCTGCAGTTTTCCTCCCAAGTGCAGGGAAGCCATGTCCTTTAGCAAGTATAGATAGAAAAGACGAGTAAAAAACACAGATTCCAACTTAAATACAAAAAAGAATTAGAAAAATAATAAATATCAACATAAACTATATTAAATGCAGCTTTAAAAAAAAATTGCATCTTTCATATCTGGTGACACAAGATACACTTTTGGGTTGAGTCTAACAATTGTCCACAAACAAAAGGGACATATACATATACTGATGTGAAATCCCAAACTCCCCACATGAAAACAAAGGGAAAGATAACACCCCTCCATGTACACACATATAGATCGAAGGGGAACCGGCCAAAAATCTCGTTTCGTTGCCGGGAAAGAAGGACACGTTGGGTCACATCTATGTATTTTGTACTACATACTTTCTTTGCTAGTATTTAGCTGCTGCTGTGCAAAGTGATACAGACCTTGAATTGAAATCCCTTACTCCTTATTAAAAAAAAAAGGGAAAGAGAAAAACCCTATTTACATACATGTTTGTATTCTGTATATGTGTGAAAGACAAGAGCACTGTACTTTTCTGTATCTTTGCTATGTACCTGCTGTTATGCAAAGTAACTTGTCATTGAGCAACTCCTCCCTCCAATTCCCTTTTTGTTTGGCTATGAATTCTTCGAACCTCTTTAAATCCTCCACTCCCTCGTCTTCACTATCAACGTCATAGTTGTCACCACCACTGTCATCGTTATCCTCTTCGTAACCATCGTACCCTTGAAAACCATCACCATCATCATCAGAATATACGAGCAACAAGGGTTCTTTTTTGTATTCTACGAATACTAAACGAGGGAGAAAATCATCGTTGTCATGAACAATGGAATCTTCGTCTTTCAATTCCTCTGGTAATTGATACTCTGTTTCCACAAATAAAGGTGGAAGATAGGAGAATGAATCACAATCTTGAACATAAGATTTCAGACGCCCCATCCAGATTGCTATGAAAAGTAAATTAATAAAGAAGAATAAAACCACGAAACTAGATTTTGTCATGGTTGAGAGAAACTTGGGGACAAGAGACAAGAGGGGGAATATAAGTGCAACTACTCTTGCTATCATCATCCCCTGCAAAATACCTTAACGGGTGTCTTCTTCTTCTTCTCCTGTGAGAGAACATTTTTGTCTCTTTTTATAGGGCAAAGTTCACTTCCACCCCTTGTGGTTTTGGCTATGTGCAGATACACCCATTGTGGTTTAAAAGTGTGCAAATAACCTCCTGTGGTTTTAAAATTGTGCGGATAGACCCTCTGCCGTCATATTTTCCATCCGTATTAACGGAGGCGTATCTTTATAATGTAATCTGAGTCGTTCATAATGTATTAAATAAATAATAGAGTATCTTTGTAAAAATTCATCTCGAATCAGTCATCAATAACCTAGTGATCTAATTTGTGGTAAATTCAAATTGGAAAATTTATGCCTTTTTCACTTCGCGATTCAAAAAGAATTTTTCAAAAAATTTCCCCTAGATTCCCCCTACTTTCCACATTTCTCTCTCTATCTCTCTCCACTCATTACCCCTACTATTTTTCAAAAACACTTTTCAAATCCCAATCCAAACAAAGCATTAATTTCATAACAAAATCAATTCGACCATGAACTTTTTATTTTTTGATTGACTTGAATTTTGGCATAGATGTAGTACTCGTCAAACTCTACAATATCAATGGTTTGGATTCAATTTTTGGTAAAGGAAATGGTGTGGTTAGATTTAAAAAAGAAGAAGAATTAAGAGAAATGATGAGGGTATATCAGTCTTTTAATGTTATGTCCGTTAATATAGATGAAAAACATGACGGTAGGGGTCTATCCACACATTTTCAAAACCACAGGAGATTATGTGCACATTTTTAAACCATAGGAGGTGTATCTGCACATGACCCATACCATAGGAGGTCAAAGTGGACTTTGCCCGGGGTCAAAGTGGACTTTGCCCGTTTTTATACAGAAAGTGATGTAATTGAGCAGTACACTATATCTTAATTTTTAAACCTCATTCTGCCCGTGTCAATTTAGATACTTGAGTCTCAAGTAATTAAAAGGCCATCAAGAAATTTCTCAGCAAATGTGTAAATAGAATTGTACTAGCAATTTTAAACTCAATGTGAGCCCCACAGATGGAAGAGGTGCAAACTAAAATATGGGTGAGCACTGGGAAAATTGATAATTTATGCAGACTGTATGTGCCAAGGGCTGAATATTGAAGTGTTTGTGACTGGAGATATTAGAAGTTACAGAAAAAAAAAACAATAGAGGGGTGTGTGGGTGGGTTGGGTGTCTTCGTGTAGGGGTGTGATTGTGTGCGTGTGTGAGAGAGAGAGAGAGAGAGAGAGAGACTTCAACATGGATTTAATATAAAGAATTTGGAGTCTGACTCGCTCCTTGTCCAGAGAGAGAGAGAGAGAGATGAAACCTTAATTATGCATTTCCTGCCAGATACTGGAATAGCTAAAATAAATGACATTGACAAACAGATGCATTTGGAGTATGTTACTATATGCCAGCTGGTGGCTCCCAAAACTGAGGCACTGTTTTTCGGCAACTGAAATGGAGAACTGCTAAATACATACATTGGTTGCCTGGTTTAGGATGATTCCCTGAGGCTTGATTTGCATCATGGATTTCTGCAAAAATATGAGTGGGAGGAAATCACAAAGATACAGATAAGGAAAAGCAGTAACCTAGACAGAGAAGTAGTAATTTCTAGTGTTCTCCTAAAGAATCTAGTCGAAACAATGAGCACGAAAGTTCTGTACGCATTCTGTGCAAGAATCACTTCGATACATGCTACCTACCAACATGGTCAATAAAGGTCGATTTTCTTAACTTGTTAAAACACCGCGCACTAAAACCGGTTAAATCATGTTTTAGCGTCATGTCTGAACACATCAAGAAAATTTCTAAAAAATCTGAAAGTAAAAGTTCTCCCAAGCCAGGTTTGTCGCAAAGGCCAAAACATGAACATACGAACCTCCTCACGATAGGCTAATTTGGCTATCATATTCCAAAATTTCTAACAACTAATATGGTATATCTCCACTCCACACAAATAAAAAACAACCACAGCAAAAAGTTGCCAAAAATATGGTTCTCATTTCAGGAAATTGATACACAATTTCAATGCGAAAAAAGTTCAACACCTAACGGCAGCAGAGACTGAAAAAATCAGCATATTCAACTCTCAATCCCACTTCCCAGGCATAAAGTAAAGACAAATATATAAATCAGCAGCTGTAGTTTATCATACACTCCCTGATAACGATGAATTGTAGTCATGAACACAACAGTTGCGGATATCTCAGCTCATAGCCTACGCTCCTTGCAAAGATATGCTGATGTCAGTCGCCGACTTTCTAGTGTCCATTGTATTTTCTCCCATGGATGCCCAGTTCTCTATTTGCACTGTAGAATCCTGATTTGGCTCAGGAACTGCAGAATTATTTTGCTCCTTTGCACTGTAGATTGCGGTGTCCCCATTACTAGGAAACACAGCATTAGAGCCCAAAGGATTGGAGGACAAGTTAGGTCTGCTTCTTGTGTTGGTGTTCTTGATGCCTGCTTAGCGAAAAACTCCCCACAACAACCTGAGATGAAGAAGGTAATCAGACAAGAAAGAATCAAACTCTGACGCCCCGTTTGTCTCAGAACTTACAGGAAAATGAGGAAATTAAGAAACATCAAACCAGTTATCTGCATCAACTAGGGGACAAATTGGATATTCATGTTAGAGAAACTGAGCTTGTACTAAGAAAACATGGCTTTTTAAGGTGACAAGTGGTTGGGAAGAAAGGGGCACATAAGTCCTGACTTCTGACAGCTGTGACAAAATTTTACATGCACAGAAAGAGAAAGTTCAATCACAATCAGTAACTTTACAGGTTTAAACTGAATTGTCATAGTCTTCCGGTCTCAATTGGCCATATGAGATGCTGAATGTAAGTTTAGGATTCTAGCTTACTGCTGTGAATCCATACAAAAACTTAGGCCATCACTTGTGAATTGGTAATACAGAATGGTCTCAGGCCGTGTTCTATTTTTCATCTACTCCTATGTACAGTCCTGAGAGATATGCCTCAAAAGCCGCAATTTGTTTCCATGCAAAGTTGCAAACTACCAATCACTACAAGATATAAGCAGAAGCATCACATACGGTAGCCCATATAAGCAACTAGGGTTTGTTTATTTTTTTTCTTAAATAACACCATATGAAGAAAAAAAAATGCAAAATAAGCAAATGATAGAAGCTTAACAAACGAGCTAGTACCCATAACTCAAACGAAAAGCCCGAAAACCATAAAATCTACAAACCACAAAGAACGAGAAGATAGTACCAATACAAGCTTCCTGTTGCAAAATCGGCCAAACAACAAACACAAAACATGCAAAGAACAATCAAGAAAAGAAATAAAGAACCAAAGACATGGAGACTTTTGCGTACTTTCCCCAATGCATAGTTGAGTACATCCACGGCTCACACCAATTTTCACTAAGCACTGAATAATAAGAACACAACTTACATCGGCAGCTGCGTATAGCAAGTGCTTATAACCTAGGTTCTACCGTTTGCATCCCCAGTTACTATAATATCGAATAGTTAGCGAAGCACGAACCAAATTGAATGAGGGTACAACAATCCCCTCCACATTACCAGCGAAAAGCTTAGAACGATGACGTACAGAAATTTTGTTTACAGATCAAGCTTGAAAATTCACTCAGACGCCCTTTGGATTGTCAGAAAGGGTGAGATAAGAAAGGGGAGTCCTTTCTCACCCAATCTCACCACTTTTTGTGAGATTTGGTGAGAAAAGAGAAGAGTCACTTTCCTTTTCATTTCTCACCAGAATACTCCATCCCAAAAAGTGAATTGACCAGAAATCATAGCTCTTTCATTTCGTTTCTTATGAAAACCCTTACAGTCCAAAGGCTCAAATTAGAAACAGAAATTGACCAAGAACAGTCACCATTACCTGAATTATCCGACCCCAATTCACACGGATGGTTGTTTTCCTAAGCAATTGGCCGCCCCCTCTACCCTGATTTCCGGCGGTTGAGTCACAGTGGACGGTGGTGGAACTGATGGCGAAAAAGCCCTCCCAACTGCCCCATAGGAACACTCCTGCACCACATATTTGTCTACAACGCGGATTAAAAAAAAACAGATTTGTGTACAACTCGCTAGGGTGTTAGTGATAAATTACTTTGACAGATTTTAAAATTCTCACTTCTAAAAATTAGCTTAGAATGCTTGTCAAAAATCCTACATAACTAATTTTTAAAAGCTACATAAAAAGAAATTCTCAAATTTTCAAAATTCCAAATCTACAGATTTTTGGAAATTTTTTTTTTATCATTACAGATTTTTGGATTTTGCGACACAAATTCTCAAAAAAAAAATGAAAATCTTGTAATCTTGCAAGATGCAACAAACAAGTTTCTCAAGTTCAATTAAAATTTTGAATTAAAAATTTGTATCAGAATCTGAAACTAAATCTAAAAAAGAATCTAAATTTGCAGTAGAATTTGAAACTAATTTAAAATTTGTATTCACAGCTATTTCAAACAAGTTATATGATGTTTGGATATCTCATGCTAATGGAAAAATTATTATACTCCACTAGCTTCTTCAACACACACGTGAGTTCTACCACCAAGTGTACATCAAACATGCGAGTCTACTCCACACAAATGTGTTGAGGAAGGCTCTTGGAGCACTACCACATGATGCCCGCTCAACCACATGATGCTCCATATTGGAGTTACAAACGAGCCGAATCAAACTTCGTTGTGTTCAAGATTGAGCACTGTAAACTACCGTAAGAAAGCCGAGCCTCGATTTGTTTATTAAACAAGCAACTCTAAACGGGTTGAGACTATTTTTTCCAAGCCGAACCAAATTTTGGAATGCTAAACTCGGTTCGTTTATTAAACAAACAAAAACTCGAGTTTGAGCTCAACTCAATTACCAAACGGGTTGAACCAAACTGCTCAAGACTACTTACGAGCAATGTCTGGTAGCCAAGTCTCAAACTGTTCAAGACTACTTACAAGCAACTTGATTCGTTTACCGTCCTGTAATATGCTAATGCATAAACATACTACTCGGGAAGTATTGAACTGAGTAAAGCTCCAGTTGAACTGAACTGGGTCTTCACTCACATTTGTCCTAAGGTAAGCGCTTGTCCAATTGTTCCTGGTTGTGTCTGTCTTCCAGTGCCCTGCCCTGCACATGCTAGCTAGTCAAACTCTACATTGGTAACTGGAAGGAAGTCCACCCTTTGCCTTTCAAATGTCATTACTTTAATAATGTCCCTATTTTAAAATCTATCCTAATAGTACTATAATGTACAGATATGAATTTTCCTATATGCATTCCACAAAGTGAGAATTTCTCTTTTTAACTAAACAGTTTCTGTATGACCGTGGCGTGATCTTTATTTTGTTGTTGTTTTCCTTTGTTTTTTCCCCCTGAATTTTTTGGATTCTTTGTTATATTTTCTGTTGTTGTTATAGTTGTACTCTTTTCGTTTTAATATAAATGGAATAATCTTGTTCGTAAAAAAAAAAATTCAACAAATTTCGGTAAGTATGATTTTATCAAGGTATTTAGTAGATGAATTTCAACAAATTCCTATATTAGAAACTGATACTAGTACAAGTTTTCGCACTAGTCTTCACCTTTCAAAAAAACATAGAAATCTTCAACAGAGTTTGCACCCTGCTTAATTTGCGCCCAATGTTCTCAATTCAATTAAACTTAGAGATTTTTGATTGACAAACAAACGTATTGTCATTATCTAATACTCCATACATAAAAGTTGAACTTTTTAATCATCATATAGTATAAAATAATGATTAAATTTCATGCTCATCTCAATTACTCCCTTCATCCATAAAGGTGATAGGTCCCTTATGAAATTACATGCAATTTTCAAACCTAAAAACTAACATATCTTTAAAAAAAATTTGCACCATTTAAAAGATCTCATAAGAACTATCAAATAAAATTTATTTTGCACCAAAAAATATTTTCTATAAATATATTATTTTTAAGCTTTAAAATTACACTAATTTCGTAAGAAATAACTTTACGGGACAGGAGAGTACTAAATTTGTGGAATGCATATAGGAAAATTCCACAAATTCACAACCTCATCACTCTATTTGTTATTTAAACAATAATCTATGATTTTAAAAAGGGCATTTGAATTTTTCATTCTCCAAATTGATTCAAACGCTTTTTTTGTCTTTTAGCAGGTAAATTTAGAAAACAATTCATAAATTTTGTAAAAAAATTGTATGTATGTAAAGACTGTTTCATAAATTTAACACTTAAAAGATAAAAAAAGAAGAAGAGTGTTTATATGGGTGTAGAAATCAATTTCTTTTAAAAAAGAACAAATGGGGGCATGGGGGTATAAATTGGAGAGAGAGAGATAGTGAGATAATAAAGTACACGAGAAAGGAGCGATGTCACGGAGACTCGAATAAACCTTTTAGAGAGAGAGAGAGAGAGAGACGCATACGGCATACCTCTTCTCTGCTGCCATGAATCCAAGCAAAACCGAGGACGATCTCTTCCACTCCCACCACCATCACCACCACCACCACCACCACCACCACCTGGACCCCCCCATCCTCCACGACCACCACGACGACACCGACTCCCACCCTTCCCTCCTCGACGACCCCTTCTCTCTCCCCCCCACCATGTCCGACATCGTCCTCTACCCTTCCTCCGACCCCGACTCCCTCTCCCACTCCTCCTCCGACGCCGACGAAAACCCCACCTCCAATCCCCTTCTCCCCCCTCCCCACCACGACGCCGCCGTTTCCCTCAACCCCACCACCACCAAAAAAAACCCTAGGCCACCAAACCCAAACAACATCATCGACCCCGACCCCCACGTCTCCACCCAATTCTACACCTTCAACTCCCAATCCCACTCCCTCATGATCCGCTGCATCCTCGACTCCCGCCTCGCCACCCCCGACGAGATCCGCGCCGCCACCCCCTTCCCCGTCCTCGCCAGCTGGCGCGCCGTCTGGAAGGACCGCAACGAGGACACCGCCTACCTCACCGCCTGGAAGCGCATCCAGGACAAGCTCAACGTCCACCTCGCCCCCCACGGTAACCAATTCCTCTGCTTCAAGTCCAATTCCAACCAATTCGTTTCTCACATCGACCAGTGGCAGGACATAGTCATGTCCTCCCACTGCGACGGAGATTTCAAACACCTAGGGCTCAAGGACACCGTAGAGCGAATTAAGCAGATGTGGACTGTAGGCGCTAAGTTTTACGGCATACCTGAGTCTTTCATTAGGGTTTGCGTGTCAGAGTGTCCAGTGTGTTCGGATTCTTCCGGGTCAATGCAACGGACGAAACGACGGAGGTTTGAGTATACCGAGTCATTTGATGTCCCTGCGAAGGAGGTGCCGCGGAAGCTGCAGCAACTCGCAGCGAAGCACAAGGTTGTGTTGTGTATAAGGCAGAAGTATATTAGGTATAAGCCGTTCATGGCGGAGGTTAAGGATTACGCTTGTCACCGGGCGGGAGACCCAGCTTCGTCGAAGAAGTCGAAGGTTTTGAAGAGGGAACCGTATGCGTCCAAGCGGTGTGGGTGCGGGTTTCGGATTAGGGCGATTGTGCCCATTGCTAATTATAATGAGAAGGATAAGACGTTTGTGTATCAGGAGGAAGGCGTGGCTGTGTTTAAGTTGTATGCAGTGCATTCGGGGCATGAACCGGGGCCGTTGGATGGGAATGCAAGGATTATGCATCGAGTTGTGGGGCATAAGGGGGGATATTTGATGGATCAAGATATGGTCTATGGGATGGGTGAGGAAATGGAAAACGAGGGTTTTGGGTTCATGGGGAAAGACGAAGGGGATATGCAGCATTCTGTTCTGCAACAAGTTCAAGAATTGAGGAATGTGGTTGGGTGTCTCGAAGGGAGAATTGCGAAAATCCCTAGTGAGCAGTTGGGTTCAGTCTCGCAAGATTTGTTTGATGTTGTGAATAAACTTAGAGCTATAGGAGACTGTAGTTCAAAGCCAGTTGGATTCTTTTCTGACAAGTCACATTCGGATGATGTGCTGGTGGGAGAAAGCGATTTGGCAGATTGGGGCGATCATGACCATGAAAGGTTGTATGGCGATGCCAAGGATGGGGATTTGATTGAGGATGATGAAGATAGCTTCGGGCGAACCCTTGGGGATGTTGCACCTTGGGATCAGATGAGAACAGAGTGTACGGGTGAGAAGGATCTGCTAGCTGATGCTTGCAAGCCTGAAAAGTGGCTGAAATGCGGCGACTTTGATGAGAAGAGCATTCTTAACTGCGAGGATTGCAAACTAATCAAGCCCATGAAGCATGACGATAATTTAGTGTCGGATGTTGGTCTTGTTGGCTTACAGGTTGACAGCTTTTACCCGGATAATTCTAAATGGTATGATTCCCCAGATTTGGACTCAGCTACTGATTGTGGTGATAATGGATTCAGGCATGGGGGGATTGTCTAGAATAATAATCACGAGTCTGTTAGGTGCCATTCTTTCCATTTTCACAGTTGGAATTGAGTTGTATATTTACGCATACGGAAGATTGGAGCCTGTGACATCCATGATGTCCCTTTGCCATAAGTGGTTCACAGACTATAAAGTATGGCTGTTTGGCTACTCTGCATATACTTCCTTTTAGAACTCTTATTGGCAACGTTATCACCTTCAACCTTTAGTGCGTCTTTGTACTCCGGTTTTATTGTTGTCTGAACTTGTTGTATTTACTGTATGTTAACCTTGTAATCCATCCTTTCCAGGAATTTGAGATTCATGAAACTTAAATCTCTTCTGTTTCTGGAATAACCCTCAACAGCTATTTTTGCTGGTTTAATTTCCTCTAATGTATCCATCTTACGTTCTTTGGCAAGCATATTATCAAAGTCTTTATTGCATGGGAAGATGTGTAAAGTAGTTGTCGATGTCATGTAACTCATCTCGCAGCAATATCTGGGTGTTGGGGAGATGTATAGGCAAACCGTTTTTCTAGCACCGTAATGAGTTGCCAAGTCATAATTTTTTTCTTTTACATGGTTTTATTTATGGTCATTGTAACTATACATGGAAAATACTTACCCTTTCTCTTCTTCATGTCATTCTAACTTCCTAGGTACTATTGTGCACAACTAGTGAACAAAAGATTATGGAAAGGAAGTGTGTGTGTATGTGTATGCGTGCTTCTTCTTAAAATATGCCGTTCACTTCTTCCTTGACAATGAAGATTTAGGTTTTCCATTGCTTTTATTCTATGGAAAATTTCAAGCATTTGGTACGTGCCTTACGGTTCCAGCACTCTATTTGTTGTTTTCCATCAATTTCCATCAAAGGAAAGTCATGACAAAGCAGCGCTATCTTGTTGATGGCTGATACTCTGCGGCTACACTTGGGTGTTCTTTGAATTGCCTTGCATTGTAATTTTGCCTTTGAGCCACATATTGGCTCATTTTTACTATGGTGTAGGGACTTTTTGACGCGTATTGACTCATGGCCTAGGTTTATGTCATTTGATGTTGTGGTTATGTCCTGCAAATTATCTTGTAGGATAAACTCATGCCACGTATCGATAAGTTTCATTGCTAATTTTTTGCCTGATGTAGGATTCTCATGTAAGATTTTGAGAAGAAATTGGAAGACCAGACAGCATGACTCGTTCCCTTAGATGCATAGAGTGCAGTTGCTGGATTTTTTGTTAGACATTTTGCATAAGATGAGATGGAGATGATAATGTATTGAGGAAGTTGTGCACTCTTTTCCTGAAAGTGAAAGGCCTATGGGATGAGCATTGTTGATGGTTGTGATGACAAACAACTTTTGCCGCTATGGTTATGCTTTTCTCTAATGTGCCCTTAACTTGTTACTGAATGCACTGGCATTTGTAACTTATCAAAAAAAAAAAAAATTGTAATGGCATTTGTAGGTTTGTTCTCTTTACCTGTGCTCATCTCTGCCTAGGTATGGAGACAAACATACACTTGTTTGTAAAGCTGTTGGAGTTTGTCTTTGGAGAGGCATGGTAAGTAACTAATTCAGGTAGGTCTAAACAGAATAATATAATATCTGCTATCTAGACAGTGGAAGACATCCACACGCTAATACTTTTGACACATTCACCCAATGTGAACTATTTCACACAAAAGGAATATGTTAAAGTTAAGTTTCCCATTTAAGCCAATCGAACGCGTCTTCATATTAAAACCTTAAAAGCACCAAGTGTTTGGCAAATACCTCAAAAAGCAAATTGCTTTTAATTGAAGATGGATTTATAATATCTTGTTAACATCTCAACGCTATGATCCTCACATGCATAGCCTAATTTACTTGCCTCTTTTCCGTTTATGTGTTCTATCCATGAAGTGAATGTTGGTTCAGATTAATTTCTTTGGACTTGCTTCCAACTCGATTATATGACCCCCATGTGTACTACCTAATCAATAATTTCCTTTTCAATTGCATCTTACCTAAGATATGATTGGTTCCATTGGAATTTGGGATGCTTCTTCTTTCTTTTCTTTTTTCCTATACGGGACGCACCTTGTTCAGAAATTATTTCATGTGAGGTAACTGATCTTGTTTTGGCAAATGAGGTAAATTATGAAGGCTTTATGTTTGCATCAACCTCCATATTCTTTGAACGTCAGCAAACTTAGAAACTATTTTCTCCTAGAACATGCTAAATGTTTGGCTTAAAGCTGTGTAGACATTACCTGGAGTAGAAGGCTAACATTAGTTAAGAGATGGACAGTTTGTCTCTGCAGTCTATACTGGGAGGTGTCTTGCACACAGAGAGCATCATGTTATGGTTTGTTGCAAATAGCCCAGTGTCATTGGATAGGAGATAATGAATATCATTGGTCTTGAGGCTATTGATGTGGTATTCATAAAGACTACATGCTAAGTAGCTCTTTATGTAGTGAATTTTTCCAACAGCTTCCGAATGCAAGTTTGTATCTTGAAATCGATTTCAATTGGCTGAAAAATAAGGATTGGTATAGGTTTGTGATTCTGAAGACTTAATGCTAGTGTTTGGCATGCAAAAATCGGGTTGGGGCCATGCCTAATTGGAGAACTGATAAAGTGCATGTTCTGTTGTTTTTCTCTTTGCAGTATAATTCCTCGCTGATGTATGATGCTCCCAAAGCATTATCTATCCAACATCTGGATCGTTTAAACTTTAACATAATTAGTGTTGCATTTTCTACAAGTTGGTATGAAGGTTTTCCCTTTGTAAGTTCATGGATTTTCTAGTTTTGAGCTTTGGCTAGTAAATTTGAAGCTGGCATCTCACTTGTAAGTTTGTACAACTCTTGCACCCTTTGGTTTTTTGGTGGGATGGGATCTAGATTGAGGAATGATACCTTTATGCTTGTTTAGCATGTATTCCAAAGTTCTCTCCTCTCACGATTTGACTATTTTGCATATAGTCTATCTTTTTATTAGGTATCAACATTTTTGGTCCACAGGCACTGTGCATTTGAGGTGGCACTTACGCTTTTGCAGTTTTGAAGCACATGCACACTATCAAAAGATGCTGGAACTTAAAGCACAATGAAGATAACCAAGAAGGACCAGCAACAATGAAGATAACCAAGAAGGTTTACTGGTCTTCATATGACATTCTGTTGGTTTCTTTTATCCAGGTTTTTCATCCAAGAAGAACATATGTCCAACTCTTCGCTTGTTAGATTTCAAGAGTGTAGGATATTCTAAGGCCTCAATGTCTAGGGGTGGATTTAAGTAAGCGTAGCACTGACACTCCGCCGGAGGTGACGTACCGGTGTCGGACACGGACACGCTCTTGACACATGTCCGACACTTCTCCCGGAGTGTCTTGTTTTTTTTTTTCTTCCAATATTTGGGGTCCGACACCGTCAGAATACTTTAGTGACACTTCGGGGGTAAAAATGCAATTATAAGAACTTTTAAAATGGATCAAAGTGTACACTTTATGGACACTTCAGGGGGACATTTTAGGGACACTCTGTGTGTTTCTAACAGTTTGTTTCAAATGAGGTGGTCCCCATTTTAGTTAAAATGCGGACTTCCCCATTTCTCCCCTTTCTTGATCGAATTTCGATGATCCAAGCCGCTCAATGTGATCAGAACGTGATTCTAAGGGTACCCGTGAGAAATCAGCAAACAAAATGACCGGGAAGGGCTTCATCCGAACAGTTCAAAAAAAA
>BPLS01000171.1:76835-124340 GCA_019656275.1 Rhododendron kiyosumense | reverse complement strand
AACTCGGAGAGAGAGAGAGAGAGAGAGAGAGAGAGAGAGAGAGAGAGAGAGAGAGAGAGAGAGAGAGATGGCGTCTTTTGGCCTCTACGCAGCTTATAACACGCAGAGTAAGGCAAGGCAAGGCAAGGATTAGAGCAACAGTCCCATCGACACGTTTCAATCGATCTTCTATTTAGAATTTAATTAAACTTTCCCCATTCTTTTTGTTTGCAAGGTACTACTATTTACTCTCCCCTCGATCCCTTCCATCAGCTAGTATGAACTCAACCTAGCTAACTTCTACAAACACACATCCATATACATCCACACATGTACATTTAGCTAGAGAGAGAAGAATTTGTTAACCAACCTCACGAGATAATTGACCTGAGAGGTTGGGCTGGGCGAGAGTTTTTTTTTTTTTCAAACAACAAAAAATTTATTAGAAACTCGACAAAAGATACATTGAGAAAGCAAAAAGAATGGCAACGCACTCGCTTCATGATATTGATACATGAAGAGAGAGAAAGACCTAAGATTAATATATCCAACAAAAAGTTGAATGACCATTCCAATGGACTAGCTAAATTTTAGCCAAATTATCAACTTATGAATCAATAGGTAGTCATTAGTCTATTGAGCGAATGACCACTCCAATGGATTAGCTAAATTTTATTATCTTAAACAAAAATTTTGATCGAACTTAGAATGAAAAAAAAAAAAAAAAAGGTCTATGTTCCATTGTGAAGGAGATGAATTAAAATATTTCTTAGACACAAAGTTGACATGAATAAACAAAGCAAGAACAGTAAAAGAGTAATCTTTCATTTTTAAAAACCCTCCAACATTTTTTTGTAGCTATTGTTGCACGACAACATTTTGAACAGGTCCATATTATTCCTAGAAAAACAAAAATTCATTTTTTATTTACAAGTTGGGCCCAAAAAAAATATAATGAGTCTATATATAGGTGGCTAAAATTAGAGGGCGAGCTATTGAGCCATAAGTTTATGAACCTATTTATCTAATTTATTGGAGTCACTTTTTGTTTATTCACTACCTAAAATTTTAGCTATTCATGCTGAGCATTTTACAGGGTCCACTGGAAATGCTCGAAATTTTATTCCGATTTTAATTAAGAGTCCCCTACTAATAGACGATAAGATCGGTCCTCCGGATATTTAGAGAGGTGTACGCAAACTCATTCGAACAATCTCAATTATACGAAAAGGAGGGGCAAAAAAAAAAAACCAAAATACACGAGATGAAGGATGAGAGAGAGAGAGAGAGAGAGAGAGAGAGAGAGAGAGAGAGATAAAGCCAGCAGTTGGCTTATCGCATGCTTGCTTCACGCAAGCAGCTAAACTGAAGGGGAAGGTTTGCTTCATCGCGTGGCTTTAAAGACTCTTTTTTCAATTCCACCACTATTACAGGTTTTTAAAAACTTCCCCAAAAAATCACAAAACACCAAAACAACCACCCCACCAAACCCTAAAAACTCCCTCCTCTTCCCTTCCTCTCCCTTCTCTCTCCTCCCCCACTCTCTCTCCTCTCTTCAATAACTCCACTCTCCAGCCAAGCCCTAGTCATGTGATGAAAAGTTCGCTAATCCAACACCAACCGTAATTCCCAAACAAAGATGAACGCAACCCCGAGCACCACCAGCTCCGGCGGGTCAGGCGGCGGCGGGAGTGGCGGTGGCGGGCCATGTGGGGCTTGTAAGTTTTTAAGGAGGAAGTGCGTGGCGGGGTGTATATTTGCGCCGTACTTTGACTCGGAGCAAGGGGCAGCTCATTTTGCGGCGGTGCACAAGGTGTTCGGAGCAAGTAACGTGTCCAAATTGCTGCTTCATATACCGGTACATAAGCGGCTCGACGCGGTGGTTACGATCTGTTACGAGGCTCAGGCAAGGCTGAGGGACCCCGTCTACGGTTGTGTTGCCCACATCTTTGCACTCCAGCAACAGGTACACCATAATTTACCGCCGTATTCTCTCTCTCTCTCTCTCTCTCTCTCTCTCTCTCTCTCTCTCTCGTTTTTTTGAGATCAACTATCATCTAGTTATTATAAGCCAATTTTTGGTAGAAATTTGGATGGTATGAACTGCCTAATTAAACACTGTCAAAAAAAAAAAACTGCCTAAGTAAACAAGAATTCTTGAATAGCGAACTTTAGATCGATCCTCATGACCAAGAAGTATTGGATTCTGTTTATTTCACGATCTCGGATATTGTAGGGAAATTAGTGAAATGATTATTTTTCAAGTAATTAAACTACTTAGGCTCGTGGTTTTTAAAACACGTTTTTTCTATACTTGATTCTCTACATAAATTTAAGTGGAGTTGCGATTCTTGTTGTGCCTACTGTTTCCTTGCTATGGGCTGTGCACCCGGCCTATTGGCTAGTGTGATCGGAACTGTTTATTTTGTTTAATTAGTTTAATTTGTTGTTCGGTCCAAAAGTGGGTTTGATCATGCCGATTAGAAAGAAAAAAAAAAGTGGGTTTCAGTAATTTTCAAAATCTCCAATTTTCCTCAACCAATTGTTGATTTTCTTTCCCCCCTTAACTATGATCTATGAAGAATCGAAGATCTTGATAATTTTAATTTCCTTCATTTTTTGACAAAATTAAAAATAAATAAATAAAATTCCCTTCTTTTACAATGATTTTCCTTAATTTGATATTTTCTATTGACCTTCGAGCTGTAATCTGTTTCCTTTGTCTAACAATAACTAAACTCTTGCAACTGACTCCATCTTTGAGAGACACCCATATGCACACATGCATGTACTTACACATACACAATACATGTGCTATATATATATATTTTGGTTTGTTCCTTTTTTACGTTGTTTGGTTGATTGTAATTGCCAACCACGTTAGCTTCTTGGGGTTGAGTCACATATGATTGTCGTGGGATAAAGTGCCAACTTCGTCGAAAATTTATCCTCTCGTTGTGATCTAACTTTGTGCTCTTATTCTTTTGATCTCTTACTCCCAATTATCTGACTGGCGATTGAGGCCGCTTCTATAGAGTGAAATTAGAATGTCTGTAACTCTTTCCTTGGAGTTTTCTTACATCTTTCCAAGGCTATATAGCTAAGAGATACATTTCTTGAAAGTTCCTCCTGCTTTAATCCTTACACTTGATTAATAAAATTCTCTTTTTCGCCGTTACAAAAATTTATAACCCCAAGAGGTTTGTCCAAGAAGGCATGAGAAAACTATTAAGTGTTTTTCGATAAGATCTCATGTTCGAATTTCACGGAGGTCAATCATTCAAACGTTGGGGTTTTTGGAGGTTTGTCAGGACGTTAATTTTAAGGTCTCGGAATCAATCGGTGTGAGACGCATGTTGGCACGGACATCCAGTTATTAAAAAAATTGTATAACCCAATTTGTATTTGTGTGTGAAAAGGGACAAAACAAAAAACAGTGGGCAATCGACAAATCAGGTCATCAGATTATCGTAATCTCATTTACTACTACAAGCAAAAAGAACTAAAATCATCGATCCTATTCCTTGCCAAGTGACTCATTAAAGATAGATACGTGTACACATGCATGTACGTAATTTATATCAATGTACATACAGAGAAAATAGAAATCGGGACAACCGGACCATGAAATCCTTCGGAAAAACGAATGGATGGTTCAGATTTAAATTATGGACCGTTAATTTATTGTCATGAACATTTTCCTGTTTTCTCTTTCCTGAATTGTTCCGGGTGTGATGTACATAACCTACAATGCCTTTAGTGTGAAAATGTGGACAAAACAGAAGTTGTAATTTGTCAAAATCAAGTCTATCAGATTACCGTAATCTAATCTCCACAAGAAAACGGAAAATCTGCTTTTAGCAGTAAGAGAGAGAAACTACATGCATATATAGATGATATATATAATTAGTAATAGTATTAAACAAAACTACAAAACATCATTTCTTTTAATTAGCTCACAAGGTATTTGGAGCAAGATTTTATTTATCGACCGATGCGTAACATTTTAGGCTACATGAACCAATCGTTTTGATTTGGATTATATATAGTTTGTGATACCTTTATCTGCTTATGTATCAAGTGATATCGTTTCTGTATGGACCGATACAAGGTCCTATTCCTAACGTACATATAGAGATGGCAATTCAATCTGCTCGATCGGGGTGGGTTCCTGATGAATTTTTTGGGTATTGGGTCGGGATTGGGGGAGAATTGAAGAAACCTGATCGGGTTCGGGTAGACGTTACCCCATCCTTGTACACACCCCAAAATTGTTTTATGTGTAAAAATCTATTTTTATTCTTTTATTTTTACCCTTACAACTAAAATACCACATAAAATATTAACTATTTCTTCCATTTTGCATTTAGATAGTAGATTTTGGTTTAATTGTAATAATTTTTTCGTGAACTTCTATTGTTTGTGCTCACTTATTTTAGTGTCTAGAACATATTTTTCAATGAAAAAAAATATGAGCTGGGCGGGGATACCCATAAATTATTTGGTCGGAGTTCAGGGTGGGACTAAATTTTCGGATCGAAGTATGGCAAAATCTGCCCCACCCCATTCTGTTGCCATTCCAATGTACATATTCACTTTATTATTTAAAGTACTAGCAAGGTTGGCCCTTTGTTTCATTTTTAATCTCGGAAGAATATAGATTCGTTCGACGTGTAGTAATTAATTACTGGAACTAATTAACATGAAGCTGGTAGTTTCAAACTTTCAAGCGGGTAAAATATTGGCAATAATTAATCCACCCCTAAGAATTTCTACCCTATGACCACTCGTATGAGAGCCAAAAACCCCGGTCAATTAGGATAAATTAATCAAATTGAAATCCTTTAATTAAGCAAAATTAATAGAGTGAGATTAAGTGCCATGCACAACAAGAAAAGCACACGAAAAAGTGTGGACCACAGGTGTGGTACAATGGGGGGGACAGGCTTACATTTTGCTGAAATCAAGAAGATTAATTGATTGATACATTTTGGTTAAAAATGGGGTCGGGGTTTTAGTACAATAGGGGAGATGATGCACTGTCGACCCACATTTTGTGCAAACTCATTCACAGGTTTGCTGCTATTAAGGAGCTGGTCGGCTAATTCCTAATTCATACATAGGCCCTTTTTGGCCTTTGGAGTTTTATTAAGAAAGGGAATTTTAATAAGGGTCACCCGATCGACCTTCGAGAGTACAAACATAGTGAGCTAGCTAAGCTAATACTAGATCCGCTAGCTCATAATGCTAGTTAATTGGGTTACGCCTATACTTAATTCTCTACGGGGATTTGCGCTCAGTACATAAAAGTGAGGTCTACTTATTTTGGATGTTATATTAGTGGTTAGTAGCATAACCAATGGGCTGGTATGCTCGAGTGAGAGTTTTTAAAAAATAATTTTTCAAATGGGATTTTTTTTTTTTTTTATCCTTGTGATGAATGAAATTTTTTTTTTTTTTTGCGGATAAAAAAAAGGAGATGAGAATGGAGGAAGCATGCGTTCCTCCAAATAATGGTCGTGATTCTATATGATTTCTCCAACTGTGCTTAGGTAGAAAAGGGTAAAATGATCGACGCGGTAAGGGGAGAGTAACTTATCAGTTAGATGAGGAGAAAAGTAGTTAATTTGGAGTAAGATTAGCTTAGGTAGCTAGCTAAAAACTAGGAACGTAGCTACTATATACTTTTTAAAGAAGGACGAGAGCCGCAAAAGAGCTCGATCAAACACTGCAAAGATCGGCTCAGTTCGAACTCATGATTTACACCACTGGAGGACCTAATTCGAAGCAATAGCGACTCGTCAAATCGTCTCGGCCTGAAATAATCCAGTATCGAAACGGTTCTTGAACTAAGCAACCTTTGGGAACACGCATGTGTTCCTCATGCCCATATTCCATTTTTATAGGTCCACCAACTATACAAATTGATGTTGTAGAGCTCGTCACAGCTAATTAAAAAGTACTAAAAGAAAAGACTGAAAGATAAGTAATGACAAAAAGTTTAATACCTTAATTAACAGTAATAATTTTTCATTATGGGTGTTATTATAGAGTAATTAGTTGATAAGTAATGACAAAAAAGGTGTAATACCTCTAGCTAGCTAGTTGACAAAACATTACGTAAAAGACTGAAAGATAGCACAGTCGAATTTGAATGCCTCCGCTCATACTTAGCTATCTAATTACGCCAGCTAATGCTTCTTACTTCTTAGTGGGAAAAATAATACTCTCCACTTGAATAACTTTCCATGAGATGATTGTGAGGATTGTGCATCTCTCTCTATGGTTTTTTAATTTCGAGTTGTGGCGGGTTGGGATGTTTTTCTTTCGATGCTTGTGTTTTTGTTGTTTTTTTTTTTGGTGTTTCGGCTGGTTATTTTGAGTTGTGTACATGTGATTTTGTGGGGGTTCTTTTTGGTGTTCGGTTGACGTCTTGCCTTCCCTTAGGTCTTGGGTGGCTTCTTGCCGGTGTGCTCTTAATCCTTTTAATCTTTGTAATCCTTTATAAAGATTAATAAATTCTTTTTGCTTAGAAAAAAAAAAAAAACTTTCCATGAGAAGGACAGTGAGAGCCCTGCTGGGATATCTAGTGCCTCCAATATTATACTGATAAGATAGTAAAGAGTTAATAGTATTTTAAGTGGAGTTTAATATAACATGCATGCATGTTCTATGGGAATGGGACTTTTGCACGCCCCATCTCCTATACATCATCACAGGAGAAAAATATTCGAAGAGAGGGGAGAAAGAAGAGAGTGAAAGTACAACGGCATGATTATGGAAGCCGAAGATGACGAAAGAACCGATGTTCAGACTTCTCAGTATTATGAGATTGATCCTTAGTCATCTCGGGAGAGGTGCTTCTTTCAGGGGTTTTTTTTTTTTTATTTAATATCATGGTTGGGTGTCGTGTTTCTTTTATGGGTATTATGCCTTGGTTGGTATTTTGCCATCGCTAGGTTGTTATTTTTTTTCCCTTTTTGTTCCTGGCAGCATATGACGGTCGGAGTGAGCGAGTGCCTTTTTTCGTGGGTTTGCTCTTGTTCTGTTTCGATGCCTCGTGCTTAGGGTTTTTTTAATTTATGTAATTTGTTTCCAAAAATTAATAAAATTCTCTTTTGCAGTTAAAAAAAAATACCTTTAACGTAACATATATAGTAGATAAATTTAATACGATCTCGCTAGTCGACTTTTACTTCTCAATCGTTTTTTGAACAGATTGGAATCATTCAAATGTCCAAATACTATAAAATAAAATAAAATAAAATTTGCAATTTTTAGTTTTTTTCCCCCCCTTGTTGTTTGAGCTTCAATTTTTGCCTTGAAATTAATTACTCTCACATCAATGTGACTTATATTTCATTTCACTTGTTTTTTTTTGCCTCACTAAAGAATTCTATTTAACTTGTTAATTTGGAAATTAATTCCAGGTAGTGAATTTACAAGCAGAGCTTTCATACTTACAAGCCCACCTCGCCACCCTAGAGCTTCCAATCCCCCCGCCGCCGCCGCCACCACCTCCTCCGCTACCACCTCAGCCCCTTCTAATACCGCCTCCCCTCTCCGTTGCCGACCTCCCATCAGGATCATCTATGCCTGCTACATATGACCTGTCTTCACTCTTTGACCCAATGGTGCAACCTTCATGGACAATGCAGCACCGCCAATTGATCGACCCGCGGCAGTTCGGAGGCGGCACTGTAGCTCCGGCCAACATTTCTTCATCGGCTGCCGGTGGTGGCGGCGGCGATCTCCATGCACTGGCTCGAGAACTTCTACATAGGCATGGGTCCCCACCAGTGCCATGCAGTGAGGCCTCACCTAATTTGCCTCCACACCCCTAGAAGGAAAAATTATTCAGTGCCCTCAAAAAAGTGAAACTGACCCAAATTAACTGGTACTTGACCCGGGACTCGTGATGGTCGGATCCCATATCCGGAGTTTTTTCTTTTGAACTTTCTTTTATTTTATTTCTCCTTTTTGACCTTTTTGTCAACGGCAAAGGAATTTTAGTAACTGAACTTTTTCCTTTTTTTCTTTCTCCTAGAATACTAACGGTATTCAATTTAGTTTATAAACTTTTATATTCATATTTCCTTGTATGTTTACTGTTTTTTTCTCTATATAAGAGAACATGGCAAGAATGGAGCTAGGATGTTACCGAGTAGGCAAGTATGAATGAAATTTTACTTGGTATTACCCGACCTCGAGGAAGAGGGAGAGAGAATTTTGAAACGAATAGAAAAAAGGGCGGTGGAAAAGAAAAATGGAGGACATGCAGAAGAGAGAGATTGGAAAATTGAAAGTTAAATTGGAAAAATTTGGACAAATGCATAACTGGAGAAACTTTCTTTGTTATTTTCTTTTTGCGCTCTCTCTGTTCCTCCTTGGGCACTTCACATTCATGGCATTGATACTGCAAAAGGCCCTACTGTTGAGTCCCTCACTTGCCTCTTACTGACTCTGATCTCTCTGATTCTGGTCCTTTCGCCGATGATGCTTTACTGTCCTTGTAGCCCACTAACGCTGCAAACAGCCTAGGCTTTACCCTTTTCGTCCCAGGTGATTGTTCCATCGTAGAATCCATTGAAGAAATGAAATCCATTGAAGAAATGAAAATCCATCCTGTAGTTTGAAAAAATTCTGAAGAGTGAAAGTTATTCAGATCTGATAGACAACACTGAAATAGATACAAATTGCATTTCTATAATGCTCCCGCTTAAAGCACAGTGTAGGAGACGGAACAAAACAAGTGATTCTCTCCCCGTAGAGTCTGTGAAGGTGAACAATGTTGATACAAATTCATACCAGATGCCATCCCCAAATTGGCATTCCCTGTGCCACTTGGATTGCTGAAAACAGTGAAGTAAGGAGGCATTGGAAATGTCTTGCAAGAAGGAAAAGAAGATTAATTTACCACTTCTCTTTTGGGTTTTCTCAGCAACTTCAATCACAGGTACATGTTGGGTTTTTGAGTACCCAGGAAATTTGATCCTAAACTCTTAGCATTCAAATGAAGCAACTTTGCTCACCGACTAGTAGCAGCTTTCGTGGCCGAAACACCATCAAAGCGCCGGTTGTAACATGTCATATATTCTGCTGGTAGAAGTGGGCATCAACTTCCAAAAGGTAACATAAAAAAAACTACCAATTTCGGGTGATCTAAAGGCATACCTCTGCTAGTAAATGTCAACAAATTTCCCAGGTTGCAAGCAAACACTAGCCATCTTCCCTTTGTCAGATGCCTGGTATCAAGAATGAAGAATGATTTTGACCAACCGTATCTGTATTCTGTACCAAAGACCAAAACCGAATCGAATCAGGAAAACAATTAGTGCCTGCAGCTTTAGATCACCAACACCCCTGTCCCCTTCTACCAGTACCAGTCCAGGAACTGGAGAGAAAGAGAGATTATAAAGCAATTATAATCTCCAACAAAGCCAAGTTATGGAGAAAGGAGACCACGAAAAGGGTTGGACATGTGCTAGAAAGTAGGTCATGTGCAATTGACTTGCTTCGAGGCACATTCTCTCAAGCACAAGCTCAGCTTCGTCCACCACCCCCAACTTCCGAAACCACCGAACTAGTACTTCCGAAGCTTCTTTCCCAACCACAATACCATCTCTCTCCAACTCCATCAGAAGGTCCAGCGCCTTGCTAAGCTTGTTTTCCGTTTCATAAGCAGTCAAAATCAGAGCCACGCATTTATCACTGGGTTCAAAACCACCCCGTCTCAGACTTTCAAATGCAAGATAAGTCTTTTGACTTTCACCTGCCACAACATAAGCATTTATCAGGAGACCAAACAGCTTGGCATCAGGAATGATCCCTGCGAATTGAATTGCATCAAACACCCTTTGCGCTCCTTCACTATCACCACCATGGAATATGCTCTTAGCACTTCTTTGTAAACTTCTCTTCTGGCGTATATTTCGTGGGCTTCCATTTCTC
The DNA here is from genome assembly GCA_019656275.1 of Rhododendron kiyosumense. Lineage (NCBI taxonomy): Eukaryota > Viridiplantae > Streptophyta > Magnoliopsida > Ericales > Ericaceae > Rhododendron > Rhododendron kiyosumense. The sequence continues at coordinate 114,410 of BPLS01000171.1, read as the reverse complement.
TACGTAAAAATTCTCCTTGGTCAAGCATTCCAGCCCTTGCATAAGCCATAACCATCACTCCATAAGATCTGTTATCCAGCGGAACCCCCAGCAGCTTCATTTCTTCATAGGTGTCTTCGGCCAGTTTAAGATTTCCAGCCTTACTGTAGATGTGAATTAAAGCAGTGAGGATGACCAGGTCACAAGGCAATCCTCTTGTTTTCATGGCCGATAAAGTGTTTTCAGCATCTTGCAGCCTGTTCTGCTTCCCCTAGCTATTAATTATCTTGGTATAGACACGGACATTGGCTTCAAACGATTCTTCTAGAAGTGCAAGTTTGGCTACCTACAAGAAATGCAATGAGCAATGAAATTCTTAAGCAATGACAAAAAAGGTAATTTGATTTGCACATTACCGTGTGAGAAACAAGTTCAAATAAAGGTACACATTCAACAGTTACGAGTAGGTCCATCAAACATCCGTGAGTGCTATTTCAAGCATATCATAGAACCACAAATTCCTACTGGGGTAGGTCAAGAAAAATGTTTCTAGTTATTATATCCTCTACCTGAAAGGAAACTCAAGGAATAAGCAGCCCACTTGCACATAAGAGCAATACTTGTTACATAAATCCCTGGGAAGCTACAAGTGGTTTCTCTCTTTTAGTTACGTAGTACCCCATTCAGTTCTTTATTGGGTAATCAACCAAATGAATCCGCTGCGATACTTTATGGTCATGCGATCAATTTGATCACAGAAAATGGAGGTTCGCAATAGTTCTTGAGTGGGCCAAGAGGTACCTGGTGACTGGTGAGAGCAAAAGTTTGGAATCGGAACTTTTCAATTACTTGCCTATTGGGAGTATCTTGAACTCTCCCTCTAGTCTTAACCAAACAGATGTTGCATAACGCAACCACAAAAACTAACATGTATATGACATCCAACTAACCTGTTGTTTAACCACCTCTCTCTCCCTATCCTTCCTATTTTTACCCTGGAAAGCCCTCCTCTATGCACTGGTGGCACAATTACCTAAACTCAGGCATTAGACTGCCTGCTTGGAGCAATGATTTCATGGACTGGCCTTCAATTTGACCCGCTCTTAAGTTATTTGCCACATTGTTTCTTTGAAAAATACACCACATTGAAGGAAATATATCATGGGCACCTAAATACCAGTCTAGGGAGAGCTACCATTGACAATGCACTTCTAATTGCTAAAACTAGAGGTTGAAGTTTTTGAGGTGTATAAGTTGTGAAGAAAATATCTCAAACTGTTCGTTCGAAAGAAATAGATTCTTAATTCGATAAATGAAAAAAAAAAAAATTTAGACAATGTGGGCAATGCTTCAACATAGTGGAAACCGTCTTGTGAACAAGGCCTGTGCTTTCACAAGATGTTTCCTCGTTTCCCTTTGCATTCTATAAACAAAAAGACACAACTAAATGTCCATTGTAGAGAGTCCCCACACGCGCCGCCCCCCACCCCCCCTCTACTGACAAGAGAGTGCCAACTTGAAAATCTGCCCACCCAAAAAGACCAAAACTAAAGTTCCCAAAGTGTGCAGGTTATGGCATCAGTTACAAGAAACATGGAGCACCACTAGCTATAATCATAAGCCTAATTCTGACGTAACAATGTGAGATTCTACACCCTGACCTAGGTAAATCCACGAACGGAAGTCAAACTCTGGACCATAAAAAATTCCATCAAACCGGAAAGAGGGAGGAAATATGCACAACTTGAGCTGCAGTTATAAATATTAGCAGAGAGAACTGCCGAATAAGTGATAGATAATGTTGTTAAAGAAGCTCAGCAAGCAGCCACTAGATGCAAGTAGTATTTTACAGTCCAATATGATACTAAGCAGCAGTACTAGCCATTCACAACAGCACACGACCACAAGAGTTTTCAGCAACCACAAAGTAGCCATTCACAACAGCACATGACGACAAGAGTTTTCAGAAACCACAAAGTAACAATGTATGTAGAACTCCCAACTTTCAGACTTCTAGATTGAGGGTTCGATCTCAATTCTCAGATTCAGGAGATTTGCAGTGGCAAAAGAAAAGCAAACAACAAGTTCCTTCAGAAATCTAAGATCCAAACAAAATTTGTGAAAGATTACTGTTAATTTACATTCAGCAGTTCAAATATACCTACAGCATGCTGCCAGCTATCCCACCCTACCCCACTCCCTCCCTCCGCAAATAAGAATGTCTTAGAGTCAGAGCTCATACTCTCTTGTGAGAGAGAGATCATTACTCGATAAGAAAGGGGGGTGGAGGAGAAAACAAGCGTATGTATCACACTTTACTGTGATCAAAACATGAAACGCGACTTCAACAATGGATACGAAACATACATGCTCATTTGAACAGGGTATTATTTGTTCCCCACCCCTTAATTATAAGTAAGGAATAATACTCCAAGTCCAACCTATCAACAATAATTTGCGTTGCTCTAAAACAAGTTCGTAATACAGTGAGAAGGTAATCACATGCTTAAAAAGATCCGGCAAGGATTAAAAAAAAAAAAAAATGAAAGAAAGAAACTTCTAGTGTTATACTACCTAAAAAATAATCATCTTACCTCTCCAAGCTCGTGTTTGCTGTACAAATTCAACATAGAAGCAACTCAAAAAGAACAGAATTAGTGTACCCTATGTCAAAATGAGCACAATTGTTGCCAACTTGTGAGGTAAAGTAACACGGTAGGAAAGGGAAATAATGAGATGACATCAAGTTTCACGCTTCAAATCCAAATTTCTTTGGAACAAAATGACAGCTAGGCAAGGGGAATATTTTTTCCACCAGGAAAGCCAAACGCCCAACTTGCAGAAACACGAGGATTCTCTTTCTCTGCCTTTTAATCTCTCTTTCCGATACAAGATATGTATGTTTTGTTCGATCATAAATCAGAGCCCTTGGCGGTTTGTTCTCCAAGGCCTTCCATGGATCACAGATTTGTTTCTTCTCACGTACATGTAATGTTCTCTGCAACCAATCAGTCTACATTAGAGTTGTTTATGTGGTTTTTGTTCCAATGGAATTTTTTTTTGGTAATCCGCTCTCATGCTAGAAACAGTCAACCCCCTAATTTTGAACGTTGTAGCACCTCTTCGTGGTGTACGTGTCTAACCCAGTCAAAGAGTGGATATTTCTTTCGAACTAGAGTTTCTCTGGTATAAAGCCCGCCGCATCTCTCGACACAGGGCTCTCGATGTCACGAAATTTAGTTTGTTAAAGAATGTTATCTCCCAGTCCATCTCCCGCTCTCGGTTGATGGAATTATTCTACAATAAAATGAAGTTGGTTTCAGTTTTCGTATATGTTCTTGATGCAGAAGAGGTGGTGCCAGAAGATGTGGATCAGCCTAATGCCTTATTTGATCTTGACACCGCTTAACGTGGGTCGGGTTTTCTAATAAGCAAGGATGGCCACATTATTATAGCGCCTCATGTTATAAATCTTGTAGATGATTCAGAAATGGACACTGATCCCGAGGATCTAGACGACAAAATTATACTCGGAAGATTCATTATTCGTGCAGACCATCCAGCTAGGTTTGCAGGATTTAGGGTGATAATGATCCAGAGTCGGACTTAGCCATAATGCAAGTTGAAGAATACAACTTCTGCAAATTCTCCGGTAGCGGAAAAGATGTCACCATGGGAATGGAAGTAATATCCATTGCAGACGCAGATACTTTACCATTCAGCTTTGCAATCTGCGTATGTCATCCCCTAGTTTGATCCATGGCGAACTTTTGTCAGAGTTTAGATTTCGTCCTCTGACTGATGAGATTCACTTGATTCGGCTCCACATACACAGTTATAAGGGTGCAAGTGGTGAGCCGGTTTTTGATTCCAAGGGTTGCTTTATTGGGATGATTAGTTTTTTTTTTTCCAAAGGACAGAGTCAAAACTAATCATCCCAATAACACAACCCCTGGAATCAAAAACCGGCCCACCACTTGCGCCCTTATAATTGTGTATGTGAGGCTAAATCAAGTGAATCTCATCAATGAGTGGATGAAATCTAAACTCCGGCAAAAAGTCACCATGTATAACCTAGAGGATGACACACGTCCCATTGCAAAGCTAAATGATAAAAGTATCCATGTCTACAGAAGACATTACTTCTATTACCATGGTGATCTCTACTCCGCTACCGAAGAATTTGCAGAAGTTGTATTCCTCAGCTACTTCCTCAACTTGCATTATGGTCACGTCGCACTCTGAATCATCATATACCACCCTATATTCCTCAAACCTAGCTGGATGATCTACACAAACAATGAATCTTCTGAGTATAATTTTGTTGTTCGGATCTTCAGGATCAGTGTTCATATCTGAATCGTCTCCGAAATTTATAACATGAGACACTGTAATAATGTGACCGTCCTTGCTTATTAGAAAACCCGATCCCCGTTGAGCGGGATCAAAATCAAATCAGCCATTACGCCGATCCACATCTTTTGGCACTACATCTTCTGCATCAAGAACATATACGGAAACTGAAACCAACTTCATTTTATTGTAGCATTGTTCCATCATCCGGGAGCGGGAGATGGAGCGGAAGTGGGAGATAGCATTCTTTAACAAACCGAATTTCGTGACATCGAGAGCCCTGCGTCAGGAGAGGCGACGGGCTTTATACCAGAGAAACTCTGGTTCGAAGGAAATCTCCATTCTTTAACTGAGTTAGACACCTACACAATAGTTTCCTTTCCGAATTGTAGAAAGAGGTGCAACAACGTTCAAATTAGGGAGTTGACTATCTCCAGCATGGGGTGGATTACCAAAAAAAAATTCCCTTGGAACAAAAACTAAGGAAACAATTCTGATGCAAGGCCTTGGAGAACAAACTGCCAAGACTTCTGATTTCTGATCGAACAAAACGTATTCATATCGTCTATCGAACTGAAAGAGAGATTAAACAACAGAGAGAGGCTCCTCGTGTTTCTGGAAGTTTTGGATTTCCTAGTGGCAAAAAGTTCCCTTTGCGTCTCAAAGTCTCACACAAGCTTAGACTTCACGGTTAGGTAGAACAAATTAGGGTTTGGATTCTAGGGTGCATGGGGCATTGAAGAGGAACATGAAAGGTGTTGAACTGGGACAAAATTGATTAGAGCATCTCCAATCTCTAAAATAGAAAATGCTGAGGCTAAGTAAGATTTTTGGATTTTTTTCCTTGTTATGTCCTTATTCATTTTTTTTATTTTTATTTTTTGCATTTGTTAGTTTTGCACCTAACTTTTGTAAATTATTGATCCGTCTCATCAAGACGAATCGGAAAAGTACAAAATTATGGCTTTTACCCAAATATTTTTGGAAATATCCAAGATAAAAGCCAAAAAAAACATGAGCTAGGCGCAAAACTCGGTTTCATAGATCTATTGCGTAGAGAGAGAGAGAGAGAGAGAGAGAGAGAGAGAGAGAGAAGTTGTAAACAAGAACTACTGAAACTCTTTCTCTCGTAAAAGCCAATCCTTTGACACTTCTTGGCAACTCCAGTGCTTCCCTTGCCGCCGATGCTCTAGGGGCACAATCTCTTGTAGAAGAACATTGTCTGATAGTTGAAGAAAAACAACCATTGATCTTAACGTTCTTTCCACCACAAGGTTGTTCTTCTGGTAATGGAAATATTAGCAAATACACAAATGGTATTGTAGTGGGCCGAGATATCAGGGTTCGGACAAGAGAGGTCGTTCGGCCAGAGTGACGAGTCTGACCACCCAGTTGATGCTTCTAACGGTCGGCTACACGGGTCCTAGATTCCTGGGGCTCGAACACCCCAGTACGATAACACCGTGCCCATTCGGGATACGGTACGATCTTCTACAAAATGTCACATTGGCTCGGAACGCTGGTTCGGATATGGTGGTTTGGCCAACCAACTAGTGTCAGCTCACCCACGTGCAATTAACCATCTTGTTCAATACGCCATAGTGGACGTTAGCAGAAACGGTTACCGTGTGAGCTGGGCACAGGCCCCTGTGACGACAGCTTACGCACGTGAATGGTTACAACCTTATCCAATACGTCACTTGTGATGTAAGCCGAAGGTGGTTGCCATGCGTGCAAGGCATGCCTTAACTTGGAGAGCAAGTCACAGGAGTCTATACATGGAACAGTGATAAACCCTAAAGAGGTACATTATACTTGGCTCTCAAACCCTAATGGCTGGTAGATATTGTCTTAGCTGCTCTGATTCACGCATTCTTTTCTTATACTTTCTCTCTCTTGAACACAAACTCACTAGACCGTCAAAGTGTCTTTCCAGTTGGCCTCCAACCGGTTTGGCACTAATAGTGCGCTACCTGTGTAGGCTAAGGTGGACAGAGCTAGGTCACGCGAGAGGTTAACTAGAGGACTTGACGAAGGACCTTTCTGATCACCAACCCCCATAGGTATTTCTGGCAAAAATGGAGGATGAGGAAAAAATATAGATGAGCAAATCATGAAGAACATGTTATTTAAATCAACTTGCAAAATAACTAGATGACATGATCGCATTCATCGTTCATGTGTACTTGCGCTAGTGATCATTGCACCATATTGCAACTAAATCACACAGTTATGGGATGCAAAATAACAAACTAATAAGCTTATAGATGCTCGCGCTAAAATAAATCATGCATCTCTGCCAAGGAATTTAGCATACGTAATTGAGAACACAAACATAAAAAAGGCTGTCCACTGCTTAAAAGAGAACAGAAATTATTGACAATCTTCCAACAAACCAACACTTACGAAACCAAATTCGTTGTCGCACAAATTCAAAACATCTTGCATAGAGCCGTCAACATTAGACCGATATTAAAACACCACGAAGCAAAGTTTTCCAATTTTTCTTCCTACCTACTTTTCACAAGATGTTTAAGTACCAGAAGTTAATTACTCCACAAGAAGTCAGTTACTCTTCACAAAGTGGCGGGAGAGCAACTCGCTGACCTCTAAAAACCCAATTGTGTCATTCCCTTCAAATATGGTCTTCATATTGTCATCAAAATAGATCTCCCTTTATTTTTTCGTTACACGAGTTCACCAATTTCTTCGAAGGTTGCGGGCAAATAACAAAATCAAAATGGTGGGTGAAAAAACAAACCCCAATACTTTCCCATTAGAGTCCAACACTGGAGCCCCATGTGACGTAGACAATTCACTCACATTATTAATCTGGATGAAGGATGACTTCTCGGGGGTAGAATACTTGCTAGAGTTAATTGGATTCCTGAGAAAGTGAACCTCTTTTTTCAACCTCTTAGGATGACCCACGTCACCTTATATATGACTAAAACCAAGTCTGTCTAGATGAGTTATGAAGTATAAGGTCATCCTAATATGGAGAGCTGTACTGCCACCAAATCCGCAAAACAAATTTGGAAAACCTCGTGCTCCAGTAATTCTGATAATGACTAAGTCATATTTTCATAATAAAGACACACAGTAGCATCGTGAAACTCGTCATCATCTCATCGCTGAATACTTACTTCAGAATCTTCGGGCACTAAATGTGCACACGTTAAAATGAACCCACGTTGGTTAATACCACACCAGCCCCATAAAGAGTCCCGTCACCCACCAAAATCTTCTCTTCTTCCGAGATTTTGGTGGATGACGGGACTCTATACGGGGTTGGTGTGGTAATTAACCAACATGGGTTCATTTTGGTGTGTGCATTCGGCGATGGAATGATGACGAGTTTCATGATGCCACTGTGTATCTTTATGATGAAAACTATGACTTAAGTCATTGTCAGAATGACTAGAGCACGTTGTTTACCAAATTTGTTTTGCGAATATGGTGGCAGCACAACTTTCCATATTGGGATGACCTTGTACCGCATAACTCATCCAGACGGACTTGGTTTTAGTCTTATACAAGGTAACGTGGGTCATCCTAAGAGGTTGAAAAAAGTGGTTCACTTTCATCCAGATTAATAAGATGAGTGGTTTGTCTACGTCACATGAAGCTCCAATGTTCGACTCTAATGGAAAAGTACTAGGGTTGATGTTTTTCACCCACCACTTGGAATTTGCTATATGCCCACAACCTTTGAAGGAATTGGTGAACTTGTGTAACGAAAAAATAGAGGAAGATTACTGTATGACAAGATGGGGGAGGAGGAGGAGTAGACTTTGGTAGATATTTACATTTTCAAATAAACTCCAATTCCGTTCACAACCGAAAGAACTACACATAAGGCTAAGAACTCTTATCACAAACTTTTGTAAATTAGGCGTCATAGAACCATATGCAACCCATTAATCAGGATATATCTTGCCACAGTTTTGCCTAATTGCTCTTTTGCCCATTCGCTAGATGTCCATTATTCTGAAATGAACATCCTCCTCAAATTGTTCTTTCAAAGACGAAACCTAGATAAAGTGAGGAAAGCAGTTGCGAATCTTGTTTTTGCATGCCTCGCCATTTCCTTTTCTCCGGCAAAACGCTTCATCCTATTAATTAGGCCTGGACGAGCATAAATAAAACCATTCAAACTAATGGCCCTCTTAAAAACCACCTTAAGATGTGGTATCTTGAAAATATCTTCCAACATCAAGTCAATGCTATGGGCCGCACATGGTGTCCAATAAAGATTTGGTTGCTTTTTGATTCCAAAAACTTTCCTATTAGGAGTTGAAACCAAAAGAAAGTATTAATACCAAGCACAAACTACAAATGTTTAACTCTTAGTACTAAATATAAGAGATAAGATTCTTACCAGCCAATACATTAGCCGAGGCACAATCCGTGACAACTTGGATTACATAGGGTTCACCCACGAGTTCCACATACTTGTCAAGAAGTTCAAATATCTTTTTTCCATCCTTAAAATAACTTGAGATATCCATAGACTCGATAAACATTGTTCGCTTTGGACAATTCACCAAAAAATTGATTAAGCTCCTGTGATTCCTATCATTCCATCCATCCGCCATTATAGAGCATCCATATTTCAACAATCCTCTTTGTGATCCTTCATCAAAGTTTAGTATTAATCACATCGAGCTTGTTCGTTTTAGGTTTTGAAGTAGGTTTGAGTGGGGAGAGATAAATAGAGAAATGTATTGGGGACGTGCGCAGGGTTTTTAAAACCCCGAAACGAACAAGCTCCTCCTTCATCAAATAGGTGACCTGAGTCTCATGGTAACTTGGTGGTTTCATGCCCGGACCATATTGCCCAAGAGCTTCAACTGTGGGCCCAAAACTTGGATATTTAACTGCATTAAAAGCAATACCGACATTATACATCCACCCAGCGAATCTTGTCACCGCACGATCTCTTAATTCTTTCTTGTATGGGTCGTTCGCATCAATTGTTGGTTGTTTCCTTTGTTTCACCACAACATCTTGATTGGGCGAGAAGAATACATCTATAGGCCCTTTAGTCTTCAGCTGTTTTGGCTTTTTGGCTTAGGTTTAGAAACCAAGCCTTGACTGCTAGCAACGGATTTACCTCGCCCCGACGGAATCTCCATAACATCATCTTCCTCATCATCCTCCAAACCATAATCATCAATATCCGGCATCACTTGCATTTGTTCTTTCAATGATTTCTTTTTTCCTATATACTCTTGAATCTCTAGTTTTACCTTGGGTGGTGCTCTTGGACAACCTAACACATCCCTATAACCTCCCACAAGGTGTTTCTTGGCCCGATAAACCCCGCCATTTGTTATTTTGCCACAAAAATTACACTTAAATTTATTAATGTTCGCGGAATCTACCACCGATACTTCCATGCGGGATCTGTTCTATTCTGTTCTATTCGTAGTATCTTCGCTTGACATCTAAAACAAAACAAACAAGTTCAATTTACTAGCTAATAGTAAATAGCCTAAGCTGCCAAATACACTCTTTGAATTCAAAGAACTTATTTTTACATTAAACAAATTATTTTAAGAAAATTCGAATTAGTTTATGTATTAAATTAATTATTTCCGAAAATAATTGCTCCTATTTCTGAAAATAATTAAACAAACAAGTTCAATTTAAGTTCAGCTTGTTTTCAGTGTGGTGTGTTATGTACGGGAGAGGAGAGTAACAGCGTTTACATACGTATGTATGGAGAGAGAGAGAGAGAGAAGACAGGCGAGAAGAGAATGGTGAGAGATCGAGTGAGGTGAGAGACTGAGAGAGAGCTGTTGATTCACAGAGAGATAGAGAGAGAGGGTGTCGATGAAGAGAGCTGTTGATTCAGAGAGAGAGAGAGAGAGTCGATGGAGAGAGTACCTGTTGATCGATCGAGAGAGACCCAGAAAAATTGATCACCTCCTGCTGCTGTTCGATATAGAGAGAGCGACCCAGACAAGTAGATCAGTTCACACTGCTCCTTCGAACGACCGATACTGAGGAGTATATGTTTAACCTAAATCTTGGATCGTGCACCTGTTCTTGCACTTTCACCTTGTCACTGTTTCTCTATTTTTGTCGCCTCACTTGGGGCTAGGCGAGGCGCATGCACTTTTGACAATATTATGAGACCACCGATGGCCAACAAAGCGCCTTGCAATATTACGAGACCACCGATGGTCAACAAACCGCCTTGAAAAGCCGGGAACCAACAGTTACACCATCCTCTTTTAGTTGCCGAAGCGATCAAGGTAAATATGGACATATATATATAGGAGTATGTATCTACTCATTATCGGATGGAGTGTGTATATGGTTTCTGATTTGTTTAGAAAAATATGCATACTGATTGCAGGGCTTTGTTTGGAACTTGAGGAAAGTGAGAGAAAGAATGATTTGTTTGAAACTTGAGGGAAGTGAGAGAGAAAAATGGGGAAAAATTAGACAAAAATAAGGGGAAAATGTACTATTCATAATTCTAGATACTTCTATTTTTTCTCCAAATCAAACAATAGGAAAGGAATTTTTAAAATTTTTCCTTCCTTTCTCTTTATTTCCACAAAGTTCCAAACAAAACATTAGTATTTGTAAACACAACTATTTCGGTTTTTTAAACCCATATATTAGCAATTTATTTGACAATCATGTTATGAAAAATAATAGACCAGTATTATTCGTGGAAATTATTTTTCAGTAATTACTAACCAAAACATTATTTCGATAGTTAAGTATCATGTAAGGTTAGTTTTTTCGACAATCATGTTTTGAATTACTTACCATCACTGTTTATAAATTTTGGTTTTAAGAACCCATATTATTCGTTATTTTGGACATTTCTGAACCGAATGTGTTCATCGTCAACACCTATGTTTTTTTGGTTTTTTGAACTTAATAACTGATGTAGTTCAACATTTCACAAGCAAATTCTCATAGTGCCCACAAATAAAACGATTTCACAGCAATCTTAAACGTATTGGAAAGAAAAAATCAAAATGGGTGGTGTTCAGTGGTGGCGGTGGCGTTCGGTGGTGGGTCTACAAAGAGAGAGTGGAGGGAGTCACGGTTTGAAGGTGTGACAATGGTGTTCGTAGCTATGGTGGTGGCAGCGGCTATGGAGACAGAGGGTGTTCGTAGCTGTGGTGGTGGCAGCGGCTATGGAGATAGAGAAGAGGGTGTCGACTGACGGAGGGAAAAGATGACACTTTAATTCAAATTTTTTATTTTTTGGTAAAGTGTAATATTAGGTAAAATTTTAAATGTTTAATAAGGGAGGGGTATAATGAAAAATTCAAGTAAATTTAGTGAGTTATATGGAGTAAATTATATTTTAAAATATGTGTGATGAGTTGTATGAAGAAAGTGTGATGTGTGGAGAAAATTGTGGGCTATGAAAAGCAGCCCCTTAAAATTTTAGAGGGAAAAAGGAAAATAATTAGAGGGATATGAAATGAAGAGATTATTTTAAATAAAGGTGCTACTGGTACAAAAAATAATATCTGTATCAGTGCATATAAAGTTCTTTTGGGCCAGTTGGAGTATGAAAAAAATTAATTGAAGCCGCTTATTTTGTTTAGAATATTTTGCTTATGGGACAAATTTGGCGTTTACGATCATTTTTTAAAACTCAAAACAATCCCAAAAGGGCTTTGTATGCGCTAGTACATATATAATATATGTACCATTACATTTTCTGTATTTTAAAAGGGAATTAAAAATTAGACATGAATATATATATATATATACACTATATTTTTAAAGTTTGTATAATGTAAAATGATGTCAAATTGTAGTACCTATTTTGCCCTTTCAAAAGTTAAATGCAATTGAAACACTACCCCTAGCACCACACCCGAAATTACACACCACCACATCTTCTTTCCCTCTTTCTCTTTCACACGCACACACGCACAGACCCAGTTGGGGTTTCCAATTCCAAACCCAATACGCACAAACCCAGTTGGCCTTCCTCCGCCAATATAAATCTCCGACAACGCTATGCTCTCTTCGGCGGCAATGATGGTTTTCGCATGAGTAAAGGTCGGACAATTTGTCTCACACGGTGGCCATAACTTAAAATATAGGGCTAATTGGACTTTTGTGAAGAAATATTCCGCCTTATTTGATCTTGGTGATGTGTTTGAGAAATATACACAATTTAGAACTTGGATGAGGTCTATTGTGGGTGTAAGAACAAGGTTTATTCAACCATATTACCGCTCGGCAAATGCTTTGGTTGTTCCTTGCAACCTCAGCGAAGGAGTTGGTAAATGTTTCCTAGAGAAGATTATGAATCGTTGGTATTTGGATCTGGAAAAGTTTTTCTTTCATGCTGTATATGCTAGCATGGTCTAATGGTGGTGTTAGTTGGGCTCCTATGCCCATGAGAGTGGTAAGATTTTGTTTTGGTTTTTAGTTGAAAAACTCCTTATGCATAATTAGTAATGGGTAATGACAGATCATATTAATAAGCAAAAAATACCCAAGTCTTTGCATCCATTCTACCAAGCATAGTAGCCATTTTGGCGTCAACTTTTGTTATTGTTATTTGTTTTCAATTCTGTAATGCCATATATTCTATCCATTTCAATTCCAAATGTTGATGGTGTTGATTTGCTGGTTTAAAAATTGTGGATAATTCTATTTTTATTGAATATTTGCTTCATCTATAAGAAGGACATTTATAACTTATATTATGGGAGTTAAAATAAAAAAAATATGGAAGGTATTTTATGATTGCATTGTTAAACCGTTGATTTTCCTTTGTTACCTTTTATGATTGCATTGTTAAACCATTGATTTTCCTTTGTGTAACACACAAGTTTTAGAGAAATGAATATAGTTGATATTTTGTCTCGAAAATTGTGTTTCTAGCATTGAAAAAGTGCCCTCATTGCTTCATCGTTAGCGCCATTTGTTCGATATCGCAATAGGCTTAGATTTGATGCTCTTTTACTTTAAGATTTTAGGGGAGACCCTGAACAGATCGTAGCCTTTCTAAACCAACAGGTCTCCTCCATTTGCTATATTAACAGATGTTCTAGAAGCTTTTCACTAATATTAACAGATGTTGTAGAAGCTTTTCACCACATGAGCCAAGTTTAAAACATTGGAAAGAATGACGTTGTCAGTGTCTGATTATGGGTTGATATGTCAAAAAGTTTAAAACTTAGACTCTATACCTACAGAATGGAAAAAATTTCAGTTTTCAAGATCTAGAGTGGCTTGAGCCTCTCTAATGTCATAGAATGTGTTTAGGTCATAGATATATGGATGGAGGACAAAATGGTTGAACTATTTGTTTTCTTCGTTAAAAATGTTAAGCTGTGGTTTTTTTTTTAATAAAAAAACCAAAGAAAAAAAAATTCATGAAATGAACTTACGTCAACCTAAAATACTTATTCTGTTGAAAACAAATTCAAGATACTTCTAAAATTTACCGGAGGAGTTCTATCTGAAATGAACTTACATCCAATGATGGAGCTACATGTGGACTTATGGGGGCGTTTACGGGGTTTTTTGTTTTTCAAATTTTAATTTTAATATTAGTTATTTTTTATATGTTAAGAATTATATTTTGAATTGAGTGTTATTTGACATTTAAATGCTTAAGAATGTGTTCGTGACCTAGGTTTAGGTGTGCGCGCGTCAAACCACTAAACCAAGTTATCCTAATTGCAAATATGTGACATATAGTATAATATATATAGACGTTTTCAATTTTGGGGCCCTATTATCGGGCCACAAACTAAAGGCCCTAGGCGGTGGTCTGGTGGGTCTATGCTTAGGACTAAGTCTGCGTCCGTATGATTTACTGCTTATGAAAATTTGTGGTACATTATCTTTTTCTTACGAGATATTGTGGATTTTGCCTTATTACCAGTTTGTTATGGCTTATTTAATTTAGTTATGAATAGCTTTTATGAATGTTAGTGGCTAAAAAAGTTATCTGTTGGATGACCAGTTTTTCAGGTCATATTTTGTTGATGTGGTGCGATCTGAACCCTTTGTTGGGTGTATATTATACGTCCTTGAAGGGGGTATGACCAGTTTTTCAGGTCATATTTTGCTGATGTGGTGCAATCTGAACCCTTTGTTGGGTGTATATTATACGTCCTTGAAGGGGATGTGTATTGAAATATTTCCCTGTGAGAAATTAACTAAAGTTCCCCATATACAGAAACAAAAAAACAAAGTTGGATATGGTCTCTCTATAATTACCAGATATTGATGGACTCAGATGTATCATTCCAAAACAACAGGAACGTCAGAGGAATTTATCCACAAAAGAGTCAAAGCATGACAAGTCAATAGGTTCCCAAACCCCAGACCCGATCTAGAGCTTCAATTGGCAGAGTAAAAAGAAAAACAAAGAAAAGAATCCAGAGCTTCAATTTCCTCTCTCTCTCTCTCTCCCCATCCTCCCACTCTTCACTCGCTCTCCCTCTCCCTCTTAACGACCTTCGCACTACGCCGCGATCACGAAACAACCACCAACCGCCGCCGCCACCACTACCGTTTCCGCCAGCTAACCACCTGGCTAAAACCAAAACACCCGTCAACACCACCACTATTCCCTATCCAGATCTGAGCCACCCCACCCCACTCCCGCCCTGGGAATGGCTTCTTCGGAAGCCGATTCCCGCCTCAACCAAGTCCTTATCCCCGCCCTAGAAAAAATCATCAAAAACGGCTCCTGGCGCAAGCACTCCAAGCTCGTCCACGAGTCCAAATCCGTCCTTGAACGCCTCACCGCCTCACCGGAAAAACCCCCCACCCCCACCTCCCCCCAATCAGATCCCGACACCTCCCCCGGCGTCCTCCACGACGGCGGCCCCTCCGAACCCTCCCTCGCCGAATCCGAGCTCATCCTCTCCCCCATCATCCACGCCTGCTCCTCCGGTAACCTCAAAATCGCCGATCCCGCCCTCGACTGCATCCAGAAACTCATCTCCCACGGCTACCTCCGCGGCGCCTCCGACGAGGCTGACATCCTCTCCAAGCTCGTCGAATCCGTCTGCAAATGCAGCGAACTAGCCGACGAGGCCATCGAGTTGTTAGTGCTCAAGACATTACTATCCGCCGTGACCTCCGTTAGTTTACGGATTCACGGCGATTGTTTGTTGCAAATCGTTAGGACTTGTTACGATGTGTATCTAGGGAGCAAGAACGTGGTGAACCAGACCACGGCGAAGGCGTCGCTGATACAGATGCTGGTGATCGTGTTCAGGCGGATGGAGGCGGACTCGTCTACGGTGCCGGTGCAGCCTATCGTGGTGGCGGAGCTGATGGAGCCGATGGAGAAAGGGGAGGATAACAGTAACATGACGATGTTCGTCCAAGGGTTTATAACTAGGATTATGCAGGACATTGACGGGGTTTTGAATCCGGTGGGGACGCCGCGTGGTGGGGCGGGGGTGCATGTGCATGACGGGGCGTTTGAGAGTAGGGTCACGGTGGAGTCAACGAATCCAGCGGATTTGTTGGATTCGACGGATAAGGACATGCTGGATGCCAAGTATTGGGAGATTAGCATGTATAAGACGGCGTTGGAGGGGAGGAAGGGGGAGTTGGCGGATGGGGAGACGGAGAGGGATGACGATTTGGATGTGCAGATTGGGAATAAGTTGAGGAGGGATGCGTTTTTGGTGTTCAGAGCGCTGTGTAAGTTGTCGATGAAGACACCGCCTAAGGAGGCACTGGCAGATCCGCAGTTGATGAGGGGGAAGATTGTGGCGTTGGAGTTGCTTAAGATCTTGTTGGAGAATGCTGGTGCTGTTTTCAGGACTAGTGAAAGGTGGTATAATACTTCTCATGGTTTTTGCTTTATGTTTAGGTATCTTGGATTTTAGTAAATGCAGAGACTTTTACTAATGGTTCAAACTTCAATTTATGCACATCTCCCTACATTATGCTGAACTAGATGCCCGGGCACACTGGTGTGCAAATCTTGTCATGCAAAAGATGGAAAGAGGAAAATCTTACTGAGATAAGCCTGAGTTGAAATCTGGGATGTGAAAATAGAAAATAGGGGAGAAGAAATTTTGGATTCCAATATTTTTGTTCTTGGCAGTTTTTTGTAGGTAGTTAGTTAAAGGGGTAGTCTGGGGAAAAAGTTGTGAGGCAGACTCCAAATTGAGGGTCACACCAAAGGGGTGTTCACTGAATAATAGTTATAGATTGTTGGATTCTATTGGATGTGTAGAGTACTTTTAAGGTTTCAAACTTCAGTTTGTACACCTCTCCATACAATTGTGCTGATTTTGGAAATGGAATGTGGAAATCTAAGCTTTGAAGGGAAACTTGTTTGGATATCATGTGATCTTGAGTCATCGAGGCATGGCTTTTGATTTGAGATCAGAATGGTGAGATAGTATTGGAAAGAAGGTAGTATAGAGAATTTCGTTGATAACTAGATAGGAAGTAGCGTATGTTGTACTGGAAGCAAGAGAAGAGAAAGGACATGGAAGTCTGGAACAAGTTTTTAAAGTATAACAAGAAGAAGAAGTGCTAACTGACGTGGAATCAAATAATTACTTGCTGTATGAAGTTTGGAGTAACCATTATAATAACTCATTGAGTTACATTTCTTCTTCACTAGGTCTATCTATTAAGATTGTGGGATTGTATTGGATGTGTTGTGTACTTTTAAGGTTTCAAACCTCAGTTTATGCACCACTCCATGCAATTGTGCTGAATATGGAAGTGGAAATCTAAGCTTTAAAGTGAAACTTGTCAGGATATCATTTTATGGTCTTGAGTTATCGAGTTATGGCTTTTTTGAGTTGAGATCAGAATGGTGAGATGGTATAGGACAGAAGTGGGGTTTGAGATTTGATTTTTTTTCCAGTAGTGGTTGATTTGTTGTGGAAAGCAGATGGCAGACATTTGACACTTGTTACAATTAACATTTCGTTGGTAAAACACATGCTGGAGTAGTATAGAGAATTTCGTTGACAACTAGATAGGAAGTAGTGTAGCATGTAGATTATTCTATGTAAGGTTGGAAGAATATAGTGCCTATAGTGTTGTACTGGAAGCAAGAGAAGAGAAAGGAAATGGAAGTCTGGAACAAGTTTTTCAAGTATAATGAGAAGAAGAGCGAACTGATATGGAGTGAAATAGTTACTTGCTGTATGCAGTTTGGAGTAACCATTATAATAACTCGTTGAGTTAGGCAGTTGGGTGATGGGGGCCTTGGCCGGATTTTGTAACTTAAATTTCAAAGCTGGTGTTTATACTGAAATTGCCTTTGCCCTTTCTCGATATTGGAGTTTTGCAGATAAGCATTACGAAATTCTAGTTTAGACCTTTAACTGGGACATGTGCATGTGTGATGTATAATTGCATGGCCCATTTTTTGGAGAAAAAGCTCAGTTCGGTTTGGGTTGTTTGTACAAAATGGACAAGGAGGCAACTCATCACTCCTGGGTCATTGGCTTGATGAACAATGGCGAAGTTGCGTAATGACTATCATTAAAAAGGCTAACTAGAGGTTAAAAAATATTTTATTAGTTGTATAGGTTTTTGTAGTTCTAATTCCCACTTTCTTAAGGTTACTCTAGATATATAAAAGCAATATGTATACTATATACGTTAAGGTGAGTTTGGGCTGATGTCCATGGTTAATAGTCGACCAGCTTAGCACTTCAGGCAACATCAATTCAACTTCACCAGGTCAGCCAGCAGTTTTCAAGTTAAACAACCATAGTCCAGGACCTCCAGGTGCTTATGGTTTTTGCTAATCTTATTTTCAAGTTACATTTTATGCTAACTTGATGTAAATCTTGCTGGTTTGCAAGCTAATCATTCCTGCTTAATTTGTTCTTTCTTTGGTTGTGTGTCGTTTTTAGGCATCATGTTAGTCTTTTGAGAAGTTGTGGCTTTTGAATCTGAAAGTGAGAATGATTTTGTGGAATGGCATTATCCTGGATTGTTTTGGGCATGGTTTTGGTCCACCATCAATAATCATGCGCTTGTTTTGGCATTTATTTCAGAAAAATTTCTATGATCAAATTTCTTGTCCTTGAGTTAATTGCAGTTCAATTCTATAGATTGATGAATTATTGTGAAGGGATTTTGTAGTGGAGATAGATTTTGTAGGATTGGTGCCCTTGGTTATTTAATTCTCCGTATCATAAACAACAGCGGTTTCCATCTGCCCCTTTTTGTTGTGACCCTTTTGTTTTATGCTTAGTGCTTTGCGACAATTCTGCATTGTTGTTCTGAAGCTAGATATCTCTCTCTCTGGGCTAGAATTTATATATTAATCCGTAAGCAGGTTTCATAATTTCAGGTTTCTGCGATGAAAAATGGGATTCTCCTTTTTAATGTGTAATAATTCGTGAACTCTTGCTATATACTTGTTTGTATACATAGTATTCTTTAACTCTATTGTTATATGTTCTATGTTAAATGTCCTCTCTCTTGCTTTTTATTACTAGACATTGGAAAGCTATTTGTAGAGTGTGAGAAATATTGCCCTTTATCTTTATTTGCTTTCAGTGGACATCTCATCATTAGTATTTTTCTAGCTTATTACCTTGTTCTCAATATTTTTGCTCTTTGTGATAAAAAAGTAAGCATAGTTGCATTCTCTGGTTTATTTACACAATAAATTGAGAACTCTTGCTTTGTACTTGTTTGTTTGCATAATATTCTCTTTACCTCTTTCTTTATACATTAAATGTTCTCATTGTACTTGTAAATTCTCTCTACGCTGACTTATTGGTCTTCTGAACTTTCTTCTCATGGAACAGATTTTTAGGTGCCATTAAGCAATACTTGTGTCTGTCGCTGCTGAAGAACAGTGCTTCAACTCTTATGATTGTTTTCCAGCTTTCTTGCTCTATTTTCATTAGTCTGGTATCAAGATTTAGAGCCGGATTGAAGGCGGAGATTGGAGTATTTTTCCCTATGATCGTTCTCAGAGTTTTAGAAAATGTTGCTCAACCTAATTTCCAACAGAAGATGATAGTGCTTCGGTTTCTTGAGAAGCTCTGTTTTGATTCACAGATTTTGGTTGACATATTCCTTAACTACGACTGTGATGTCAATTCGTCAAATATATTTGAGAGGTTTGTTTTGTGCTGCCTTAATTGTTCAGTTTTTGTTTGACAATTGGTGCAAAATCCATTGACAACATTGAGCGTCTTTACTCTTTAGTATGGTAGCAGGCTTATTCTATTATCTTATTGTTTACAGAATGGTCAATGGACTTCTTAAAACTGCTCAAGGAGTCCCTCCTGGCACTGCCACTACACTGTTGCCACCTCAGGAAGCAACCATGAAACTTGAAGCAATGAAGTGTTTAGGGTCTATTTTGAAATCTATGGGAGACTGGATGAATAAACAATTGCGCATTCCTGATTCTCATTCTCTAAAGAATATTGAAGGATCTGAGAACAGCTCCGAGCTTGGGAGTCTCCCCATGGTGAATGGGAGTGTAGATGAGCCTGTTGAAGCGTCAGATTCTCATTCTGAAGCCTCCAGTGAAGTTTCTGATGTTTCAGCAATCGAGCAGCGCCGAGCATACAAGCTTGAACTTCAGGTAAGTAAATGTATTGGAGTTCTATAGCTAGACAGTCATATCTTCTTAGAGTTCCACTCACTACTCTTATGGAATCTAATGTGATATTTTTGGCAGGAAGGTATCTCTCTCTTTAATCGAAAACCTAAAAGAGGTATTGATTTTCTGATAAACGCAAATAAAGTGGGTAACTCACCAGAAGAGATAGCAGCTTTCCTAAAAAATGCATCTGGGTTGAACAAAACTTTGATTGGTGATTATTTGGGGGAAAGGGAAGATCTCTCTCTCAAAGTGATGCATGCATACGTGGATTCCTTTGATTTTCAAGGTATGGAGTTCGATGAGGCAATTAGAGCCTTTCTACTGGGTTTTAGATTGCCTGGTGAGGCACAGAAGATTGACCGTATCATGGAAAAGTTTGCTGAGCGGTACTGCAAATGTAATCCAAAGGCATTCACCAGTGCCGACACAGCGTATGTCCTTGCTTATTCAGTCATATTGCTCAATACTGATGCTCATAATCCGATGGTCAAGAACAAGGTAAGGTTACAAATGGTCGTTTGGAGTTATTGGGTGTCTTAAAATCTTGAAGACCTTCTCATTGGGAATTTGTCATAAATTTTGCAGATGTCAGCTGATGGTTTCATTAGAAACAATCGTGGCATAGACGATGGTAAAGATTTACCTGAGGAGTACTTGAGATCATTGTTTGAGCGAATATCAAGGAGTGAGATTAAAATGAAAGACGATGGTTTTGCTCCTCAACAAAAGCAGTCTACAAATTCAAACAGAATTTTGGGATTAGATAATATATTGAATATTGTGATCCGTAAACGGTGGGAAGACAAGGATATGGAGACCAGTGATGATCTCATGAGACACATGCAAGAACAATTTAAAGAAAAAGCCCGCAAATCAGAGTAAGACCATTTATTTTTACCCTCTAGGTTTATGACTGCTACACTCTTGGTACCATTAGACAGTTGTATTACGTGGCTTACAACAGAATTCTACTTATTGTGAATACCCAAGGTTGGATATATAAAATCCAATTTGCCGTGCTCCTCCTTTTAGGCCTTGTCTAATCTTACACCGCAATATATTCTTATCTTTTGAGTCCATGTATTTTATATTTGTCTTTTCTTTGTGGTTCTGGCTTCTCAAGGTGAACGATTTGAATTTCTTCCCGTGCAGTCTCTGGTCATTCTTTCAGCATGGTTTTCTTAGAATGATTTTGGTTATTGAAGTTCAAGATATTTTATGGCCGAAGAAGTAAAGCGGTAAAAGATCATTAGTGAGAAGTTAATGTAGGACACAGGTATAAAAAAATGAGTTAAACTTAGCAAAAGTCGAAATAGGAAAAGCGGAAAGGAAGAGAGCAAGAGAGAGAAAAACAATTTAGTGTAGACTGGGATGGACTATAAAATAAGAATCAGTACTTGGCAGTAGCCCCCTCCCTGTTTGGCTAAAGCCTGGCAAATGATCTTCTGGAGTAAACGAGTATCGATGTTTGTTCTTGATGTTGAATTGTGTTGCTCAATTGCAGGTCAGTATATTATGCAGCGACAGATGTTGTCATCCTTAGATTCATGATTGAGGCGTGCTGGGCCCCTATGTTGGCTGCTTTTAGCGTTCCTCTTGACCAAAGTGACGATGAAGTAATAATATCCCAATGTTTGGAAGGGTTCCGATATGCAATCCATGTTACTGCAGTGATGTCCATGAAGACTCATAGAGATGCTTTTGTAACCTCGCTTGCAAAGTTTACTTCCCTCCACTCGCCTGCGGACATCAAACAGAAAAATATAGATGCCATCAAGGTTGGTTTCCTCTGGTGTACTTACTGTAATGGAACCAAGGACCAAATTCATTTTCCCATGTTGCTTTGGTAAGCTAAGAAGCGAAATGTTTTTGAAACACTAGGTAAATGGCTAAAGAATTTGGAAACACATGAAATGTCTTTGTTGGGTATTTCCAACAGGTGTAGAAATATCTCAATGCTATGGTATGTTCAGTGTGTTTAAGTATGTTTCTTTTTGGAATCCACTATTATTTGGTTTCTATTTCTAGGAAACAAAAATTATTTTTGGCTTCTTCTATGGAAAGCATTCCGAATTTGTTCATTGAGTTGAATATATAAGTTAAGGGGTTCTGTTGTTTACTTTGTGTGCTTCTGATTTTAATGCATTAGTCATGTGTTATATGCATACTCTATTCAAATCATCAAGCAAAACTGAAATTGTTCATCACTAACTCCATACAGGGTTACAATTTGTTTTGAAATTAATGCATTTGAGCCTTTGACGATGGTTATTGTGTCAAGGGATGACATTCTTGGAGGTTTAAAACACATGAAAAAGTTCCTGTCTCTGGTCTGCACTCAGAGCTGTTGAACAAATGATTATAACTATTCAGATTTCCGCATTTAGTTTGCTACATTATTTTTGACAGCTGACAAGTTGTTGGCTTTTGAGTTTTTTTCCTTGCTCATGGAACTGGCACATGAATTGGCATTTTTGGTTTGTGATACAGGCACTAGTTGCAATTGCAGATGAAGATGGGAACTACTTACAGGAAGCTTGGGAACACATATTGACGTGTGTATCACGTTTCGAGCATTTGCATCTCTTGGGAGAGGGTGCTCCTCCAGATGCAACTTTCTTTGCTATTCCTCAGAATGATTTGGAAAAATCAAAACAATCCAAGTCAAATATCCTTCCTGTTCTAAAGAAGAAGGGGCCTGGGAGGATTCAACTGGCAGCTGGATCTGGGAAAAGGGGTTCATATGACAGTGCTGGCATTGGTGGCAATGCTTCTGGAGGAATTACATCTGATCAGATGAACAATCTAGTGTCGAACTTAAATATGTTGGAACAAGTTGGTGAGATGAATCGCATATTTGCACGGAGTCAAAATTTAAATAGTGAGGCAATTGTTGACTTTGTCAAGGCTCTTTGCAAGGTCTCTATGGAAGAATTGCGATCTACATCTGATCCACGTGTTTTCAGCCTTACGAAGATAGTTGAGATTGCGTATGAATTAGTGTCACTTTTTCCTGACCTTTTGTTTTAACTTTTGATGATTTAGTGCTGTCAAACGATTGTGACAAATCTAGTTGATTTCTTTTCTTATGAATAGGCACTACAACATGAACCGCATTCGACTTGTGTGGTCAAGCATCTGGCATGTACTCTCTGACTTCTTTGTAACCATTGGCTGTTCTGAAAACCTTTCAATTGCAATTTTCGCCATGGATTCGTTGCGCCAGTTGTCAATGAAATTTCTGGAGCGGGAAGAGTTGGCTAATTACAATTTTCAGAATGAGTTTATGAAGCCTTTTGTAATCGTTATGCGGAAAAGTAGCGCTGTGGAAATTAGAGAATTAATCATCAGATGCGTTTCTCAGA
This sequence comes from Rhododendron kiyosumense, assembly GCA_019656275.1. Classification (NCBI taxonomy): domain Eukaryota; kingdom Viridiplantae; phylum Streptophyta; class Magnoliopsida; order Ericales; family Ericaceae; genus Rhododendron; species Rhododendron kiyosumense. Next base: position 91,133 of record BPLS01000171.1, on the reverse strand, counting down.
TGGTTTTATCTCGTGTAAATAATGTCAAATCAGGGTGGAAGAGCATGTTTATGGTATTGAGTTCTCTCTCTCTCTCAAACCCCCCCTCCCCCATCCCGCACTGTTGGAGTATCTGTTGTCGATTCAATGTATTGGAACCATGTTTTCATTATGATGTGAACATTTTACAGGTCTTCACAACAGCAGCTTATGACGATCACAAAAACATTGTGCTACTGTCCTTCGAAATAATTGAGAAGATTGTGCGCGACTACTTCCCATACATTACGGAGACTGAAACCACCACTTTTACAGATTGTGTGAATTGTTTGATTGCATTCACGAATAGTAGGTTCAACAAAGACATTAGTCTCAATGCTATTGCTTTCCTTAGATTCTGTGCGGCAAAACTTGCTGAAGGAGATCTAGGGTCGTCATCAAGGAATAAGGAGCAGGAAGGTTCTGGAAAGATTTCTCCATCTTCACCTCAAAATGGTAAAGATAGAAAACATGATAATGGAGACTTGCCAGACAAGGAAGACCATCTGTATTTTTGGTTCCCTTTATTAGCTGGTAAGGAAAATGTTTTGCTTTTGTTTATTGTCCTACAAAGTCATCTACTTTTCAGAGCTTTTTTGATAGTTTCCATATAGTTAATCTGAAAAGTCAACTATGCTCACTTGGTTAAATCGTTGAAAGTTTGAAACATTTCTCTTTTCTTTGCACAGGATTGTCAGAACTTAGCTTTGACCCAAGGCCTGAAATCAGAAAGAGTGCCTTGCAAGTACTCTTTGATACATTGCGCAACCATGGTCATCATTTCTCTTTACCGCTGTGGGAAAGAGTGTTTGACTCAGTCCTATTTCCTATCTTTGACTATGTGCGGCATACTATTGATCCATCTGGTGGAGACTCCCTTAATCAGGGGACAGATAGTAATTTGGATGAGCTTGACCAAGATGCGTGGCTCTATGAGACATGCACATTGGCCCTCCAACTAGTTGTAGATCTTTTTGTTAACTTCTATGGCACTGTCAATCCACTTTTGAGGAAAGTGTTGATGCTATTGGTAAGTTTTATCAAACGTCCTCACCAAAGCCTTGCTGGTATTGGGATTGCAGCATTTCATCGTTTGATGAGCAATGCTGGGGATTTTTTTTCTGATGACAAGTGGTTAGAAGTGGTTTCATCTCTGAAAGATGCAGTCAATGCTACGCTTCCCGATTTATCCTTCATTGTTGATGGAGATGTTAAGGTTTGGAGCAACGAAGAAGCTTTCTCTCAACAGAATATTGAAGACACTGACGGGTCTCGTACGCCTGATGATGATTCAGAGAACTTTCAGAGACACCGTCTTCAAGCTGCTATTTCTGATGCCAAGTGCCGAGCTGCTGTCCAACTTTTACTGATTCAGGTAGAAAATTCTTCCCTTTCAGTTCTGATTGTTCTGTGAAATATGCTTCTTCTAAGTCACGTACCGTATTTGTGAGGTAAGCTCAGTTAGCTGGTATAGTAGACTTGTCTTTTACCTGGAAATAATCTGCATAACTTAGCTGCCAAATGGAGTACTTGAAGCATATATTGATGTTTCTGTACTTTTACAAGCGCACACATTCACATGATTGAACAGGTTTTTCTATTAACTCTTTTGGTTTGTCTTTAATCAAGGGGAGTGCTTTTAGCACTCCCCGAATTGATGACCGCACTCCCAATTGGGAGTACCAAAATCAATTCCTATATGAAATGGATTTTGGCACTCCCCTTGAGAGTGGTTATCAATTTGGGGAGTGCCAAAATCAATTCCCTTAATGAATTTTAGTATCTAGATTGCTGGCATTGCTACATTATTTGTTGATTTGCCGAGTGTTCGTAATTCATAATTGAAGCCAGCAGATAAAAGTAATTACTTGTGTAGGAGAATATGGTTGTATATTTCTACCATGAGTTATCTACATAATTGGTTGCCCAGGCGTTTTCTTCTTGTTTATCTTTCCTTTTAAGCAATTACAAACCTGTCATGAGATTTTTGTTTTCCTTGTTGCATTAAATTTTGGCAGGCCGTGATGGAGATCTACAACATGTACAGACCTCAGCTTTCAGCCAAAAATACCATAGTCCTATATGATGCCGTGCGTGCTACAGGGTTCCACGCTCACAAGATAAACAGCGACCTTACATTACGTTCAAAGCTACAGGAGCTGGGATCCATCACCCAAATGCAAGACCCCCCACTGTTACGCCTTGAGAATGAGTCTTACCAAATTTGCCTCACATTTTTACAGAACCTAATTCTGGATAGGCCTGAGAGTTATGATGAGGAAGAAGTGGAATCTCACCTGGTTGACCTTTGTCAAGAAGTCCTCCAATTCTATATAGAAATTGCGTGTTCTGGACAGGTGTCCCAGTCATCTACTGGTGGGGGCCCCCAGTGGTTGATTCCTTTAGGTTCTGGTAAGCGGAGAGAATTGGCTGCACGGGCCCCTCTTATTGTTACGACTCTGCAAGCTATTTGCAGTTTAGGAGATTCTTCATTTGTGAAAAACTTGGCTCACTTCTTTCCCCTACTCTCAAGCTTGATATGCTGTGAGCATGGGTCGAATGATGTTCAAAAAGCCCTTAGCGAAATGCTGAGCTCGTCAGTGGGTCCCGTTTTGCTACGATCATGTTGATCTCATACGGTTTGACCTCATGTTTTGAGATGTATGATAGTTTTATTCAATACGTGCATTTTTCTTCTTCTGTAATGGTTCTTACTTCTTACTGGAAAATAACAGTTTCGTAGCGTCCGAAGAGTTAGCGTTGGTTTTTGACTACCAAGTGCTTCTGTACCGTCAAGTTTATTCAGGGGACTTTAGTTAATTTTCTTATTTAGACTTTAGAATGCACAGAGTTGGTATCAGGTGTTCCAATGTTGTATGTTGTTTTTCGTGTTTTTGCCCCCTGCTGCTTTGACAGCAATAATTTATGTAAAAAAATTCATATCCAGCGTAAAGTATTGAGGTTTTCTTCGAAATGCAAGTTCCCTTGTTTTCGGCAGTGATCTACTGAATTCATTTTTTGGATATGCAGAAAGGGTTGTTATCTTTTTCTTCTGCCGATATTCTTCTACTTTTCTGTAACTAAATGGCTGGTAATCTTTTGTTTTTGTGCCTGCAATGATCCGCAATGGTGGTTTTGAGTGGATTACTGTTGGATTGTAATTGTCACTCTAAGCAATTCCTTATTCAGAGGGGTTCGGGTTTTGCTGTAGCACAGTGAGTACTATATGGCGCTGTCGTGTCATTATTAGCATCATTTTCCAGAAATTGTTAGTGTCTATTCGGATTGTTTGTTCCATTTGGGCGTAAATTGAATCATCATTCTTTATCCTCTTCCTTTTTGTGACGGTCGACCAGAGTTTGTGTGTGGAATTTCTGTGGGACTTGGTGAGTTCTATTGTGGGTGAGGGGTCTCTGTACAGCGTATTTGCAAACAGGCTTTCGGCCCAGCAGCAACAAGAGGAGAGGAGAGGGGCCTAAGTGTAGCCTATTCACCGACAGGCTTTTGGCCCAGCAGAATGGGGAGGTTTCAGGTTCAAGTAAATGGAGCTATGTTCGGACTTTCAAACCATGGTTGCTACATATGACAGGAAAAAGAAATCCTATTCCTAGGTATCGGTAAAAAATTGCCTCTTAATTACTAGCATTACAGCCTTGATGGGTCCTTGGAGATCCTAAGAACTGTGGCGGAGCAAAAATATCAAATTAGAGTACTTAAAAAATGTGAACTAAAGTTGAATCATCTAATAAGATCTTCTCTTTCTAATAATGATTATCTTAATGGGAGTTAAGTTCGGCACTCGCCTAAATCACCGGTTCCTCTATGCAATTAATGCATTTGAACAAGTGAATTAGAAATTGGAAATAGAAGATGAATTCTTGTAAATTAACTTAATAAAAAGAAAAAAAACTATTTTTTTTTATTTAAAAAGAGGGTGAAAAACATCACCCTTTCCCAAAAAGAAAAAGAAAAAAAGAGGGTGACAATTATCCAAATCCATGAACTCCACTATGCTGCTGCTAGCCACGTTATTTATACTACTCGTAAAAGAAATTACTTGTCTGGCTCTAAAACTTCTGTTCTTTTAAAAAAAACTGAGCTACTTGTGTTCACCGACAAATGAGAGCTACTTTTCAGAAAACGCTTGCAACACGAAAACATAAATTCTCAACGAATCCCAACTTATTTGATGGAAGATGACGTCGTAATACAAAACAAATCTTGCACTAAAGCATCAATCGTGTCTGCTCATGTTGTGCAGAAAACACAGATAGACACAAGCTTCCCACATTCACCGTAAGTGCGAACCACTATCCCTGCCATCTAATGGACACCATCCACCATTCAGGCGGATGAGTCACGAATTAAAGTCCACATTTGAAACAAAACAGAGTAGAAAACTAGAAATGACTTATCAATATATAGCCAGTTCAAACTTAAAGCACTGAGTTTCACCAAGGAAAAAAAAACCAACCACCAAGCATCATAATGTCTCGGCTAAAACAAAGTTCAAAAGCAACTAAAGGCATTGCAGGGGCAGGTTTATCAGTTGCAGTTTCTGGATTTTTTACGAAATCTAAACATACTGATCATAGCAAGTATCTTGAAAGTCAACAGAGCTAGAGAGGACTGCTCAAACACTCTTTATTATGCCCAGAAACAGAAATTACTAAGTACTCAACAACAAACTTATTGACTCATCAACAACAACAATAACATGCTACGACACTATAAAATCTATTCGGTACCACATTACAGAGATAATGCAACACAAATACAAGACCTCTTGATCAAACTTATTGACTCAACAACAACAACAACAACAACAACGACGACGACGATAATAGTATGCTACCGCTCTAAAAAATTTATTCGATACGGCATTTCCCATATCACAGCTCTTCCATTTTGGTCTGGTAGAAGAAGTTGAAGTTGTTGATGCCAGTGTAAACGCCATCATCCAAGTTGTTGATAACTATGTTGCCATTCATAAGCGTGTCGCGCTGAGTATAAGAGAACGGAACGTCACATGAACCCTGTGTCGCTAGGAGACTTATCGTGACCTTGCTCATTGGTGGCACGGTGGTCGTGTACTCAGTCCTCACTTCGTTCTCGGTTGTCACAGTTTCGCCCCACTGGTATGCTCCGGTAAACTCAGTTGAAACTTCAACCGTTCCTTGTGCTACGAATGGAATGCCCGTTTGAATTTTTGTTGTCACGCCTAACTTCAACGAAACGCTGCCATTCCAAGTACTGCTCCTGGAGTCTTTATGCGAGAAGCCCAGTGTTTTAGTGTCGGACACTGGCTTATCGTTTTCGGCACTTGAACTTGCAAATGAGATGATGTTCTGGTTGTAGATTCTCGCATCCAAGAGGCGAAAATTGACATTATAAATTTCCCTTGAGATAACAAGCTCTTCAACCACCAGGCGGGCAAACGTGGAAATGGTGGTTTCTCCAGCATTGAGACAGCTCGTCTTGCCCTCGGTGGTGAGCCTCTTGCAGAAATTGTTGTTACCCAAATTGCGGAGAGCGACGATGTTGTCGCCAACTTTTACCGGGGAGAACAACGTGTCTGAGTTGTTGGTGGTGGAGTCATTTGAGTCGGCCCATATCCAATTAGGACTGCGCCTCCAGAACTTGCCAAAGTGATTGTTCTTGATGCGGACGCTTCCGTCATTAGTGATGAACACCTCGTTCCCGACCGTGGGATCTCCATAGTCACTGGACGCGAACTGCAGATACTCGTGTCTCTCGATCCAGCGTGCGCTGAGGTATAGGTCGTTGTCCCCCTTGAACGCGATGTGTTGGGGCAATATCAACAGCGATTCCCAATCGACAATACCGAAAACATCAGGGTTATTAATACTAACCGATGGTGGTAGTGCCAATAGGCTCTGTGGTGGGGCGCTGGTGTTCCCCAGCAACACCACGGAGGTTATATAGCCCCCGAGCTGAACGTGGCGAAGTAGAACAGTAGTAGTATTAGTACTACTACCTCCTGCTACCGTAATAGGCTCGAACAAGGTACATGACCATTGGGATTGGTCTTCCTCAGGTTCATCCGCCGCTGCAACAAGGGAGGAGTCAGAGCTTGACTTAGCTACCCAGTATTTGTTACTGTAACAGCATCTTATGTGAACAAATCTATTGTTACTCCTTGCCCTCTCAATTTCGAACTTGACATATGGGCTCACGATCTCCTCTCCACTGAATTGGAGAAACCCATGTCTCTGCCCGTCCTCAACTAGGTAGCGCAAGTACTTTGTTGGGTGGAAAGATGATTGGATCGCCGCAAACCTTGGCAATGCCAACGCCATTCTCTCGATATCGTTAATTAGCTAGCTATATAGTATTGATCTGATGAGCTTTTTTTCTTTTGCTCTTGTGCTTTTCTTTCCTCCTCCCCTGACTGATGATATGTATGCAATTTATAGTGGAACTTCGATCGGTACGGTACGTGCATGGCCCAACCAAATTGAGGGCGTGTTTGATTGTAGATTTCGTTTTGGGGGGATTCGTAATGAGGTGGAACTAAGATTGAGATTGAGAATGAGGTGGGATTATTAATGAGGGGATGAATTATTTATTTATATTTGTTTTGCATAGGATTGGTATTGGAATTGAAAATGAGGTGGGATTATAAATAACATGTTTGTTTTGGTTAGGATTAGGATTGGGATTGAGGTGGATTTTTAAACTGGTTTTACTCATTCCCATGGGGATGAGATTCGTAATAACACCCCCCATGGGTTGACTAATCCCATCAAATGGAGGGATTGGTATTCCCATGGGATTTGTAATCCATGGGATAAAAATCTAACCAAACACACTTTTTGAACTGCACTTCACTTTCGTAGTCCTATCCCAAGCTCCAATCCGGCTATCAAACACGTCCTGAAAGTAGTCAAGCTAATTAGATATTCTCTCCGTTTCAAATTGACAGTCCACCATAAAAAGTCATGCCGTTTTTCAAATAAAAAAATCAACTACTTCCGTATATAATTTTTTGAATTTTTTCACATCAAATTAAAGTATTAATCGAGATCTTTAATACGGTGCGAAAAAATTTGAAAAATAATGCACCGAAAGAGTTGATTTTTTGATTTGAAAAATGGTAAGAGAGAGAAAGTGAGACTCTCAATATGGAACGGAGGGAGTATTAATTTTCTGACCGACCTGCATGCCTCTTGTCCTCATTTTATCATCTCCAACTGAAAAACGTGTAAATCACACGTATGCAATTTTTAGTGTAACTTCGGTGCATGGCCCAACCCAATCGAAAGTGGTCCAGCTAAGAAATTAATTTTTCCACCGACCTCGATCTTGTCCTCGTATCATCATGTCCAGCAGAAAAACGTGCGTGGTATACAGATAACTGACGAGGACTGTTTAGTGTGTTTATCAGTGCAATCTGAATGAGAAATTAGAAGATTAGATCGAATACTTACACATATTCAATCAAGCCGATTTTTATTGGCCCCTTCATTTAAAAAAAAAATTATTAAACGGATCGGATTATATGTGCGAAATCCAAAATAGGTCCCACATACCAAGGTGTGCCCCATCGATGGCCGTAGTCGGGTTGTTTTCTATATTACCAACCTCTTGTCCTCTCTCCTACCCCAAGTGGAAAACGTGTGATAGGTACACACAACCCAAAACATAAATGCATTACACTGTTCTCTCATAATTTGTTGAGTACATCTACGGTTCACATCAATTTCTACTATGTACCAAATGAGGAAAGAATACAAGTTTCATAGGCTGCCAAGGTTCTAAATATTGTACCGATTAAGGTACTGTTACCGGCATGTTTTCGGGTATAACACACCCTTTCCGCAGGATAAAAAAAAAACACACACTTACTGCGAAATCTCATTGCAAAATTGCATGCCATTTATAACACCTTCAAATGTAGGTACACACAACCCGCAAAGAGAACAAAAAACACAAATGCAAGACGTTCCCCAATATTTGTTATGCACACATAACTAGCAAAGAGAATTACACCGACCACGTACATGCGGTACACGTGCGAGTATGTATGGCACCACGTGAGGGCACATCTTTGTGGATAACCCCGACCACGTTTTTTTTTTTTCAAAAAAAAAAAACCCCGACCACGTTTGAGACAATAAAAGTGTGGAGAATTTTATTCCACATCACATGAAAATCACATGACATAATGAAAGAATCTTTCCCCCTAATAGAGCTTTCAAGCATTTAATTTTCCAAGGGCTTAGGCCTGAAACTTAGGGTTTGTTCTCTTTTAAGATTTGAAGTTCAACTCTTCTCGTCAGCAACTTTTGGAAGCACCTTATCCTAAGCGTATAAAACGATGGTAGGAGGGACTGTAGCAATTAGTCAGATTGTAAGGCACCTATTTTTTTTTCTTTCACAGATTGTACAATATATTTACACTTACACGTATAGCTAGGTTAGAGGGATTGAGAAATTCTGTAGTTCACCTTGTACTATAGGGCATGTAGGTCAACAAATCTGGAATGAACGGCTCAGATTTAATCCGAGCTCCTATAGATATGAATCGTTCATTGTTCGGATAAAAATTCGAGTCGTTCATTGCCAAAATCGATAACCCGAATGCGCCATATATGGCTTGTAGTTCGCCGAACTACAGGATCCCCGAATCTGTTTTGCTGTAGCACAGTGAGTGCTATGTGGCGCCGTCATGTGTCATTATTAGCATCATTTTCCAGAAATTGTTTGTGTCTTCTGGGTCGTTTATGCCATTTGGGGGTAAATTGAACCACCATTCTTTTTTTTTTGGTAAAAGACGATTCATTAAAACAAATTAAGCGTTTACAAGTCTAGGGTATGTAATCCCCCTCAAATCCGCATACAATAATATAGCAATACAACTTGGAATAAAAGGGTAGATATGAAAATCTCCCACCGACACTGGGGCATCATTTGCCAACGCATCCGCACAGCGATTTGCTTCCCGATAGAAATGGTTGATGGCGAGCACATCAAGCTCTAGCATCAGAGACCTGCAATCAAGCAATATGTTACGAAGCGGATGATTCACAGCATTAGCATCGTTGAGCAGTTGACTAGGAGTATTTTGATGATATTTTATACATCACCGGAGTATTTTGAATCTCTGATGATTGACTGTAAATGGGCGTGTTTGTTATCTCTTTTTTTTTTTGTGTGTGTGTGTGTGTGAAATGTAAGAGGTCCAAAAGGCTACATGTACTCGGGCATCGAAAGAAAGAAAATACTTATTTTTTTGAATTAAAAGAGATGTATTATAAGAAAATGACCTGCTTAAGTACTTATAAAAAATAAGAATCTTGGCGGAACATGGTCTTATTACATTAATAGATGGCATGCTTGTCATCTTCAACCTTTTTTCCGGTAAGTGTAAGTAAGAGAAGATCTTATTGGATGGTTGAACTTTGGTTCACATGTTTGAAATACTCTAAATTTGATATTTTTGCTTCGCCATAATTTCTTAGGATCTCCAAAGACCAGTCAAGGCTGTAATGCTGGTAATTAAGGGGCAATTTTTGGACTGATACCTAGGGCTGCAAACGAGCTGAGTCGAACCGAGTTTTGTCTTGCTTGAGCTTGGCTCGCCTTAGTTTTCCTCAGCTCGAGCTCGAATCGGACTGAAATATGTGGGCTCGAATTCAGCTCGAACATATATTCAAAAGCTCAAGCTCAGCTCGGCTCGGCTCGCATGGCTCGTTCGGTACGTATATGGATATTGGTATATATATGTATGTAGATATGTATATGTAAGTATATATTTGTACTGTATGTACTGTATATGGTGGCTCGCGAGCTCAACGAGCCGAGCATCAAGTGGCTCGAGCTCATTCGTTTGCTTGATGAACCGAGTTCGAACGAGCCATTAGCGAGCCGAGTCAAGAGCCGCTTGCGAGTGGCTCGATTCGTTTGCAGCCCTACCTATACCTAGGAATAGGAATTTTTTTCTCGCCCCGTCATATATATATATTTAGCATCGGTGGTTTGAAAGTCCAAACATAGCTCCATTTACTTGAACCTGAAACCTCCCCATTCTGCTGGGCCAAAAGCCCTCTGGCGAATAGGCTACACTCAGACCCCTCTCCTCTCCTCTCGTTGCTGCTGGGCCGAAAGCCCGTTTGCAAATAGTCTGTATTGAGACCCGTCACGCACAATATAACTCACCAAGTCCCACAGAAATTCCACACACAACCTCTGCGGTCGACTCGTTTTCTCTAAAAACAGTCACTGCCTCTCGGTCACACTTTATTACTCCCTCCGTCCCAATTTAATTGTCACTTTTGAGAGTTCGTGCAACTTTTCAATTAATTATATCTTGTAATTTATAATATTTTAGGTGATTTTGAAAACATTGTATTGTAGAATAAATCGAGATCTATCAAATAAGATCTATATTGGATATAGAACTCATTATAAATTTAAAGATATAATTAGTTTTTTTATCTAGTTAGAATAGAACTGAAACAAATAAATTGGGATGAAGAGAGTATTATATATTTTAAAATAGAACCGAGAGGTAGGGACTATCCAAATTTTCAAGCGTTAAGCACTATCATCCAATAAGATCTTCTTTTAATAACGATTACCTTAATGGGAGCTAAGTTTGGCACTCGCCTAAGTCACCTCTTCTTGGATTGCGCTTCTTTTTTTGCCTTCTCCTTGTCTTCTTCATGACTTCATCCTCTATGCAATTAATGCATTTGAACAAGTGAATTAGAAATTTTAAATAGAAGTGGAATTCTTGTAAAGTAACTTAATAAAAAAGGGGGGAAAAAAACCCTATTTTGAAAAAAAAAGAGGGTGAAAAACATCACCCTTTCCCACATTATACTTCCTAGCCTAGGAATCCTAGGCTAGCTTGGTTTGCTTTTGGGCTTGGATTGGTTGGCTTGTAACTTTGGGTATTCAAGCCAAGCCCACATGAATATATAAATAAATTACTATTAGACCATACCCCATTAAACTATAATGACATCACCTTTATTTTTCCTTTAAAACTACAAACAAAAACACACATTTTCAAGATTAAAATTATTCTACTATTGGTATATACAGGTCGATAAACAAAACCGTTTTCCGGTCATAATTTATTAGGAAGACATTTTGGTCGTTATCTTGGACATGCTGACATAAAAGCCCTCGTATTATCTTTTTTCCTCCCTTTCCTTATTTTTAATTTAATTTCGACGTACGTACAGAGCATTAAAACCCATGTCCCGATGTAAATGTTAGTTATATGTTGCTTAACAAAATAAAAACAATCACTTTGATCCCTGTCCATAGAACTTTCTAGTAATATTATTAATGGCCTGATCATCATAGTTAATTAACTGCGTTGTTGAGTATTAGTATGTCATTCATTTTCTTAGTACTAATTAATTTCTAAATTCCAAGTTGCTTGATCCATATTGTTTAATGAGTAATAAAGTAACACTTTAATTAATTTGTTGCACTGACCATATATTATATATGGCAATTAATAGAAATGTGGATCGCAATCATTTTGTTTGCTTTGAAACTAGTTAAAGTATTGAGTTCATGGGTTCTTTTTAAACCCATCATTTTTGTCATGTGTTTGTCCTATGCTTATTTTAGAATACAAAAAAACTTATTCTAGGATTAATTAACTGAAAAAAAAAAAAAGAAACACGAAAACAGTACCCCTGAAGTTATCATTGGACACAAATTCTTTATGTTTACCAAACCAATGTTGGACACATATAATTATTATGCTTTGAGATCTGAAACCACACAATTTTAAGCAATCAACAATATTTACATATTTATATACCTCTTTCTTGTATTTAATCTTCTACTTTACCAAATCCAATATTAGTTTACAACAATCTTTTATTAAGCAGCTTTGGAAGTTTCTCAGAACAATCGAAACTCCCAGATATTTTCCCGTTTAGGATTTTTCACGTATATTTTGATGTTCTCTGTTTGTTCGCTTTTCATTTGTGCGGCTAATTAAAATATTGATTGGTGGGTTAACGACTGTAATATTTACTAAAGCGTATATACCTAGTCGAACTAGGGTTTTTCAGGTTCATTATGAAATTCGTGAAACCCTAACATAGGATCTTGGGGATACAAATAACAAAAATAAAGAGTAAATTGAAAATCAAACCAGCCAACCACACAGAAAATGTACCATGAAATGGCAAATCAATGGTACAGATTTACTTTAAAGTGCATCTGTACTGTTGATTTACCTTTTTGGTGTTTATTTTATTTGTACCTAGCACTCCTCGTTAATAAAGTGAGGAAATTTACTTGGACGGAGATCGACTTAACCCAATTGAGATCACCCCTGACCTGGCTTTGATGCATGTGTCATTTCTGGGAGACATGCAATCTAAAAAACCAATCCTGAGAAACCAATTGGTAAAAGTGGAGTAGTTTATCGACTACATTAACGAAATTTGGGTGGCTTACGTGAGTAATACATAACGAGTCTAACAAAAGGCTCAACATTCATAAACGTCAGAGTTTAATTGTTCTATTCAATCTTTTTTTTATAAAAAAACTCGTTCGAATTGTTGACTTCTATTGGTTTGTCATTTTAGAAAAAGACAATAGAATCTGTATATTGGTTAATGATGTGTTCTGGGGAAAAGATTTCAAAGGAGTTTGAACTAGATAAGCTCCCAATTAAACTCGGATGGCCGATGGTCAAGACTTGATACTTAAGAGTTTGTTACCTCCTAAGATTTCATGATCAAACTCTCTCAGGGGATATCAATTTATTTGGGGTCAATTCATACGGGGCTTTTGCTCTAGCTTTAGTTGGACTTTCCGCAAATGGGTGGTGAAATTGGGCATCAGTATTAGTGGACGTTGGTTAGTGATGTTGTTCTGGGAAAAAGATTTCAAAGGAGTTTGAACTTGAAAAGCTCCCAATTGAACCCTAAGGGTTGGCCGACAGTCAAGACCTGATACTTAAGGGTTTGCTCCCTCTTATGATTTCATGATCAAACTCTCTCAGGTGCTATCAACTTATATGAGGTTTGTCCATACATGGCATTGGCTCTGGAATTAATTGAGCTCTCCGTAAGTGGATGGTAGAATTGGGCCACAGTATTAGTCGAGGTGCATGTAAAGTTGACCGAATACGTACTTGAGTTATATATATATACACACATATAAAGGATAAGCTCCCAATTGATGATGGTTACCTCCACAAAATGCCCTTTAGAAAAGATGAAAAGGACTCAAAACTTACAGACATTCAAGATTAAATTAATGCAAAGATGAGCCCAAAATCAAATGTGAAAACAAACCGTTGACATAACGCTAGCCGATTCCAAAATTAATTAAATTAACATTTGATTAATTTTGAAAGAGTCTGAAATAATTAAGCTGGTGGAGGTGTGACTAGCTAGCTAGCTAGAATCAATATTCCAAACCAATCACCATCTGTGATCACGTGGTCGCCTCAACTTTGGTCGGCTGTTTAGCCCCTATTTAAAATCCCCAATGCCGATGTTAGAGAGTTGTTGGCATCCACATCGGATGTGGATGACGCGCCGTATCGATTTATAAGACGACACCTACGCGACGCTTTCGTTTCTAAAAAAAATGTTCGAGTTAAAAGTCTGAAAGGACAAATGGCCTTTCAGGCTTGTTGTTGGGTTGGGTCAAAGCGGACAATATTATTTGATGGAGGCTAAAACACGCATTTTATCTAGTGCTAGCGCGATATGGTCACACCCGTAAGGGGCGGGAATGTTGACATCACATAGCATCCAAACAATGTCCAACTGATCCTTTGGCTGGGTCAGAGGTGATAGTGCAATTTCAGGTGGAGGCTAACTAGATCACACATACTTCTTACATGGTATCAGAGCAAAATCCTTGTCTAAGCCCTGAAAATATCAGCATATCACATCAAATCCACGTCACAAGATGCTTTTGTTTAAAGTTGGCGTCTATCGTGCTTAAAAGTTCAAAGAAAACAAACCCGTGAAACCAACGCTTGGGGTTCTGACGGGTCGGATTGGGTCAAAACGGACAAAAGCAAGAGTTGGAAGAAATAGGGTGTATTATTATTAATAATTAATTAATTAAGCCAATTAATTCACAAACCAAAAGCAGCTTCCTAGAAAGTGATCAAGAACATGCAGCTAGCATTATTAAGCGAGAGATTCGAAGTCTTAGGTAGGTGCTCATCACATGAAAGTAATAGTGTTCGTTTTTCTTTGCCAGTGGCGGGTCCATGCTTTTCACCAGATTAGCTTTGTCGATATAATTCTTTATTTA
>BPLS01000171.1:0-70180 GCA_019656275.1 Rhododendron kiyosumense | reverse complement strand
GAGAGAGAGAGAGAGAGAGAGAGAGAGAGAGAGAGAGAGAGAGAGAGAGCAGATCATATATACTGTACTTTTCGTATCATCGATCCTAGTATGCATCATAATTATCTACTGCATGCAACAATTTTATAAGGCAGTACTAGTCGTATGTGTTCAGCAATCTATTATATATACATAGGAATATAAATAAACAAATATTCATCATTTACTTTTGTTTTCTTGTTAGGGACATCCCCACTCCCCACAATATTCATCTTTATTGAAATTTTATACGTTTTCCCCCCCTATTTTATTGCGTAAAGGGCCTAAATGGTGCACAGTAAGTACACCGTCACTTGGGGAGAAAGGAGTCTATGTAAGCAAAAACATTTATTTATCCAAGTTTCAAAAGCTTTTCTAGCTAGCTAGTTATTTTTTCGATAGGCTGCTTTTCCAGCTAGTTAATCTTAAAGTTAATTAATTTGGAAAGATAATCTTCACTTACATGGTCCTGTGTTTTTTTTTCCTGTTTTTCCGCTTTGTTTTCCTCTCTCGGTAAGCGTGTGTGCTTAGCGAGTTCATCTCTCGATGTACCATTTTCGAGCTAATAAAATTTTCTTTGCCGAGCAAAAAAAAAAATATATCACAGCAATGTCCATCAATAAAACAATCAAGTTGAATCTTGCAAATAACTTAACCTTTGAGGCAATTAGAATAGCATAGAGAAAGAACGGCGTCGCATTGGTCTATGGAGTATCAATTTTTGATAACTTAGGTGTCCAGTTCAACTTATAACGCGTACATCGATCGATTAGTTTTGAGAGACCAATTCTACTGCCTACTCTCGAGATCCCAATTAACGACAGTCTATGAAGTACTGATTTTTTTTTTTTGCTCGGCAAATGAACGATTTTATAGATCTCGAAGGGGTACATCGAGGACAATAAATCTTAGCTCTCAGAGCCAAAGAAAACCAACACAACCATAAGAAAAATGAAACAAGTCATCCAACAAAAGGTTGAATGACGCCCCTACGAATTATGTTACAATTTTACTTTCTGAATACCATATAAAAATACCTTAAAATCCTCCACAGAGTACACTTTGATATCGAATTTTGCTTTCATCCACTTCGCGACCCTTGTTTATGAAGTACTAATTAAGTGTCTTAGTAGAAGAAAAAAGAAATGCAAGAACCTGTACATGGATTAGAAAAAATAATAATAATAATAATGAGACATCAACTTTTTTCTGTGACTGCATAAAGCAGCAATATCCTTGATTAATGGTCAATATTCCTTTTTTCTTAGGATCCCCGACTATATATATAATTGGAGAGCCATTAACAATATTCTAATTCTCTCCAACAAAATGAAAAGTTTGAAAAGGAGGCATTATTATCAGACAAAGTTCGAGGGGCTCCTAAAGAAAACAAAATATTATTGCAGGAAGGATTATCTTAATTTTGTGATATGAGCGTGGCAAAAGAATTAAGCGCGTGGTCTCTTGTGTCCTAATACTATTGATAATATTATGTGGGGGGAGAGGTTATTCAATGCGCCAGCGGACTCATAATTTGAATTCAGAGATGCACTATTCGAAAAGAATTCAATTTTGTTGTTGCATGTTGTTCATAAAAGTGTGAAAAGGTCATCATTAAATTTTGTCGTGGTTTTTTTCCATAAAAATATTGTTCCAACTTTCTTGTTGTCTTCAAGCGAAAACCGTTGAGATATTATTGTTGTTCGTGACTTTGAGTTTTTAAAAATCAAACTTTACATTATTTGTATAAAATTAATTAAATTGTCGAAATACTAGTATGTGCCTAACCGAATTATCTTAGTATAAAAAACAATTACAGATTTGAAACTGGGGAGGGGTGACACTCTTACCTCCACCATTTGGCTCCGCCACTGATTCAATGTCAATGGAATGCTATCATGTCATGCCTCAAGTCCCTCATTCGGCAAACATTGCAGTTGGCTGGGATTCATACACTTAGTATTATGGTAATGGTGGAAGAGTCTAGACTGGATAGCACGTGGCGGTGCCTCATGGGCACGTAATAATTTTTCCTAAGGTGATGAGAGAATAAGATAGAGACCCCGTAGGAATTCAGGGAAAAGACACGTCTCAAACCTTAGCACTAGTATATCCATGGACAGGAGAGAGAGAGAGAGAGAGGGGGGGGCGCATGTGGTCATGGGAAATTGGAGCGGACCTAAACAATGGGGTCAGTGGGTCAGGCCGTGTCTTCCGGGCGACTTCCTCTCTCTCTCCATCTCTATCTAATTCTTCTCTCTCTAGATTTCTGTAATCTCCACTGCAATTACTACTACTTTCGTAACTGTCCAGCTTTTTTGCGGAAAATTACAAAGTTGGGAAGTAATATGTGAGAGACAGAAGAAGTGAAGGGTTGTAAGTGTAACGCCTGTTCTTTTATCCGCAGAACAACAAAATTAAGCACTAGCAAAGCTAGCACACAGTACTGATCACGATTCCGAAGCACCCAAAAATACACTAGCACACAGTTGAAAGCCCGGCCCCCTTTCACTTTTTTCTTTCTTTCAATGTTTTTGGTTTCCACTTTGTAAACAAGGGTTGCAAGGGGTGGACATAACAAGTTTTTTGCTACCTAAATGGAGTGAAAACTTATTGATAAACGTGTTGAGAAAGAGGGGTGGTTCTAGGAACCTCAAGTTAATAAGAACCCAACGAATGTTATATAGAGTCTTGATATGAATGGGCTAGTGATGAAAGACATGGTTGTTATGTTTATCAAGAGTATGTTGATGAGTCTTAAGGCCCCGTTCAGCTAAGATTCTTCTTTTTTAAATACTTATTTTCTGTTATACGGCACAGGTTATTCTAACACAATACATCATCTTTAATTCAAAAATATGTACTTATTTGAAAAAGAACTACTTATTTTTGTTAGTATCGAGATATCACCATTTAGAGAAAAATCACAACATGGCCATTGGCTAAATTAGTGAAAGATGCGAGCAACTTCATTTATCAATTGTAGCTAAAGTTTTCCCTTGTAGTTGTCTCGATGTACTTTTTGTCGAGTTCTTTAATAAAATTTTGTTGTCGATAAAATATACTTCATTTATCAATACTATAGATTGATATGTCAACAGTGCTATCAAAACAGCCACACAAAAAATATAAAGAAGAAGTTAAAAAGTAGCTTCAATATATGTAATAGTAATATCACATGACAGCATTATCAATTAATGAAATAGAATAACTACCGCATCCGTGTTGAATTAGGGATCTATTATTTAAATGTTACGAACACATTTAAATTCGAAACATTATGGTTCATCTTTTTATTGTTATTTTTATTTTTTATGTTGGCCTTTTATTCATATTTGTTTTTGAGCGGGGAAAATTCTTGTTTTGATGTTTATTACTAATACGGAATAGTTTATTTGAATTTCATTCTAAATAGAATAAAGTTAAGAGAAATCATGTGTTAATGTCTAGAAAAGGTTTTAATGTCATAGAATGTCATAAAGAGTAATTTTATGATTTCTCTTTAAAAAATTAAAGAGGAAACATAAACTTACTCTCTTTAGGCACGAGTTATATTTATAGTTAGGAATTTTTTACCTCACAATAGATCGGGTGACGCCATTTGCGTAGCCCTTGATTAAGTGCTCGTAGAGCGCGCACTGCTACGGATCCTCCACATATTTGTGTAGACTTATGGAGAGAGAGCCTTTGGAGGAGCAATTAAACATTTCCCTTTAACCACACATTTAGACATCAATAGATGCTAAGGGGCAAGTATTCTTATGGGTGATGAAGGCCTAACACTTAATGGTTTACTTCCTTCTAAGATTTCATAATCGAAATTTTTTAGCTGCTATCAACTCTTATGGGAAGTCCATATGGAGATTTGCTTTGACTTTAGTAGGACTTCTCTCAAATAAGCAGTAAAATTAACCTGTAGAATTAATCAAAATTCATGTAAGCTAATACGAACAACTGAGTTATAAAAAAAAGTAAGCATCATTTTCTAATAATCCAATATACACCCAATAATTTCTCGAGAACATGGGGGTGTTAAAGGGCTAGGAGGGTGCGATTGAAGAGAGAGAGAGAGAGAAAGAGAGGAGGGGGGCCCATCGACCGCCCATGCGCACGCTGTCTTACCCAAACTTAACCCATCATCCATCTAAATTCTAACCCTAACCCCAGAACAACTCTAAACCCAACCTCACCTCTCTCTCTCTCTCTCTCTCTCTCTCTCTCTCTCTCTCTCTCCAACTTTGTTCTTCATTTCTCCCAAACCCTCACCAAACAGCAACGAAAGAGCAAACTGAACGCCAACATACAAAACCATCCCCATGAGATCAGGTAGAAGAAAGATGTCCAATTCATCAGCTGTTTCAGTTTCAGCTGAAAATCTGGTAGCTGCTGCAGCTTCCCCCAAAAAACCCATCAATCCTTTTTCAGGTTAAGTTTGTTATCATCACTTGATTCATCCAAAAGCAAAACCCTCATAAAAAACCCCGGAAAACTCTCTCTCTCTCTCTCTCTCTCTCTCTCTCTCTCTCTCTCTCATGGATCCAGTTCGACCCCTTCCACCTCCTTTCCACACAAGAGATCTCCAACTCCACCACCCTAACTACCAACACCACCAAAACCAGATCAAATCCGAAGACAACAAGAACAACAACTCATCAGCTGGCGGCGCCACCACTTCGGAGGGCAAAGAATCACTCTCCCTCTCCGGAGAAGGAGAGGTCACGAGGCGACCCCGCGGACGCCCCGCCGGATCCAAAAACAAGCCCAAGCCCCCCATCATAATCACAAGGGACAGCGCCAACGCCCTCAAATCCCACGTCATGGAAGTCGCCAACGGCTGTGATATCACCGAGAGCGTCTCCACCTTCGCAGCGCGGCGGCAGCGAGGCGTTTGTATTTTAAGTGGCAGCGGAAACGTTACTAACGTTACCCTCCGGCAGCCGGCCGCACCAGGCGCGGTCGTCACTTTACACGGCCGGTTCGAAATTCTATCAATATCGGGTTCTTTTTTGCCGCCTCCGGCCCCACCTGCCGCGTCTGGCCTGACTATTTATTTAGCAGGCGGACAGGGACAGGTGGTGGGAGGTAGCGTTGTGGGCCCGCTCTTGGCGTCAGGCCCTGTGGTGATTATGGCCGCTTCGTTCGGGAATGCCGCGTACGAGAGGTTGCCGTTGGAGGAGGAGGAGGGGCCAGGAAGCGGAGGGAGTGGTGGCGGCGGCGGCGGATTGGCGTCACCTCCGGGTATGGGTGGTCAACAGTCAACACCACCACCGCAACACCACCAACAGCAGCAGCAGCAACAACAACAGCAGATGATGGGTGATCCTAATAATTCACCTCTATTTCATGGGTTACCTCAAAATCTGCTAAATTCCATGCAATTACCAGGTGATCCTCATCATCAACAAGGGTATTGGGGAACAGGTCGCCCACCTTATTAACAAGAAAAGATGATACCTTAATTTAACTAGCCCTTGTTTAATTTGATTTTCTACTTGTTTTTCTTTTCTTTTTTTACTTTAATTCCCAAGTGATCATCTCACCTTATTGCATTTTCCTTCTTTTTCTTCTCCCTTTTGGTACGTCGTAGTTGTGTTAACTAAACATTTTAGTTAATTGGTCTTGTTGTTAATTAATTAGTTTGGTTTTCGATTGAAGAGAATTGAAGAATTCTAAGTGGGTTTGAGAAAATTTCATCTGAGACTAAGCTTTTGGAGTTCATTCCTCATGATAGTAGTTAAGAGGATTACGAGGATGGGAATGGGCAATCCCTCTCTCTCTCTACTAATTTTTTGTCGCTATCTGTTTTTTTTATAACTCAAGGTGTCCGAGACAACTCATTTTATGTAGCTATTTTCAAGGATCATTCACTTACTCTTCTCTTCAGAATAATATAACGCGTTAATGTGTGTCCATGGTCTTTTGTGAAGGTTTCCTATTTTGGTTTATCATTCAGAGGTATAGAATATAACTCAAGAAACAACCTTAAAAGACATCTTTTATAAGAAACCTACAGTACTATAGTCGGTATCACATAGTTCCTAAGTTATTTAATAGATTTTTTTATTTATCCGTAGTACATTTTTTTAGGAGATATTTTTCGTAAGTAGCCACATTTCTCTCTCTCAATATATAACTCAAGCTGCTGCTGCTGCTTCTCTTCTTTTTTTTTTTTTTTATCAAATATATAACTCAAGCTTGGTACTAGATTGTTGTATTTGTTTACTACGGTACTATATATTAGTTTTATGAGTTAGTTAATTGAAATATAGAAACAGATTTTTTTAATTTTTCCAGAATTTTATAAAAAATGATGCGGGTGGTTCTTTAATTATAAAAAACAACTGTATCGTTATTTCAGAAATACAATTGTATCTATTTTCTACTTAAGAAATGCTATAGAATTCTGCATACAAGTAAATTAATTTTCTTTTATTTTTATTAGCTGCAAAAGTCCAGTTGAATAAATGAAAATATTTTATTTCAATTTCTTGAAGAATAGTTGGAGGGCACGCAAATGAATGATGATAAGTACTAGCGGTAGAGGAGGGAAGAGGTATGGGCAAAGAGCACACTGTCTGTGTTTTTTTGACTGACTGTTTTCTTAGGGTTTCATGGCATACATGAATGAGAGAGAAAGAGAGAGTCAGTGTGTCAGAGAGACAAATACAGACATTGGGCATTGAGTTCTACACGTGCACTGCTCTGATCTACCAAAAATACTCATTTCCAAGGTCACCAAACCGAACGCTTCAATGTTAAGGCAATACTCCCCCTCTCTCTCTCTCTCCCTCTCTCTCTCTCCAAGAGATCACCAAGCAGGGGATTCTGTAGAGCAGACTGCTACCTATAAGGTTGTAGTGTATCACGATAATCATCCATCTTAATAAATTTGGACTGTTAAAATTACTTTTGGACAGTTTGAATAAAGTCTTACCGTCTTGTAGTGCAGAACTGTACTATAGGTTTCCGAATCCCACTATTGTGAGGTAAGTCATAACTTTACATGTGGGAGTTGATAGTGGAGGAGCTAGGATATTCAAATGAGGAGTGTATGATATATTTACATTCCGTTATTTGGTTGGGTTAAGAAGATAAATAAAAAGAATTTCAAAGAGCAACATAAAATAACTTGAATATTGAGAGGACTAAAATATATTTGTGTAAACCTTTCGTTGTGAATTAAATTATGATACCGTAAATACTTGATTTTGTAGATCGAGGATCAATATCATTTGAATTTTATAAACTCCAGCAGTGCTACAGGATATAGTTAAATACATATGTAATGTTGGGGGATGCCGCGGCTTTTGCCGGCCGCACCATACCTCCACCATGTAGTATGATCGATGGTAATATCGCGTTGACAATCCGCAAGTACTCTCATATGGATTCGGTTGGTGGAAAACAAGGGATATCTCATGTAATTTTGTTTGTGATTCTCTATTAATTGATAGTAATAACATAATTAGGATGATGTCACTGGGATCTGAAAAAACTAGGTCTGGTTCATTGTACTCAACTCCTACCCTCTACCATTTTATATTACTCCCAGATCGACATACTTTCATATATTAATTATTACACCATTCTTTTAAGAAAAATCTTGTCCGATAGGTAGACACACACACACATATACATATATATTTATTTATTTATTGCTCATTTCTGATTAGCTTAATTTAGTTTTTTGGACGATTAGAGACCTACTGCGCGCGCGTGGCATTTGAACTTTGATTTTAGGAGACTTTCAAGTCTCACCCCGTTAATTGTGTTTATTCACCCCCTTCACACATTTTGCTTTCCTTGATCTTCACCTTATTTTTGAACAATTGTAAGTCGTAGGATAATTGGTAATCTAACAAACCAATAGAAATATGTGTGTGTGAGAGCATATAGCTAGCCCTTTTTTTTTTTTTTTCCGGTCAATCAGAAATTCAATAAAACTTAAGAAAGAAAGTATCACATTAAGAGTACAAACAGAGTTTTTGGGCGACTGAGCATATAAGCTCACAACCTAATCTAGCACTTGTTTGATATTCAGGCTATCTCTAATTACAAATTCTCTCATCGCGATAGGCATGTCCATAACAAACACAAGGTCTTCCGTGTGTTCAGCTCCCAACCTAGCAAGGTGGTCAGCACATTGATTAGCCAAACGGAGAATATGCCCAATCGTAGTGTTAGTCTGAGCCAATAATAAATGAGCTTCATTGATCAGCACATTCTTGGGGTGATTGCTTGGGTTCCCTTCCATGATGAGGTTCACTGCTACGAGTGAGTCTAATTCGATCTTCACATTTTCCAGCTTCCTTTCTAATATGATTTCCAATCCCTTGTGTATGCTCCATAACTCTGCCTCCAAGCTTGAATTAAAGCTTCTCTTGCCATAGTATCCCATGATCCAATCTCCCAAATGGTTTCTGAATAAGCCTCCAAACCCTTATATTCCATTAGAGTCATACCAGCATCCATCCGTATTCAGCTTAATATTTCCTGCAGTTGGGTTAGACCACGAATTTAGGCAAGTTCTTGCTGAGCCATTAATGAGAGGGGACTTGAAAGTATCTGCTTGATCGACCAGGTGTTAATAAAATTAAACTAAAAATGCGTCCCAAGCGTAGGACTCTCGACCAGTGTAGCACAATAATTCCGGAAGTACCAGAGTCGAACCACAGAGACGGACGGACGGTGCTTACTCAAAAGTGTTGAATTCTAGTTTAATTTGGCTCTTAGGTAGCCACCCCTTGTTCAATGAGATTGATTTACTAACTAAATTACCAAACTAAATTAATTAAATAAGGATTTAAAAAGGAGAGTACAGCCGTGGGAATTCAGCGTCCGCAACTAGCCTAACCAATGTTTACTCGGGCCACAATTATTCACTTTGTTGATCTTAGAATAGGAAAAAGGATCCCTAACAAATGCGCACCACCTGTCACCAGTATCCGTGCGCATTCGAATTCCGGCGATGCCTGGGTTTTGTTTGTTAGAAGAGTTTTCGTCTTCTAAAATTGCTTAAAGATTAAATTAATTCGATCCCGAGGTAAAAACATTAATTAAACTAGCCACGAGACGCCTTTGCCCCGTGGCCGCACTCTACAGAACTACTCACTCATAATTTTATTAAACGCAGTAACAATTAAAACCCTAGATCTAAACATGCTTCGAATAATCGGAATAGAAATATAAACACGATTCCACAGACTTACGGAAGAGTAACGGATTCGATTACTGAAGAATAACAGGAATTAACGCTGGAAAACTTGAAAGAACTTCAATTAAAACTTGAATCTGCAAAATAAGAATTTAGAAAAACAGTAGCCAAAAGTTAAGAGCGATGAAAAATCAACAAAGACGTCGTTATGAAAAGCTGCTAAAATCCTAAGTAGAAAACGTACCCTAATTCTGAGCTAAAACGGGGTTTTTATACTAATCCCTATTAAAATCCTAACACAAATCGAAATGGGAACCGCCATAGGACAAAACGCCGTCGTTCCTGGGCCTTTAAGCCCTCGGTAGCGCTACACCAAAAAGGGTGTAGCGCTACCTAACCCTTTAGTTGTTCCCTTTAACTTCAAGGTAGCGCTACACCAAAAATGGTGTAGCGCTAGCGAGAGCTCTGTCCACTTCGAGTAAAAGCTATGCCATTTTTGAGCGCTATACCACATCTGCTGTAGCGCGCACCAAGGTTCTGTTCACCTTCTCACGAATTTGTGTCCAACACTTAGTCTCCACGGCCCTCCTTGCTCTCAAGCTCCATCTCGGCTTTCCAGGACATCTCTCAAAAATGCCAAAACATCTAGATTCCCTGCAAATCAATCACAAACACAAAATCCAACCACGTGCACGCATTAAATGGAAAATGAGGATTACATGCACGTCTAACGCGCTAATTTCTCCTACTTAGGCGCTTAAATTCACGAATTCCACGCGCCTATCAGTATCCATAATTTCTTGGGCATAAGCAATAATATTCCTGGCACTAACAAAAGGTGGGATTTCAATGTTATCAAAGCTTTTTTTGTTTCGATCTTTCCAAAGCTGCCATAGCGAAGTGATAAACATGATGTGCCAAGGGATATTATTACCATATCCTACAAGTCTATTGCTTCTCATATTAAGAGAAATCCATTCTTGGATTGGAGCATCCAAGTCCCCTCTCAATAAATGGCTAAAGGGAATGTGTCTCCAAAATTCCTTAGCTTTGTTGCATTTCCTAAATAAATGACTAATGCTCTCAGAATAGGTATTGCATCTTGGGCATAAGTCCGAAGTTGCAATACCTCTTCTGGCCCAAAGGTGATTGATTGGAAGACTATTGTGAAGAATAAAAAATAAAAAAGTTTTAAATTTTTCTGGCATTTTAAGTTTTCAAAACCACTTCTAACCTTTCGAGTCTAGAGCATCTTTGTTAATAATATCATAAGCAGCAGAGATGGTAAAGTTGTCATTTTCGGATCCCACCCAAGTAGGGTGATTGACAGATTGAGTGTAGAAAAAAAAAGCTTATAGCGTTTATGCTTTCAAGAATGCTGACATCAACATATGGGGCTATTTCATCCAGAACCCAAGTATCATTCACCGATCTTGTCCAGTCATTGCATTTCCAGTAGCATGGTTGGCCAGTTTATGAAGACCCCTCAACTTTCCCACTGGGAAGCTGCTATATCTGAAGAAAGCTGTTTTCTCGCATTGTTTTCTTCTCTCGGTAAGCGTATGTGCTTAGTGAGTTCCTCTCTCGATGTACCCTGTTCGAGTCAATAAAATTTTCTCTTTGCCGAGAAAAAAAAAAAAAAGAGCTTCGGGACAAGGACTGTTGTTGTATAAGAGAGAGAGTTAGAGAGTCCACAAGTAGTACCCCACCAAATTATGCTCTTCTAAGTTCCAAGCATATAAGCAAGTGTCATTGTGTGTAGCCATTAATTCATAGACATCTTCTCATTAGTAAACTGTTCAGTTGCCTAAATGTTTATCGATCCCTGGTTCTGTAAATCTTCTTCACCTCCTTGTCAATGGGATCATAGATACTAGATTTTCTTTTGACTTTTCTATTAAATTACATCTATTTGTTTGTTATTTCGAATGCATTCGCCCAATATTCAATATTCGTGAACCTTTCTTCTCATTTACGTTTCTTTTTTTTTTTCTCTCTAAAAAGAACGCACAAATTGAAATAGTACGATTCAACAACTCGTTTATTTGACTGGAATGAGCATATATATGACTAAGTTATGTGTCCAAGGGAGCTGCATATCCAGGTTTTATTTATTTATTTATTTATTTATGTGTTCTGATGTTTTGAAGCAGTCCTAAGAAATTCGTTTGGTGTCTTGGAGTTGTAAAATTCCTAATTAATATGATTACGACAACTTAATTTTCTAGGATATCTAATAATATCTGATACATAATTTCACAAAGTGTGAGAGACACGTAGGGTACCTTGAGGATGTAGTGCTACTGATTCCATCACGATTACTACATATTATATGGAGGAGAATAAATTCTTTATACCGCCGGTGTAAACTTTTGTTTCTTCCAAATTAATTACATTGCGCCACTTTTGCAAAACAGTGGTCCTAATCAATAAAATATGGCAACGTGGCGCAATATAATTGATTTGGAGGAAACAAATGTTTATACCGTTAATTTCTATATGGAGTTATATTCTTTTATTATTAGTCTTGTCAAACCAACGAACCCTAATAGAGCAACAAACATATTTGCTTCGAAAGAAAACTCAACTTATTGTCTGCTAATTGAATGTTTCTCTTCTTTTTTTTCTCGGCAAACGAAAGATTTTATTAGCTCGAAAGGGGTACATCAATGGGAAAACAAGAGTGAGTGAACACTTTACACCACACAACAGAGAAAAACAAAAAGAGCATCCAACCGAAAGTTGGATGAGACAACACCTCAAGCCAACCTTAGAGTTTCAACTTTCGGATTTCACCTAGAAAGCTCCTAAAATCTTCCACTGAATAAATCTTGATGTCATACTTTGCTTTCATCCACATCACCACCCTTGTCTTGACGAGACGTCCGATTGCATTTTGATCTG
Source organism: Rhododendron kiyosumense (assembly GCA_019656275.1). Classification (NCBI taxonomy): domain Eukaryota; kingdom Viridiplantae; phylum Streptophyta; class Magnoliopsida; order Ericales; family Ericaceae; genus Rhododendron; species Rhododendron kiyosumense. The sequence goes on along the minus strand of BPLS01000171.1, from coordinate 58,104 downwards.
GGTATTTTAGACCCACTTAGGTGTTTGAGCTTCGGCCTTTTAGATGGGCTTTGCTCCATATGGGTATCCCTTGGTTGATTTTTGGGTGGGCATAAAATTATTCTAAGCGTTGTATTCTCTGATGGGTCTCGGGTTAGGAATTTAATGTTTTCATTCTTTGCTCCTGGTTAATCTTTGATGGTGTGCGTTTTTTTTATCTTCTGTTTTTTGTTTTTGTTTTTTGCTGACAAGAGATTTCGAAATATCGTCCGGGTTAGTTTCCTGGTATAGGTATTTTATTGGATAAATACCTACAAGTATTTTCCGAAAGCATTTTGCAAATTTTCTTCTGGAATAGCAACCAAATAGAATTTCTTTGCCTTCAATAGAAATTTCACCTCTCGCCTTGTTTGGATCAAGATTTGGGAAAAAATTTCCAATTCAAAAAATATTTATTACTCTTACTTTTAATCATTACTCTACACTCATTACCCCTCATTTCTCTCTTTATCTCTCTCAACTCACTACCCTTACTTCCAATCATCAGTACTCTCATAAGAAATTTCTCAAAAACTCATTCAAACACAGCTAATCATTCAAAATGCCTTTTGCTGTCACTCTCAATCATTGCTCTGCACTTGCACTTACTAATTTTAGTTGTCTGGAATGTTTTTGAAAAGGAAAAAATTCAAAATACCCCCTAACCCTTACTCTAAATTTCAATTAGACTCCCAAACTTTCAAAAAAATCAATTTCACTCCCAATTTTATCTTTCGTTAATCAAAACGCCCCCTTCTATCCAAATGACTAACGAATTTCGTTAAAGGCCCGGTTAAATAGCGTCCTGGTCGAATTTCGATGATCCGAGCTGTTCAATGTGATCAGAACGCAATTTTAATGATACCTTCAAGAAATTAGCAAAAAAAATGATCGGAAAGGGTTTCATCCGAACAGTTCAGATGAAAAAACTGTTCGGATGAAGCCCTTCCCGGTCATTTTCTTTGCTGATTTCTTTAAGTTATTTATAAAATCACGTTTTGAACATATTGAACGGCTTAGATCATCAAAATTCGATCAAAAACGAAGAGGTGCGGACCGATCCGGATTTTGTTCAACTTAGGGCGTCTGAATTTTGCTTCAGTTTGTACTTTCCTTTTCCCGATCAAATTTCGATAATTCGAGCCACTCAATGTGTTCAAAACGTGATTTTAAAGGTACCCTCGAGAAATTAGAAAAAAAAAGACCGATAAGGGCTTGATTTGAGCAGATTTTTATTGAACAGTTTAATAAAAAACTATTCGGACGAAGTCATTTCCAATCATTTTTTTTGCTGATTTCTCGCAAATACCCTTAAAATCACGTTCTGAATATATTAAACGGCTCAGATCATTGTAATTCAATCGGGAAAGAGGAGGTCCGGACCGAAGCAAAATCTGTCGCCCTGACTTAAATCGGTCCGCACCTCCCCTTTCCCGATCGAATTTCAATGATTCGAGTCATTCAATGTGTTCAGAACGTGATTTTAAGAGTACTTACAAGAAATTAGCAAAAAAATGACCAAAAAAGATTTCATCCAAATAGTTTTTTATTAAATTGTTTAATAAAAAACTGTTCAAATCAAATCCTTCATAGTCTTTTTTTTTTTGATGTGACAACTTTTGATTATCAAATTTTAATTATAGCATTGTGGATACTCTAAACACATTCAGTGGCTCGGATTATCGAAATTCGATCGGGTCGTTATTTAACGGAGCCTTTAACGAAATTCATTAGTAATTTGGACGGAATGGAACGTTTTAATTAACGAAAGATAACGTTGGGAGTAAAATTAAAACTTTTTAAAAATTTAGAAGTCTAATTAAAATTTAGAGTAAATGTTGAGAATATTTTGAATTTTTCCCTTTTGAAAAATGCTTTCGTTTGTGGACTTCCGCGTCCACCCGCACAATGTGACCAAACACACCCGAATAATGAGTAGTTATAAGTATTTTTACTTTATTTATTTCAATCATGTCAACCAAACATTTCACTGCTGTGGGCTTAAGAAAGTACATTATAATGGGGTCATAGAGATTGATACACAATGATTTGTACAGCGCTTCAGCCGGCAAGACAGTTCAATTTTCTACTGAACACAATCATTTCCTTAAGGAAACTTTTGTCAACTTTGTTGAAGGATAATACGAGTGAGGTAGAGAGATGAAGGCCACAGGATGAGCAACGACACGTGTGTGGACTCTACAAAATCACCTCTGTCGGATATCGGTAGAGATTTGATCGATCTTCCGCATGATTTTTTGTCAGCAAAATGAGCGTAAATCAATCGATCAAGCATTTGGTAGAAAATCAATCAAGCATTAACCGATATCTGATGATGGAGTTGATTTTTTTACAAGTATGCTTAAAAAATGTTTGAAACAGTTGAGTAGCTCCGATCATTTATGTAGACGTCCAAATTAATTAGGTCTCATTGAATGCGGTGTACATTTAGTCTATACCAAATGATGTACCCATAGTTTTTAGAGAAAATTAAAGAGACATCCTATATGGAGAACTTATTTAGGTGTCCATCCTAATGATTTTGAATACTTATGTTGTTATCCTCAAAATACTTTGTTGCCAATTATACCCTTAGTTATATGTATTAATAAAGATATTGTGTATTTAATTTAATATGTTGATTATCCCATAATCTGGATAATACCACAAAACAAAGAGGGAAGGGAGAGAGAATCAATGTTTATCTCTTCCTTACCATCAACAATGTCCACCTCTTCCAGTACCCAAATTCTGCGCCATTACTTCTAAGCAAAAGCTCTTTCTACCCTCATTTCCCCTCAAGTGCCCTCGTTGGCAACGCCACCCACCTTCTCTTTGATGGATCGTGAAACGTGAAGATAAAAATAACAAGTTCAAGAAAGAGTACGAAGAAGAAAGGAGACCAAAAAAAGTATTTTTTTTTCCATTTACCTCCCTTCTTTTTTTGGTTAACTCAAATTCTATTTTCAATTCAAATTAACTTTATACTTAATAATTTATAATATTTTAATTAGTTAATTAATTAGTTTTAACAATGAATAATAAAAATAACTTGTAATGAACAATAATAAATTGAAACAAAATTTTATTTTATTATAATTGAGTACATATTGTCAAAACATGACAATACATTTAAAATAAAATAAGCAAAAAATTCTCCGGACACAGCTTTCTCTCAAAAATTAAGTATTTCAAATTATAATTCGTTTGAATGTGTGAGAAAATTTTATTTTATTTATTATTTAATTCTAAAGGGTCATAATTAAATTTTGACTATAGGACTCTCATTGATTAACTCTAAGAAAATCGTAGAATCAAATATTTTTTAGGACTAACCAACGAGAGCCCTAGAGTCAAAATTTAATTATGACCCTTTAGAATTAAATGATCAAAAAAATAAAATCTTTTCACCCATTCAAACGGATTGAAATTTAGAACACTTAATTTTTCAATCTACAGTTTATATATTAAAAAACATGATTAAAAAATTAAGTGTTCCAAATTTCAATTCGTTTGAACCGATAGAAAGATTTTAGTTTTTTGATCATTTTATCATAAATGGTCATAATTAAATTTTGACTATAGGGCTCTCGTTGATTAACCGTAAGAAAATCGTTGAATCAAATATCTCTTAGGAGCCAACAAGAGTCCTATAATCAAAATTTAATTATGACCCTTTAGAATTAAATTATCAGAAAAATAAAATCTTCTCACCCATTCAAACGGATTGAAATTTAAAACACTTAATTTTTCAATCTAAGTTATATATTAAAAAATATGGTTAAAAAATTAAGTGTTCCAAATTTCAATTCGTTTGAACCGATAGAAAGATTTTTAGTTTTTTGATCATTTTATCCTAAATGGTCCTAATTAAATTTTGACTATATGGCTCTCGTTGATTAACTCTAAGAAAATCGTTGAATCAAATATCTCTTAAGACTAACCAACAAGAGTCCTATAATCAAAATTTAATTATGACCCTTTAGAATTAAATGTTCAGAAACATAAAATCTTCCCACCCATTCAAAAGGATTGAAATTCGGAACACTTAATTTATTGTCGTTAAATTTGGTTAAATTATTATTGTTGATTAGAAATTATTTTTATTATTCATTGTTAAGATTAATTAATTAAAATAATATAAATTTATTAAGTATGAAGACAAATTTAATTGAAAATAGGATTTGAGTTAACCAAAAAAAGAAGAAGGGAGGTAAATGGGAAAAGAAACAAATAAATAAAAAAAGAAGAAGGGAGGTTAATGGGAAAAGAAACAAATAAAGAAAATAATTAAAAATTAAAAAAAAATTCAAATGAAAAGTAAGAAAATGAAATAAAGAAAAAAAAAGGAAAAAAAAAGAAAAGAAAACAAACTGGAAACTGCGGGGGTAAATGCGAGGGGTGGCGAGGGTAAATGCGAGAAATGGGCTGTGGGGTCGGAGGAGGGGGTGTGTCGGGGGTGGAAAAAGCAATTTACCTAAAAGATATCGTTGCCGTTGTTTTATATGCTTGGTACTTTGGGTATGACCCACAGTTGATGCCACCACTTTATGAGACATCACCTGACCTTTCAGCCACTCGTGGTATATTCGCAAGTCATCTACCTGTGCGTAAGAGAGTAAAGAAGCCGAAGGAACCTAAGGTGATGGAACAAGCTGCGGCCATATACAAGGAAGTCACAAGTGGCCTTGGGGTCAGAAGTTTCATTTAGGAGACACTATTTCTTATACCATGGAGGAAGAGTACATGCATCTAAGCCTGTCAATGGACCATATTCGACTCGAAAAATTCGATCCGGATCCGATCTGAATCCAATAATGTCGATCCGATAATCTGAATTCGGTAATCTAAATACAGATCGGATTAAATCCGTTATCAATCCGAATCCGAACTTTATTTTTTTTATTTTTTTCAATTTTTTTTTTAAAACAGTAAATTTTTAATTTTGAAAAAAAAAGTTTAAGAAGTTGTATTTTTATTTCTTTTTTTTATTTTTTATTTTTGCTAAAAATTTTGAAGTACAAAAGTTTTTCAAATCGGGTTCGGACTGGATCCGGATTTTTTGGATTCGGATTACCACTATCGGATTCAAGTCTTATCGATTCGGGTCTTATTGGATTCGGATCTGTCGGATTTGGATCAAATTCGGCCCCTTGACAGGCCTACATACATCTAAGGATGATGCTATGGTGTCCCCGGTCATTTTGGGGACACCATAATTTTTGGCATAACTTCACCATTATGAGCATAACTAAAACCCAGAACCCAAACGAGGCATAACTAATGAATATTCAAAAAACCAATCAAAACATAACCAAACCCAACCACGACATAACTAACAAGGCATAACTAACAAGTTATGCCTTGTTATGGTTCTGTTATGCTTGTAATAGGTTTTGGTTATACTCATAATGATTTTGTTATGCCAAAAGTTACAGTGTCCCCAAAATGACCGGAGACACCGAAGTTATTTCCTACATCTAATTGGCATACGCCCAGTTTCAAGCAACGGAGCAAATGCCTAGTGGTTTCTCCGTGTAGTTTTCTCCTTTCTTTATGTATGTTTCGAAAGAAAGAGTACTTGCCAAACGTCACCTAATTGATTCAAGGACAATGATCTACAGTACTTCCCTTTAGTCTTCTTTTCAAAGTGAAAGAGAATTTGGTATACGGAGTTCACCTTGAATCTCACTTAGATGATTCAAACTATCTATTTGCAAGTTTCAATAAGTAAATTATCCATACAAAGTCATCAAGTTGATCAAGAGTACTCTTGAATGGAATTCTCTCACATTTTCAATATACATGTGATTCTATCAGATGGCCACAAATCAGAGAGAGAGGAAGGGAGAAGACTCAGGGTGCGGTTCTGCAAAACTAAACGAACAGGCTAATGGTAACAGTAGAGTTGTTTCATTTAAATGGTATTTTAGTTGACACATGCGAGGAAAATAACCTACCAAAAAATCCGTGAAAACATAGACTTTATTAGTCCATGCATTTAGTTTGGCAGAAACACACCCTCACTCAAGATAGTAAGGAACCATGCTCCGACAGAATGGATGCTAATTCAAGGGTAGAATTCAGAAGAACCGATATTTTGGCACAAAATACCATAATGAAAGCTCTGCGATTTATACTTACTCCGTAATATATAATAAAACCTGAGTAATTTGTATTTGCTCAAACTATATTACAAAACAGAAGAATATGAAACTTACAATTGAAAGGGGTGACTAATCAATTTATACAGGATCAAAGACTGAAGCAGGTGCAATGGGTGGCTTCCCCCAACAATTTAGGAGAATTTTGGGCAAAAATACACCCTCACACAGCACGCAGCTACAATTACACCTACCTCAAGTAAGCTGCTTCAATGGGGTTATGCAAAGCATGAGCTAATCACCTTCCTCTGTACATATATAATGAGGAAACATCTAAAATGAGCAATCCTATCCGATCCGATCAGAATACCGTATCTATAGATCTATCCGTAACCGCCGCAACTCAGAGTAGAAGGTCAGGCTGGAAGTCATGGTCCGACGAGCAAGAGCCTTAATGTCCTCTCGAGAACAATCACGCGAAATCCGTACCAGCTCCCAAAGAGCGCCTCCACTGATCATGTCTTTTGCGTTCACTTCTGAAACATTAGAACGAAAGGAGGGATGGAGTTAAAAGAGCACTTTTGAGGAATCAATTGATCTAGATGAGCAACTGAAATTGGAGAAATTCTGAAGCTCTTTCATGGCCAATTAGAAATAGAGAACGCTCCTTACCATGTTGCGCCAAGTGGCAGAGAGCAAGCTCAGTGTGACGCCTAATTAATGATGCTTCGTTGTTGGAGTTTTGGACGATCCACGGCAACGCACCGTCTTCTATCAAAATGGACCGTCCATTCTTTGTCCCTGAGATGGCCAGAATGGAAGTGTTTTTAGTATCAAACTACAGATAAAGAAGTAACAGAACCCATCACTTCCTTTTACCCTTTTTTTTCTAATAGGGTTTGTTTGATTGTTTTTTTTTTTCCCGGGGTGCTAATGCCTACAAAAGACCATGATGGTGAAATGCTTTAGGAGTCACAATTTGTTGCTAGGGTACATGATGACATAATCAACCAACAAGGATTTGAGAAATGGACACAAAAAGGCACAGAAATAATTGATTGCCAACACAGTTATTAACAAACATTGGAGATAGTGTCTAAACCCCTCACCGTGAGTAGATACTCGGGATTCGCACTTAGCAAAATTTGCAATTCCTCGTGCAACTTGGGAAAGCACATCCGGATGTCTACATCTCACCATTTGTAGCAACGCCTTAATACCACCTTCAGACCTCAGCCTCATTTGTAGCTTATCTGGAAAATGTATAGTTTGGATCAAGAGTCATTCAGATTGATAGACTCAACCCTATATGGCTGAGTGCACAAGGCTACTGTTGAATTTTGATGTTATTATTTGATTAACTGAGAAAGAGATATTGCCACATATGTCTATCCAACTCTAGGTTCATGTTTGTAATCTAGGAGTGAAAAATTACTGGAAGAAGAAAAAGGTCAAGTGTCAACTTGGTTGCCCAATTATATTTGTGGGTAAAGTAATTAAACAGGTGTTCATCAATAGAAAACATCAGCACAGTTCGCTGATTTACCAATTCTCAGGAGCTAAATGATGATAAACAGGAGATCAGAGCTGAAGTGATAGAAACAGTTGAAGCAAAAGAGAGGGATATACCATTCCCACAGAGATTAGCAATGGCTCCAGCAACCATGCGTAAAGTCTGCGGATCCTCAGCATCAGCTGCTGTCATTGCCAAGAGTTTTATTCCACCTTCAGCCATTATAAATTCCTGATTGGCTTCTGCCAGGACGGAATAGAGTAGTTTAACTTAGGGTCAATAATTCCCCAAAAAAACAAAGAAGAAAAAAGGAAAGTACCCTCTCAAAGATAATGAGGTGAAAGCTTTAATGAACACTAACCATTCATAGCAAGGTTCGCAATTGCTCCAGCAGCTACTCTCCGAACAGTTTCATCCTCCAAGCTTCTAAGAAGCAACAGCAAGGAAGTGAGACCCCCAGCTTCCACAATTCTTTGCTGATTTGCTTCTGCATAATACATTTGTTAGTACAGTGCTACTCTCAAACAGTGTCAGGAATAGAGAACAGGAAATGCTGTGTGCAGTTGGCCAGTCTTAACACACAACAGTTCATCTGACCAGTCATTCTTTCAACGCATTATTGCGTTAGCTCCATGTATAAAACCAGTTACTCAGAAATCTTGTTGCCCAAAATAAAGCAGTTCCTTAACGTGCAGCAGAATATTGAAATAGACGGGACCACAGATTCAACAGAACGCTGAAGAATAAATTTTAAGTCACACAGTACAGTTTTTACAAAGAAAAAAGATGAGAATATCGTTGTGGCCACCCTGGATATGCTTTCATGATCTCATGTTAATAGTTGCACTCAAAACAACAGAATAGGATAACAACCACCACGCATAGGAGTCTAGGAGAACATAAAAAATAATGGAGGGCTACTGAAGCCCTATTGTCTCAATGGTTGCTCCTACCTAGACAACCTACACACCAAACACTTCACAATCACCTAAACTAAGTGCAACGACATGAAAGAAGACCTACACAGTAACCAAATCAAAGAATACCAAGACGATCTACATTTCACTGGTCACATTGAATGAAGGATAACAAACACGGAAGATATCTAATAGCAATGTCTTAAGGAATGAGACTTAAGCACCTTCGGCAGCTAGGTTGGCCACTACTTTCACAGCATGAATCCGTACATTAGGATCGTCCGACTCCAGCAATGAGAAAATCTTTTGCAATCCAACTGTCAGCATGACAGACGGAAACTTATTACAAGCATGTGGCTCAAATAGGATTCACGTGACAGAGTTTCACAGCTGCAGTAATACCTTGTTCATGGAGATTGGTGATTGATGCCATGTGTCCATTAACTGCATCTTTGATAGGTGAATGTCTTGGATGGGAGGGAGGATCTACACCAGTAAAGGAATTCCCAGACTTGCCTCTAGCAAGACGCCCATTCTATAAGCATCAAAGAAGATTTCGACAGGTTAAAGAAGCACAAGCATAGATTTAGGATGACCAGGAATGCATAATTGGAGTCCAATTATGTTCAGGAGAGCTGCTACTCATACAGATTTTTTTAAAACAGATCTTGCACAGATCATGATGTGAGGCCCACTAAGAGTCCCACACAAACGATCCGATCCGTTCATTAAATGTAAATTATTTTTCAAAGGTTTCTGCAAAAATTTAGCTCAATCCAATACCTATAAATGTTCGATTCAATCATCTAACTTTTCATTCAAATTTTAGGATAATGAAAAGTTAGATGATTAAATCGAACACCTATAGGTATCGGATTGAGCTGATTTTTTGCGGGGACCCTTGAAAAAATGTTTTACATTTAATGTACAGATTGGATCGTTTGAGTGGGACCCAGAGTGGGTCCCACTTCGTGATCTATGCACGATCTGTTTTAAAAAGGTCTTTGTGCAGAGACTTTCTGTTCAGGATGTTCCCATTTAACGGCCAAAAATAAGATATAATAGTAACCCGTTTAAGGAACAAGAGGAATTTTGAAGACACCAAAATCAGCTTGCTAACTTTCTGTCAGACAATAGTGTAAGTGACATACTTGATCAGCTTCAAAAGTCAATTGTGACAGCTGAGTTCGTAACACCATCACTTCTTCTTCAAGTCTCTTTTTCTGACGTACTTCATCGTCTAGCAATCTTTGAAGTTTCACAACATCTACATCTCCTCCTGCCTAGTAGAGCGGGATAATATAGTTTATATCACCATCCTTATGCTTCAGGTAGTGAAACGAACGATACAATGCTCATACAAGCAATCAGAGTTGTCAGACCATACCTCTGACGGCATCGAATCAGAAAGTTGATTTCTGAGAATGTTGATCTCCTCTTCAGCTGCCTTTCTTAAATTAATTTCATTCTGAAGCAACATTTTGACCTCAGATTCCTCATTCACAGCGCCCACATGCACCTGCATACCAAATGAGAAGATTGCTGATTAACTTCCCATTTATACTCGCAACTAGGAACTTCAAAAAGTCAGTTGAAATATGCTTAAGTTGTCCTGATCTGGACATTGAAGCACAATTTGCTAAGGAAGACGTCAACCTTTCTTATACACCCCACACATACTAAAAGACTACATGAACTTGATTTTATTTACTAGGATTAGAAGTTTCTGAAATTCCATACCAGACACAATGATATAGTGACATTGCAAGTACAAGGAAGGCCTAGATTCAGAATGCTAATGCAGGAGCTGCCATATTTTTCACTCCGTCTCTTCCCAAAGAAAATGTTCAGCAAATATATCATGTAAAGCTGGGGCATTAGCCTGCTATAGGAATTTATCCATCTTAACAGCCAAGTCATATCACTCAATATTTCAAACTAGGAGAAAGAGACAGAGAAACAAATTAAAGAACCTTCAAAAGTTAAGACCAACCATCAAAAACATCTATCCATTCTATGGCAGCTTGCCAATAATAATCTTTTATGGTATGCAAGTAGAGATATCTTGTGTTTGGACTGAAAGGAAATACTATCTAATTTGTTGTTTCTGTATCGGTGGGCAAAATTTTTTCCCTTTTTTTCTGGTGGCGATTTTACTGCAATTATTGGTCTATAAAAACACTTGTGCCATCATTTCAAGAAGTACCAAAAATGCGGAGACACTATATGCATAACAACTGTTTAAGAAAGCTAGCATATCTTATAACAGAAGGTTCCAGTCTGGCTACCTCTCCACTATAACTGCCATTGGTGAAGCCATTCTTGCCATGCTTTTCCTGATTCAGCACCCACTTCTCCTCAAGTTTTTTAATTGATTCCATGTAATCCATCTGACAGTTAACTCTCTCCCTCTAGAAACAAGAGTGAACTTTTAGGTGGATCAGAAGAACACACTTACGAGACGTAGAAAAGCATATTATGTCTCGGGAAACATAATAGAACACAAGACATAATACGTAACAAGAGTTCAGTCTAAGTACAACATACAAGACTTGAGATATTCATGAACTCCATGGAGAAAAGGCAGAACATTTATTACTCGTGGAAACAGTGCATCGACATGTGCAACAACAGATACTTAAAGATACGCGCAACAAACCAACACTAAAACTAACCTCCAGTGCATCCGCAAATTTTCTTTCAGCCTCAGAGATACGACTTTGTGCTTCTAAATTTATTCTTTCAATTTCATCCTCGAAGGCTTTCTGCTGCCTCTCATTCTCTGCAATGAGTTTGTCAAGTTGTATGTCAAGCCTTCTAGACAAACTTTTGTAGTCAAACTCCTCCTTAATTTTGAGCATGTTCTCCACCTTCATAGCCTGTTAGAGAAGGAAAGTCATAACCAACAAAGTCCCATTACTCATGTAATGCTTAGTTGAGACAAAGTTCCACATGTGTGCATCAAGAGTAGGATCAATAGCATACCAACAGATGGTGGGACGCACCATTAAGCTAGAGTGCAATTTTGTGTGAACATTACCCTCCCTCTTATTGGTTGAAATGATGTGGATCCCACCATAAAGTGATGTCATGCTTACCATGCAATACACTTTTTGGTAAGCATGACATCACTTTGTGGTGGGACCCACATCATTTCAACCAATAGGAAGAAGGGTAATGTTCACCCTCTTAAGTGGAGGGTGAACAAAACTCAACTCATTAAGCTGCAATAAAAGCATGTGCTGATAGTTGCGACAGAATGCATGGCCTTATGTGTCAGCTCTATAGTAGAGTTGATATAAATTTGGACATTTAAATTACAAAAGTCTAAATGTGGTAACTCACCCTTTGCCCAAACAATATTGTACTTGAAGTCTCTGCTCTATGACGTGGAGATGGGCCAATAGTCACAATTAATGAAGTTCTTGCTGTGCCTGCAAAACATTACAAATATAAGGAAAACAATTTATTTATGCAAATTAAAACAGATGAATCCCAAAAAAATAATGCTGGCTATTGCTGTTAACTCTAAATCACCCCACAGATTTCCAACATAAAACAAGAGTACAAAAGCATAATTGAAAGAGGGGAAAAACACCAAATACCAACTAGCATTCAACTCAAAACTAGGGCTGCAAATATAAACAAATTGCATCTCATGAACTGATTCAGTCACACTAAGCCCTGAGCATGAATGGATGGATACGTCAAATTTAAGAAGAAAACAACAAATACCTCCAAATGAATCTCTAAGCAACCTTGTAAGCTTGGAGTCTCGAACTGGGACATGAGCACTATTTTCTGCTAGAGCATTTATGCACTTCCCTAATGCGCTTAGAGAGAGATTGATTGATTTGGCTTCTTCTAACGTATGTCCCTCGCTTCCTACCAAATTGAAGAGAAAATTTGCAACATGAGCAGAACTAAAGTAACACAAAACAATAAAAATCAAGATCCCTAAATACCGTAAAGTAAAAAATTTAAATCTCAAAACAACCGTCACCAATTTCTTCTCATTTTGCTAGAAAAACTAAATCGATTAACATGAGATGTTGAATGCAAAAACAGCCCTCTGGAGAAGTTGGGCAGGGGCAAAGGGCGAATCAAACATCAGAGTTGCAGAAATTGGAATGTGCCAACCAAAGAAATAGGATCAATCAAGACTTGGAAAGAATCAAACACACAAAACGTTCATTCTCATACAATGAAATAAAAACACACATTATTCAGGGGTTGGTGGGGCTCAGTTATCAGAATAGATTTGTTGGATTTTTTACTTAATTGGAAAACATTTCATATATTGGTCCTCATGGGAGAAGTTGCATCATATTTCTCGAACCTATGAGATAACACAACATAGAAAAACCCTCAATGACGGCTAGGATCAGTTGCATTGGCACAGAAAACATCAAAATTCCAGGTTGTTCCTCCTAGGAGAAGTTGTGCAAGTTCTAGTTGTCTGTATCTTATCCGCAAGATGTTATTCAAGAAACTTGTCTTAATAATTATATAGAGCATCATGCTTCTACTCCAATGCTACATGTTGAGGCATCTTGATTACAAGAATGTGCAAGTATGAGCAAAGATATGGTCCATACGGATAAGAAACTTCAGAACGTAATTCACAACAAAGATTTTCTATACAAAAGAAAAGTTAAGCCGCGGTATGCACCTGACTTGTGAATTCGCTCAGAACCAGCAAGATCCACAAGAAACAGCTTGCTTGTTCGAACAACAGGTGGCTTAAAATTATTCACCGATTGATAAGGATTGTCATTTTCATATGAAAAAGCAGCTTCAGCTCCCGAGACAGACTTCTTAACATGTACCTACATTGAGTGAAATCGAAACATATCCAACTTAAGCGATATATGACAAAAGTAACAGCCATGTACATAAAATGCAAGCTTGATGCACAGGCTCATGCAAAAATAACCATAAATTAGCAAACTCAGTAATTCACCATGAGAATAGCATGACTACGAGAAGATTCAGTATTCAACTTTGTGTTAGCAGCAAATCGATGAGCCTCCCCTAATCTTAGCAGCTCCATAAAACTCTGTTGGTCTCGTATTTCCGCAAGTGATGCACCTGGTAGGGACACATCACCAGTTTTTGGATCTTCAACGATGGCAATATTATTGTTTGCTGGATTTAGGAGGTCCTGGATAGTCTCCATATAAATCTGCTTTGAGTGATAATATTAGGCATAAGTTAATTATAGAGATTAGAAATTTTGGCATGACGGAAACAGTACAAGAGGATGTACTTCTAAATTGAATTTGATACTCCGTAATATACAGAATGATAGTGAAAAAGAGTAAGTAACAATATGCTATAAGACCATACCAACCTGCAAGTATGACACAGAGATAGAGTCAGTCTCCGGAGTGATATCTGCTATTATATCCTCCATTGCTCGAACCATGATACCTCGAGCAGATGTGTCTTCGTCACCCAGGCGTCCAAGAGTATGTGTCTTTCCTGTACCAGTCTGACCATAAGCCATCACTGTCCCATTGTAACCATCAAGGACACTCTACAAAACAAAAAATGCGTCTCAACGACAGTGGCATATGGCAAGCATAAGAAAAACATATGAGATCTCTTTGATGCCATAGAGTAGGAGATTGTTTAAATGTTGAAACAAATGAGTGGTCTTTACGGAGGTTTCTCAAATACAATACGTTCACAAGATGAGATGGATCAGTTTCACAATCATGGATGAATAGGATGTCAATGAATGACAAACAAAACAAACCTCCACAACCGGTTTTGCAACGACTTCGTATACGCGCTTCTGCGAAGCAAATTCCGTGAGCACCTCATCAAATTCATAGGTATCTGAATCCCAGTTGTTCTTCCGAAGCTTCAACCTTTTAAGCTGCGGAACATCAAATTTTAAAATACTCAAATGGAATATGGATTATAGGAAAGTATTTGAGAACATCAATAACTAAAGCACAAATATAGTATTAAGTATTAAAATAGCAAATACAATCAAACTTCACGCACCTCTGGCTGCAATTCCACACAGTCGGCAAAATCTGCATCTGCCTCCAACTCCTCGTCATTTCGTGGTCTCAATCTTACAGCCACTCGTACTCTTCCAGAAACTGGACAGCACGACAGAAACATTAATAGAATTTTCATCATTCACTATTGGGCAGGGAAACTAGAGAGTGAGCAAGAATCAAAAAATCTGATCTAGCAATTAGAATTGCATGCTCACTGATAATAGCAGTTTAAACAGTAGAACTTGAAACACTGATTTTCATTAGAAACCACTAAAGTACAGCACGAATGAAGGCTTTAGATCAAGATCATCACGAGAAAAAACCAACTGCGCAAAAATTTACTAGTTTGGAGCTTCAATTGTTATACTAACTTTAGTGAACGACCTACACATCTACGATAGATACCAACTCCAGTAATTAGCCTCTCGTATACATCAAAGAATGACTGCCAATGCTTATCGTAGAATGACTCCCAATGCTACTACACCACATTGTGCAATCTAACTTCATCAAGAAGAAGTACAAGTCTCTAGATTGCACTCTGAGATCAATGTAGCAAATATTGAAGCGCAAAGAGGTAGAAATTCACCGTAAAGAAGTCTAAACAATTAGGTTAAGATCACAGTTAACATACATACATATACACGTATTTACATGCACACACTTGTCTTTACAGTTTAAGAAGCAATGTTTCAACATCACATTGTGTCATCTAACTTCATCCAAGAAGTACAAGTCTCTAGATCGCACTCTACAATCAATGCAGTCACAATCGAAGCGTCCAATTGTGTGGGAGAATCAACGCGACGTAGACCTAACCAAAGAGGATAAAGATCACAGTGAAACATACCGAAGACTAAACCTACAGAATTGTACGGGACTTACCAGAATCGTCGTACTTGGCGGAGGCTCCGCCGAGGGAGGAAGGGCTGCTGCGGCGGACAGGAGGAGGAGGTCGGTGCGATTTGAAGGAAGAGGAAGGTCGGAGGCTAGACGGAGGAGCAGAGACGGGCCGATCCACCTTCACCGACGTCCCCTTGTGAACGCCGTTTCTGTAACCTGACGCCATGCTCACTTTCTCTCTCTAACTTCAAATGCTCTCTTCCCCCGTTTGATACACAGGAGAGAGAGAACAAAAAGTGCGTGTGTATCTATGACTGTACGTATGTGTTATCTACGTATAGTCAAGCTTAATACAGTTGGGGGGAGTATAGTTACGAATTGATTGATGTTTGCCGGTTAAAGTTCGAACAAAGGAGAGAGTGAGGTGATTGGTTAAGTTGTGTTTTAAGGGGCTTTTGGTTTGGAGTTCAAACGGAAAATGAGAGAGAGAGAGGAGAGAGAGAGGGGAGGCGGGCCCGATAGTGGTGAGCTATACAGGGGAGAGTTGAGGAGTTGAGAGGAAGCGGAAAGTACGGAAATGCCACTGACTCGAGGCGTTACTGGTTGGAGTCGTCAAGGGTAAAACGTGGGAAAGTTGCGCCGACCGTCGAATACGGGGTTTAAGGAAATGACGACTTTGCCCCAAAGATTAACCACTATTTAAACTGTCTTGGGAGGGGTGCGAGAAGAATGAGGCGTGCTGTCAGCGGACGCAAACCGGGGCCTAGGTGTTGGGTCCGGTTCAATGGCTCTATGATTTGATGAGCAGGCTTCGATCTAGGTTTTAAGAGCAATGCTACATTCACAATTTAGAAGCAAAAAATGCGGATATAATTTTGTTCGGAATCGTTAAGTTTAGTTGTGTACAAAATTATGTTTTAAATTTGTGTTTCTAAACTTTATTTTAACTTCACCCCATGAGTTGGACCGGTAATCAATCCTCTCAGCCTCTCAGGTTAGAAATTTTGCAAGTGTTATTAGCTTTTATAGGTGAGTTTGTACAGGACTTGAGGTGCGTTTTACTAACTAAAATAAGTACTTATTTTTTGAATTAAATGTGATAATATTATGAGAGAATGACATATCTCGTTAAGAGAAAAATAAATACTTAAAAAATAAAAATCTTAGCAGAACAGGACCTTTATCTCAATTCTATTTTTTGTAGGTGAGTTCGTACGAGACTTCATCCCAATTTTAATTTTGGTTTAGTAGACAGTGAGTTTCGTCCAGAAAGTTAGTCAATAAACACATAAATTAATCCGAATATGCACATAAATTAATCAAGACACAAGTGAATTATTAACAAAACATAGGATAGGGTTAACATTTGAATATTAATAACATTATGATTGGTTATACCAATGCAGCCAACTCAATTAAAAACAAAATGATATTCGTGGCCTCAGTCTTTTTCAGGGTATAAAGACAATCAAAATTTCAAAGAAAGGACCCACGTTTTCGCCCCAGGCATTAATGCTTGTGCATTTCCCACCGTTCTTGTCTGTTTTGTACGCCATAGAGTTTACTACTGTATTTATTACTTGTGTACATTTTTGCCAAATATACAGAAGTTATCCGTGTACATTTGTTGGCATACTGAATTGAGAGGTTAAAATAAGCAAACCAAATTGACAATGTCTGTAATCCCCAAATAAGAAGTCACGACTTCAAGAACATCAAAATCTGAGGATAGATTGGAAAATGATAATACCAAAATCGTTTTTGTTGGTGTCAAAACTCTAATGCACAAAAGGCTTATACCATTTGCAATGTACAAAATTTTTATGCATTGGAGTTTTGGCACCAACAAAAACAGTTTTAACATTATCATTTCCCAAATGTTTATTACTTGGCATATTTACAACCCTATTTTTACTATCATTTTTAATGATATGGAAACATTTTCTTTGCAGATAAAAAAAGAAAAGAAAAAAGAAATTGACCTTAAAAGCATTAGTGCACAAAGATCTAGGCTTACTGGACATTACGAAACATGATGCCCTCGGCAGAGCTCAATGTAAAACATGAATTTATGTAATCAACCACAATTGATTGGTACTTAAGGTTCGGCTCGGTTTGGTTTAGTCCACAACTAATTTGATTCCTTCCAATTTTCCTCTCCACAAATTTGCTAATCCCAACAGTCTCATTTCACAACCATTTTTTCACGTCACTGGCAAATGTCAAGGCCCTCCACTTAAGTTCACAACCATTTTTCCTACTCAAACAAGATGCAGGAATATACGTAACAGTGTTGATTTACAACACAGCAAGAGAACACCGAACTACAGTTTCTTGCCAAATATGCAGAACTTTTGAGCTTTTCAAACACTACTGTTAGTACTGCACTAGGAGAATATGGTAGAGCTGGCGGTACAACCTATTTATATCGAGTTATGCTGAACAATGAGGCAGGTTATATGGAGTTATGCTGAACAATGAGGCAGGAAACCGCGTAAAAAGATCAAAACTGCCCATAAAAGCAAATTCCATTTGAAACTCGAGATCAATGCAGAATGTAGTCCATGATCGCTCACAGACTTGTCAAATACTGTGTTCCTTAATATTTACCTTGAAAAACTACCTCAGCTATACAACCAGTTGAAACGAATTAATGTATCACAACAATTTCTTTTAAACAATTGTAGGAGAATAGTAAAAGAAAAGACTGCGACTCGCAGCTATAAGAAGGCAGACTTCAAGGCTGTTATGCGAGCACGTCATCTACTAAGCCAACCCCTTGGTCTTACATCATGAAAATTCGGAAAGGTTTCAATTACTAAGTTGTTGGGTTTCTTAATCATTTTCTACCAATTGCGCAACTGTGCAAGTGCAATTGCCATAGATGTCAGTTCAGAAGATAGCGAAAGCAACATCTCATCTACACCACTATCTTAGAGACAAGACAGGATTGAGGCCTTCCACCAAATGCCTAATGAGAGAGAGAGAGAGAGAGGGCACAAATAAAATACCTAAATCATGACTGGCCCCTTTTATTTACAGCTTTAAGGCCCCGACGTCAAATGCAAGAACATGGACATAAAACCTCACATAGCCAATCTTTCATGCCTTTTCTATCCAGTAGAATCTTCTTGAGTAGCTTCATCATCTTCATCTATCGTATCAACATCCGATTTATTGCTTTCATAAACTCGGTCACCACCCTTAGACTCACCATCTGATATGGATTCACCTTCAGTATTCCCTACATTATCATCCTCATCCTTGTCACTACAATCTTCAGTATCTGAATTCGAGCCACTTGCTTTTTCAATTTTCTCTTTACCACTGTCATTATTACCAAAAGCAACAGAAAACTGCTCCTTCATGTCAGGAGCAACAATCCCAATCATCTCGCTCAGCGCTTGCCGTTCATGATTCCTCTTAGCATCAGAAGATGGGTTACTTTGACTCTCAGCCACCTGAGAACTGGAATTCCGTAAAGCTGCACCACCACCACCTTCATCATTCTCTCTCCTTGGAGACTCATTGTCTCTCCTAGGAGACTCGTTCTCTCCGTGGACTGAAGGAGCTGTGCTGCAAGCCCAGCTTCCAACAACTTCAGAAGCCAAAAGATCTGACGTTCTGATTGTGCCGCCAGCTTCTGTATCTTCTTCCATAGTGTTTTGAACTTCCAAGGGGTCATTTGACTGGGAATTGTGCGAATTCTCCCCAGAAATCATTCGGAGCCCCTCCACAGCATCTTGTACACGGGCATCATCATCATCTATCTGCATTGTGTCCCCACCTAACACACTACCCTTATTTAAATCAATATTCCTGTCGACATCAATTCCTGGGCTTTCAGTTTCAAGTACTCGCTCAGTACCAACACCGTCAATGTCAGAACCAAAACCACCCTTCACAATTTGCACTGCACTAGTGAATTCAGCTTCCTGGGTGTTTTGGGCATCTTCTTGGCTTCTGATATCACAATCATGCTTTTCTGTAACACTAGCCTTGTCACTAGATGAATTATCTAGTTGATTTCTACCACACCTCCGTATTGATGGGCCGGAGCCTGCATTATCAGCACTGTTGATTTGATTTGCCGTTGCTTGCTTCTCTCTGGCTAGTGTTCCGTTTATTTCCCCTCTGTAAGGAGTGACGTTGAGGTCAAAATCCACTGACGTGTTTTCATAGTTTTCTTCATCTTCCAGTGTCCTCTGCATTGCCTTCAGCTGTTCCTGCTGCTTTCCAAATAAACTTGATATCTCCTCAGTCGTTGAATAAAATGCCCGCAGCTGAGTTTCTCTACATGGAAATCATGCATATGACATGGCAGTGTAAGCAGCCACTACTTGAGGAATCAAATCGAGAGAAATCAAGCAAAATCTAACTAATACTGTCATAGTTAATACCACTATATAGTAATAAGAGTAATAAACTAGGTACAAGAAGCATCAAAGTAGCGAACTTTTAAGATCACCCACTTAAAAGATAACCATCTCCATAAATGTGTTGTCAATTCGAA
Source organism: Rhododendron kiyosumense (assembly GCA_019656275.1). Lineage (NCBI taxonomy): Eukaryota > Viridiplantae > Streptophyta > Magnoliopsida > Ericales > Ericaceae > Rhododendron > Rhododendron kiyosumense. Next base: position 38,179 of record BPLS01000171.1, on the reverse strand, counting down.
ACATACCTTGAAATGGCTACACAGTAAACTACAAGCATAGTGCCTATCCAAAGAACACAAACCAAATATCACAGCATATATCTATAGCTTGTCAGTCATTACCGAAGCATGATTCTTTCCCTGGCACCCTTTAACCTCCGCCTCTCAAAATCAAGATCCCGCATTGCAGCATTTATCTCAAGTTCAAGAGCTGAAACCTTAGCCCATGCTTCTTCCCGTGCTGCCTGCTACCAACATCAAGAAAAAGACCTCAATTTTAAAATGAAGAGAGATTAATAAGGATACTAGAAATTGCAATTCCTCATACGCCCTTAAACCTTATTTTGAATTCAACCACTGCTAGATCCTATCACATCTAATATATAGAGCAGCAAACTGCTGATCCTCGATAGTAAAGATTACACTAGATTAACTAGAAGAACCAACAAAAATGGATTGCAGAAAAGAAAGAGTGGAACTGTGGAAGATTAAAGAACAGTAGCATGCTCAAGTCAACCATGCTCGCATTAGCAATATCGAGACATTAATAAAGTTGCACTCACCAGTCACCAATGCTATTCCCATATCAAACACAACCATGCCCATGCATAGAGGATTGTGGGCTGGGAGAGGGTGTGAGAAACAAGTATAACTGTCGACTTATCCTATCATGCATTGTACAATATAAAATCAAAAATAAAATCATATGACGATGGAAAATTCGAGGATTAGTACAAGTAAACTGCATAGTGGCATCAAAATCGGCTCATTTAACTTGCCACTCCTTCAAGCAGCACTAACTTTGCTATTTTGCACGCACTCACTTTTCAAAGCAACTGATAGACATGTGACACTTCCAAGTATAGGGAGGGTACATGCCTACTAGGGGTGTTATTCGGTCAGTTCGGTTCGGGGTGGATTTGCAGGAAACCGATCGGGTTCGGGGTATATAAGTCCGGGACCGAACCCGACCGGTATTAATTTCGGTTCGGTTCGGTTAAATGATTTGTATAAATATATATATATATATATATATATATATATATATGGTTCGGTCAGTTCAGTCCGCATTCGGTTCAGTTCGGTCCGTATAGATTTCCAGAAAACCGAGACCGAACCGACCTAGGTTCGGTTCGGTTTGGTCCACCCCAAACCACCAAAAAACGCCCCTGGACCGACTGAAGACCGAACCGATCGGTCAAATTTTTTAGTCTTTTTCGGTCCGGTCAAGTTCGTAACAGACCTAATGCCTACATGCGAAGGGGTCCTAATGAAACATCTTATCAAACCTTCATCAGAAGGTAACAGAAAGATTTTTCCACTCCTACCTTTTCACTCTCGAGCTCTTTCCGCAATTTTTCAGCTTCGTGCTCAAGTTCTTCGACTTTCTGCATAAATGCAAAGTAGCAAGATAAGATCAGCTGCTCAAGCGGGAAGATTTGCACATATCAGAATAGAACATTCTTGACGGGAGTATGTTTATGTATATTGGCAGAAGGACCCATTCATACTTTTCTTTCGCTTGCAGAAGCTAGTTGCACTTCACAAATTTGGGCTTCAAGCTGGCGAACTTTATTGTCGGAGAGAACCAATTTCTGCCTAGTCTCTTCCTGTTGGGACGACAAAGAAAAAGACACTATCCCCTTAATATTGAACAAAGATTCTCCATCCTTTTGAAACACAAGACAATAAGCGAATTTTACCAATTTGGATCTCAAAGTTTCCACCAATAAGCACCCTTCTTTCTCCACTTCCTGATAAATAGACGAGATTTTTCATGTTCAATTAGCTTGAGTCTTGTAAACATACACATAATAGTGCCGATGAAAATTTACTTTCATACCTGAAGCTTATTGATTACTTCTTGTTGTTCCCTTTCTCGTCTCAAGGCAGTGTCCGAAAGTCGTTTCAGCTCCTCTTGGGCTTCTTTCTGAACTCTCTGTATTGATAGCTTTAAATCTACAGCTGCCTTTTCTCGTTCTTCTCTCCTTTGTTCACGCTCTTCATCTACTTGTGCCTTGAGTTCAGCAATAGACGCTTTCTGACTGAAATAGATACCAAGCAGACTAATCATTAGAAATGATATTAAAAAATTTGCTAGACTAATTCTACCAGTTAAATCTAACCCAAAAAAAATCCAAAGGTCCACATTACGAATCACATCCGAAAAAAATAGAACTTTGCCAAAATGCCCTTAGCTCCTAAATCAAAAAAAAAAAAAAAAAACACAAGTAAACCAAGCTAGTGGCGTACTAACTTAGATTACATATGAATGAAGACCTTCAGCAGTAAGCAGACACTTAGGGTCAAAATGGCTTCTTCATGACCTTGTTTCCAAAGCCCATTACTTCATTAGCATCAGAACATCAATCCAAGGTAACTTTCCTAGACCACTTAAGGAAGTATTTCATTTAAAAGGCTTTAAGCACTGATGAAGTGAAGGAAAGGGCAGCACGGCTAGACCGTCTTTACAAGCAATAAATACATGCAGTATTTAGGTCATCTAGATGTCTTTGCAAGTAACAAAAACTTGTCAGTATTTAACCATTTTCTGCAGTTCATTATACTCGGGTGAGTAGAGATGTACCAAGTGAATCAAGGAACTTATTTTCATCTGAACTTTAGTTAAGTGGGGCTGCTAGAAGTTTCTAAATACATCATACAATTCATACACCATTTTTCTGTATTAACACAGTTCCTTGTCTGTGCTCAGGTAAATGGATTTTGACTCAAACCTAAGGAAAAATATTGCTTCAAAATTTAAGCTAGTCTTGTTCAGATTAGCCACTTTGAATCCCACATCAGTCGTTCTAAGTGCCGAGGCCAGATAACATCTTCAATTTTTGCACTTGACAATCTTGGACAGCTTACTATGCAACTCCCATACCTATATAAGTCAAGAATTAAAAACAATCCAGAAGCTGAAGAACAACTCGAAGTTACAGCTTGGCTGATTGTTCGAATTCAAGAACATTGCATAGTACCAAAGACTAACAGAACACCGGCATAAAAGCAAGCAAAGAATACGTGTCCATTTGCCCTAATTGGAATTCTAAATCAAAAGAAGATGCAACTAACCTGTTTAGTATTTCATTTGCCTCAGTGCACGACTGCACTGACGCACTAAGTTGTTCATTAAGGTCCTCCACAGCATGTTTTTGTTCAGCACATATTTTCTCAACCTCTACCAGCACCTTCTGTTTGATCTCCAATGCATTTTGCAACTCCTTCAATTGATCAAGATAAGGTTTTGCAACTGATTCTTTCAAATCTTTCATCTCCTGCACAATAAAGTTGGTGGCTTGTCAAAGACAACAGTTGCAATACAGCCTCTCAAGCTGAGTTGTTTATAAGACAAACAAGAACAAACTTTAAATCAGTAGCACATATGATGAAATTCTTTAATTTGTGTGTCAGTGTGAGAGAGCGAGAGGATTGTAAAGAAGAGAAGAATTTCCGATCCAAAAAACAATACAAAAAAAGAAGAGAGAATTCTCTAGAAGTTCCATCTAGCAACCTTTTCAAAGCTGTGCTACATAGCCAAACTTAAATTATAAAAGGAATATCTTAGTTCTGTGAATATTTCAACCAAAAAAAAAGAGAGAGAGGAGAAAGTAAAAGAAGTACAACGCAGTTCAAGAAGAGCAAGAGGTCCCCTGTGTTTTGTCGTATTGTGCTTGGGACATTGGTAACATTAAGCAAGCCCACAATTTCTTCTCTAGCTTATTTTAGTGCATGTTCAATATAAAGGAATTCTCAACCCTTTGTCCTCCACTTGGTTATAATCGATAATGTTTTATTGGATCACTTTCATGTTCATCCCCATACTGGCAAGAGATAGAATGGTTGCCTATATGACTTCTTCATATATCTCTAGTCTGAGCCATTAGCAGCATGAAACCAGATTGGACTGCGTGTGAACTTCAGAAACAAGAAACAGTGCAGTACCACGTAGGACTACTTAATTGTTTCAGGTGGATTATAATTTTCTTTTATTTGGCTTTCATCTAACTTTATGTGATCCTAAAAAAGCTGAAGCATTTTCTCTAACAAACATTAAAAGCACAGCTCCAGGCATCAAATGAAAGAGTTCATTAAACCATTCACTGACAGATAAGTACCAACAACAATCTCAAGCACATGGCACAAACATCAGAAACACTAATGTAAACAACAAAGCCTCATGTTCAATATCAAAGAAGTTCTGCATATTATAAAAGAGATCATGGAAATGATTCCTTCCGATCACCCACAAGAACCATATGCATTCCCACAACCTCCATTTACCGTCCACAAAAAGAAATCATTGGTATCTTCCGCAAAGACCCATATCTATGGTCGTATCTATCAAGTGAACAAAAATGTACACTTAACAAAGTGTAAGCATACCATGATGCTTCTCTGGGACATGTATTTTCAAATAATAACAGAAGGATTTGGCTATACAATAATGCAGCGCAAATGACTTTGGAATGCAACCTAAGTTCTGTGCACAAACTTTCCCTGCTAGAAACATTCACTCAATTGCAATTCTTCAAGGTCCAAAATATACACGTAAATAACAAAAAAGAGATGTCATAAGGAATGAGCAGAGTGTACATTTTCATAACGCTCAACAACTGCAAGATTTTCATTGCGCAAAGAATCAATGGTGACGACCTGATTTTCTAATTGCTTCCGCAGTTCCTGCATGTATACAAGTATATAAAGCATCTCAATCTTGTGAAAAGATAAATAATCAGTATTCGCATCTGAATCCTAGTAAGCTATATATAGATTTGAAAAGTCAAAATTCTGTTCTATAGATAATCATTGCCCAACATACAAACTATACCATATTTGACCGTTGAAGGCTTCGGAAATCATCAAGAGAAATAGGACCTTCTGGTGCACCAATGCCAATGCCTTTAAGTCTCTTGCTTTCAGGGCCAAACTCCTCTTCACAGAACAAAAAATGAGTAGTCACAAGTCCAAACCTGAACTGAAGCTCACTTAAATAAATGTGAAAGAATCCCAACAAGGTACTCATCCCTGACAGACCAATTGGCTCACCAACCACATTCACAAATCAACCTATCCAAGCAATCAGCAAAAGAGGCTACCTACACCACCTTTTTGGTAGGTAAGATAACACATGTTTTTCATCAAAACAGAAAGAAAGGGAATGCCATTTTCTTTAATAATTAGCAAACTAGATATGTGCAACTGTGGACTATCCCTTTGTTGGTGCCTTACCAACTTTATTTGGGGTTCGGGAGGACATGATTGGTCGGGTGTATGCACAATCTTAGTACCTCTCAGGCAATGGTGCTATTTTGCATTATCGCTGTCAACTTATTGTCAGATCTAACAGATTCCTTAACTATGAGCATGAGAATATGACCAATCAATACACGACATCAAACCTCACCTTACACCTTCCATTGTTTGGTGCTCGAAGTACTAACCTCATGCATTTTCTCTGAATGCTATAACCAACACATTAATATTATAGAACGGCTGAAAAAAGACAGCAAATCCATTAAACTACCAGCATGTCATCGAGTGGATCCACCTCGTTTCTTCGTCAGTAAATCACAAATGGATATGCTCAGACTCATAGTTGCCACACACAATCTAGAACCTGGATATGCTCCAAGTAATTTTTTTAACACATCCATAACACCACATATTAAATAACATCGTTTTTCGTCAATGGTGAAGTAATTTTTAGGCAATTAATCAAAGCAAAAAAACTGCGATGAAAAATTAATGAGGACCAGGGAAAGTAATGTACCTGCTTTTCTCTTCAAACATGCACCATCAGTCATGGCATTGGACCTGAGAACTTCTCGAAATACAAATGCGAATGCAATTTCTGCAACATCCAACAAAAAGAAAGTCAGTCACCCATAACAAAGTTGACAGAAATGTAATGCTTGGAGAGTTGGATGACAATATAACGAGGGAAAGAAAAAGCAAGGGCCCAAAGTGCTGAAGATCAAGAATAGGATAGGAGCACAGAAGGAAAATAAAAATGGCTGCAACTTCAACAACCCTAAAAACAGAAGAAACAAAATGTGAAGAGTGTGAATACTTAGCTAATCACAGTCCATTTGGCACCTCGAGGAAGCAACATAAGGAAAATTAAAAAGGAGCCAAACTAAACAGAAATAGCATCACAAGGAAATAAGTGACAAAAAAACATGTGCAAAACAGTAATAGCAAGAGAAAGACACTACTAACAAACAAACAAAAAAGGATCATTGAAAGCTAATAATGAAGCAATTGCAGCGAGGCTCCTACTCCAAGATGACATTAGAACCCTAATAAGTGCAATGTGGAGCTCCACCTCAAAGGAGATGTCTGTAGGCTTTTATTAGCACTATGAAGAGCCAGCAATACTAGTAGCACATTCACGGGGACGTTACTTTGAGAGAGCTGATGAAACCTATTCTTCCAAGAAAAGATGTGAACGAGAGTTGAAGACATCAAAGCATAACAGTGCATCCCTGTAGAGGAACTTCGCTGTATTCAAGGTTGGGTTGCCAAGGAGCGGCAATGTATGTATGGCACCGAGAGAGAGAGAGAGAGAGAGAGAGAGAGCTGTGATTAAGGTGCAAAGCTATTGATCCCAGGTGAGGGGTAGACTCTCTATGTAAAGGAGGAAGGTCACTTGGACCTTACCTAACTACTATGGTGTGGGCCCTTATGAGGGGTGACATGGAGCGGACCAAGGTGTAGCGTAGGCTCCTTTAAAGGTAATGACATGGCACTGGTACCTCAATACTGCTCTACATGTACCAACAACACCATAAACATCTTGGGCTTTCAAGCAACTAAAATAGAAGATCCCGTGGAGTCAAGCTAGCCAAATGTTTATTGCATAAAAGGCATGAAAACTTAAAACTTAACAGTTCATATTTGATATTACCATGTTGAGGAGGAGCTGCCAGTGATATAATATCTCCATGACAGAGTTTAGCTTCTGGGCTGCTCCTCTTCAATTTCTCCCAGTTTAGATACGTTCCATTTGTGCTGCAGAAGACTCAATACAGTCAAAGATTAAACACTGACGCATCAGACAAATTCCATAAACAATACACAAACCTGGTATCTTTTAAGAAAAAGACAGGCATGCATAACAGGGAAGGAGGCTCCACTTCTTCGGTAGCAGCCCTCTTCCTATAAATTTTGCAGTGACTTCCACTGACTGCATTCGATTCTATCTGGAAACGCACATCATCCACTAAACGGCCAATGCAGTGCTCATCAGAAGTCAAAAGCATGTTAATGCCCTGGTTTAACAATTCGCTCATTAGCTTAAGCTCACAAATAACACCAAAATACTACAAAAAGATTCTTTTAACATTTATAGTATGGAATTCTTGTTACAATATCACTCTTTCTTTCAGACACTAGAAAGAGGGCTGTTCTGCTAAGGCAAAATCTCAGAAGGCCTTATTACTAGATTAGGGTAGCAGTGCAAGCGGAGGGTCCTTCCATCCTTGACCCAATTTAAGCTAGTGATGCTTTCAGCTAGTGGACTTTTGCCATCTAGTTTCTTTTTTTCCCCTTTTTATGGCCCTACAAGAACAATTCTTTTACCAATAACAATTGATGATACCATGCTAAAGGCCAAATTTTGCTAAATTCCAAAAAACTACTGTATACCGCTTCCAAACCACTAAAACATTGAATGCCTAGTTAATTGCCTAGTCCATTGGAGTTGTGAAAAGAGGGTATGGTATGACTGGCTATTTTTGCAAAAAACCCCTATTTACCTAACCCCCTGGAGGTACTCTATGAGTATTTACTAAGGTCCTCTTTGGCCTGAATTTTCATTTCATTATCTTTGTCGTCTTTCCTAATTTTTATTTGGAATTTGCATTGAGGTTTTTGTATTGATCATTCATCGTTATGAGATAAAACTAAAAAGAAAAAAATTATGAACATTAAGGAAAAATATTCACTAAAAAGGAAAAATATCAAAGGTTGTGTTTGGTTGAGAGTTTAGTTTAGTTTAATTTTGGTAGTGGATGGAGAGAGAAATAGAGTAATGATTGAAGATAGGGGTAATGATTGGAGAGAGATAGAGAGAAATGAGAAAGTAATAATTGAAAAAATAGGGTAATGATTGGAGAAAGAAATAGTGTAATGATCGAAAACAAAACTAAAACTAAAACTAAACGGTGAACCGAACAAATATGACTGTCTTTTAGTGTCTTCACTCTTCAGTGTCGTGTAATAGGAACTTTTTTTCAACTTGAGTCGACAATTCTATAATCTTATATTTTTTTATTCCTCCGATTCATCACAACGAATTAACGAAAAACTAAACAAAAAATCACTAAAAAGTCACTTAGTACTCATTGTCTTCAAGAATAATTAACTCAGTCAAACTCAACCTAAATTGAACCAATTAATCAGCAAACACCGGAAACGGAAACAAAATGCGAAGTTCGGGTTTTTAAACCTGGGGCCGCTTACGGGCGCTGCTGGAGATGGCGGTGAGGACACCCCAGACGTTGGGATCGGAGTTGTGGATAGGCTGAGACGATATCTTCGAAGCCGCTGAGACTATTAATTCCTTCGGGCACAAAGGAGGCTTCTTTGAACCGCCATTGTTGTCCGGGTGGGAAGAGCTAACTTGAGAATGTCGAGCTTCGTCGGCATTAGGGTTTGGACTCGGGTTTGGAGCCAGTGGGGTTGGCGGGCTTTCCTCTACTTTCGCCATTCGAAGGCACGGGCTCCACGAGTTGAGACGAATGAAGAGTTTTTGACGTGCGTGTGCACAATTATTCGCCTTTGTGCTTGTGGATGAGAGAGAGAGAGAGAGAGAGAGAGGTTGAAGATGGCGGGGAACTCGAAACCCTAGTTAACTGTCGAGTATTTTTGCGCGAAGAGGAAAGTGTGCTGGAGAAGTTCCCCTTCATGCCAAAATCGATTTTGGCGAAGAGGACTAGTTTTTTGACGTTGACAAAAAACATAAAATAAATTTATTGGCTTAGGCCCGTTTTGCTTTCTTTTTTTAACTTTTCTTTTTAAAAGGTCTGTAATTTTGAACTCACATAATATGAAAATGGAAAATAATTTATAGTTTTTTTTTGCATTATTTAAAAGATCTTAATGAAATCTATCAAACAAAATTCATATTGGTATGATTATTTTGCGTAAATATATTATTTTTGAACTTGAAATTATCTTGATTTTCTTAAACTTCCTTTTACTATTTATCTGGAATGGCACCTTACTAGATAGTGATCCTCCACACACCCCACAAGCGGAGTATTGGACCGACATCCCACCCCCACAAGTGGAGTATTGGGACTAACGTCAGAGCTGAACAGTTTTTTTTTTAATTTATGTTTGTCCTGTTGTTTCTAAGTATTTTGTTGTACTTATTCTTTTTTTGATGTGTGTGTGTGTGATACAAAAAACACAGCTTACAAAAAAATATTAGATGTCGTTGAACCAATTCAATGTCATTTTGGTCCAATTTCAAATTCAAACCATTGATTAAACTCGTCTCATTTTTCAATACATATCATATCAAATGGCTATGGTGATGCAAAAAATATGACATTGCTTGTATAGTTGTATTGTCAATGGCAAGCTATAGATGGACTCAAATTTTGCCAAAAAAAAATGTCAAATTATGGCAATAGCAAAACAAATAGCTATAGATGGACTTGCTCTTCTTCTCCAGACTTGAGTAAAGAGTGAGAGGTTTTTAAATGCACTCACGAGAATGCTTCTCACACATGTTATATAGCAAAACATAAATTGAAGTAGAGAAGATTCATGTAAGGCATTCCATCCTTTCCACACCACCTTAGCGTGGGGAGAATCGTGCTGGGCAAATGAGGCATGCAGGAAACTAATACGGAGTAATAAGGATAAGACAAGCAAGCTTTGAAGGCCAAGCTAAAGAGATTGGGGACTCGGGAGGGGCGGGATTGGCGTCTTTATACAGGGGTCGGACTGAGCTAAATGGAGGCCGACTCAACCGAGGCTTGCGCACCCACATCGTTAGACAAGGAAGGATTTTAAGCGGTTATGGAATATAGATAACAAGGTTAGCACCACATAAATAGTTAGCATACCACTTAATGTGCCCGCTGGGTTAATTCAATTTTGCACGTTTATGACCGGTTTTGTACTTGAAACAGTTTTTGGGGTAAACCCAGACCAATCGACGGTTCAACCAGTTGAACCGGTCAGTCCAGTTTTTAAAACATTGTGCAAAACTTTCAAATGAGAACAAGCAGTGTTGGCAACCCAAGGAGTGATTATTCAGTGCCCAGGGGTATTGCCCCAACTCTTCTCTTCACCACACATTTGTGTGATCCCACCACAAAGTGTGTGGAGCTCGCATAAATGTGTGATAGAGAGAGAGAGTTAGGGCACTATGTGTCATTTGTGGTGGGAACCATAAAAATATGTGATGGAGAGGGAGAGTTAGGGCACCACGTGTCAATGTCAATGCCCCTGGGGCATTGTATAATTTTCCGGTAAGCAATGCCTGGCATATTAAAAGTTGCTACAAAAACAGTCTTTAACCGTAGTTGTCAGAGGTGAGAGCTTCACCCAGTACAAAAAACATACCCAGAATGAATCTATTGACGATCCAGTAGACTACTAACATAATTCTGCAGTTGGCAACAGTAACACTGGTTTTTTTCCTCTTCCGATTGCACCTATATTTCAAGCCTCTTAGCTGGTGATGGGCAACACTAAACACATTGATTTCTTCATCATCAGAGACCTTCTGACTTCCACAGAAACAAGCTTACAACCACAAAACCCCTTCAGAATAAGCCTAGCCTGCAAGCGGATTGGCATGTATAGTCACACGATTGAGTCTGATTTCCGCAAGAGGCCGATCCCCTGGTGCTGTTTGAGTCTGCAAAGACCCCAAAAACCGATCAATAAACAATTTCTACCACATGTTAAGGGAGTTCCAAAGCGTCCCATAAACAAAATAACACATTCCTGGTGTAACTACACATAACAGGAGCCTTCGTTAAGAAATCGACAATGTCAATGAACATTGGTGATAAACAGACTCCTAGTCTACCCTTGACTTGAAATATAAAACATTTGTCATCAAGAAGGCAACAATACCTTCTCCATAAGATCAAGGACTTCAAACCCATGGATCACTTTTCCAAACACAGTGTACAATCCATTGAGATGAGGTTGCTTTGCGTAAGTAATGAAGAACTGGCTTCCATTAGTATTGGGACCACTATTGGCCATTGACATTATACCCCTTGCATTGTGCTGAAAATTGAGCCAAAGAAGTATCTTTTTATGCATAAAAAGTTGAAAACAAAACCTCGCGAGAAACATGACACATAGGGCAACCATTAGATAACAAGAGGCCAAGGGCAATTAACCAAGACAATCAGACTCTTCCTTTCGTGTTTTAAGCCCAGTAAATCTCCACCACATTAATGAAAAGAAGGCTCAGGGCTTCAGGCTCATCTAGGGCTGACACACGAGAGAGAGAGAGAGAGAGAGAGAGAGAGAGAGAGAGAGAGAGAATCAGGATTTACACAGGCAACCTAGACCGTATTTAACTCAATTGCTCTTAGGTAAACTCTCAGGCTCAGGCTCAGGCTCATGCTCGGCTCAAATGTAATGGGATGGGGTATAGGTCTGCCTATGATAGTTACTAAATTATATCTTTGGAAGCTCAGAAGGAGAGAAGCGAAGGACATGAACGAGCGGAATCAATGTGTTCCACGCAAGGCAAGGGTGGAAACCCACTTCAACCCACCAAGGAGAAAGTAAAGTTACTAAGTTTGGTCACTTCTCACAGTTTTGGCAAGAGAAGGCTTGATAAGGCTGCCAACATCATTCATAAATAGCACATAGATCAAGAATCACTAAAGAAGTTGACAAAGTAGAAAGCAAAAGGCTAATATCTGCAGCCTGAGTATTTTTTGTGAACTTACCTTGAGAGACTCTCTTATCTCATCATTGAACTTTTTACCCCATATACTGGTTCCACCTTTGCCTGTGCCAGTTGGGTCTCCACCTTGTATCATAAAGCCCTTAATATTTCGGTGGAATATGGTCCTGTCATAATAGCCGCTGGCACATAGTGCCAAGAAATTCTGAACCCAAATTAAGAACGAATACCCTTAACAAGGAAGTATGCAATCAAAAAGCAATGGCCTAGGACAGAATTCACGCAGTATGATTGCAAAGCTCTAGGATATGTTTTCATTCCAATCATCTCACATAAAACACTCCTAAAAAGCATTCAAAGGAGATACAACAACAACAACAGAACCCAAGTAGCAAGAAGAAAATGGTGCAATATAAATAGGAAGTTCTAACGCAAAATTAGTTTAAAACGTTATTTACAATACCAACAACAATTTTCTGTCTCATGTAACAGGCAGAAACCATGAGGATAAATTATGAAATCGGTACAACATTTGTTCAAAAAGTTATCTAGGTTGCCTTCTGTGTTTTGATCAAGGAGTTGGAAAGGGATTTGTGGAAGAATGTGTTGGAAATTTCCCTTCACAAATTAAAGAAGTGCTCATTCTCCTCGTCAAATCCCTCCACAATCCTTGATCCAAACATAGCCTTAATGTTTAGCCATCCTATGATTACAATAATTTCAGTGTTCTAAGGAGTTGGCCTAGGCACTAGGCAGCCACCCAACGCCTAGATTTTAGGGTCTATGCATTGATTAGGCATTTATCGAGAATTAGTCAGGGATTAATCGGCTAGTCCTAGATGGCGACTAGGTGGCTAGGCCGCAACTAGTTAGTGGGTCTTTTAGTGTTAATTTCACAAAAGCAAAATATATAACATATCGATCTTATGTGTTAAGTACTTAATTTCATTTTGTTTCGAAATTTGAATATCAAACTTTGTATTTGACTAGTTATTTATTACTAGTTACTTTTGAGTTGTTACTTTAGTCTCCAAGACTTATGTCATCTCTTACTCAAACGTTAGGGGAGGCATGGAGGTGGGAAGATATTTAAACAAAAATAGAAAAACCGACTAATCACTAGGCCCCGATCAGTCCCCTACTAGTCACCCACCTCTCTTCCGCCCGACTAGCCCCTAGACGTTTTAGAACATTAAATAATTTGTAATGTAGGCACAAAATTATAAGACTCGACACCGTTAAAATTCTGAATTCGTCCCTTTAAAGGAGCACAGTGTCTACTGTCTACAACAAACATCGATATTAAACAGCATACCCACTTAATCATTCATAGAGATTAACACCATAGTTCCTTCTCAAAAATTTCACGAATTCACTTCATGCCATAACTCATAGACATAAAAACAAACTACAAACTTAATTGGCTAATAATAATCTCCACGAATCATAGATTCGCTTCTAGATTTAAGGAAACAACAAAAAGAACAAGAATCCAGGGAACAGAAGCTAACACAACTCGTTTTGCTTAGTTAAAACATAACGAACCTCGGCTGCTCTAGGGACTTCATCACAAGCGATCTCGCACTTGATGTCCCCGAGATTGGTGTGAAGCGTAACCGACTGCAAAAACACACGTACACAAAACAAGAGTTTTACGGATCGAAGTGAATGTGTTCGATGAAATTTCGCAGTGGAATGAAACATACCATCTCCCGCGTGCGTCTACGCCGAAACTTTCGAGGAGGGGAAGCCCTCTTCGTCTATATCGGGGCCGGTTGTGAGAGTCCATTGGCGCGCTTTCGATTTCGAGTACCGTCCCGATGTTTCTAGAGACAAGTGCAACGGCGTCGTTGCCAAGGACTTAAATTTAGGAAAACAATTTTTTGACAATTTTCTTTGGAAAATGATTTTGTCACTCTTTTTTTGTTAACGTCACTTTTCTACATTGTGCAAAAAATACACTTCTAGAGGAATAGCGTTAACAAAAAAATGAAGTGATAAAATCAACAGCCTTTTCTTTTCTACATCACCATTGTAATTTTGCCAATTTTCTTTTTCTACATCACCTTTTCTCCTACATGCACCTTTGTTTGTAGTCACTTACTTTATCTGTTTCCATTCTTTTGTCCATAGTCATATCCTAATCAAATAAAAAATTAATTATAACTTTTAATTGATAATATTATTGAGAAATGATTTTGCCACTCTATTTTTACTAACGTCACTCCTTTATAAGTGCATTTTTGCATATACACTTGCAGGGGGCTAGAGGAGTGGCGTTGACAAAAAAGAAAGTGGCGAAATCAACAGCCATATTATTTATATGCAATATAGATCTTATTTGATAAATCTCAATGAGATATTTTAAACGATATTTTTTAAAATCACCTAAAAAATTATATGTTGTAAGATATACTCTCTCCGTCTCAAATTCTTTGTCCAGTCTACAAAACAAGGTGTTAAAAATAATACAATTTTTGCAAGAAAAAATCAAAAAAATTTCAACAATTTACTAGATATCAATGAGTATTTTTAATTTGTGAAAAAAATTTAAATTTTTTCTTGAAAAATTTGTATTATTTTTAACACTCCGTTTTACGGACTGGACAAAGAATTTGGAACGGAGGGAGTAATCAATTGAAAAGTGATACGAACTCCCAAAAGAAACTAAAGAATAAAGACGCTGAGGGAGTTAGAATTTTACTTATTTATAAATAAGTGAAATAAAATAAAATGTATCTTGGGTCAGCCACTTGGATCAAAATTCTAACTCCCTCAGCGTCTTTATTCTTTAGTCTCTTTTGGGAGTTCGTGTCACTTTTCATTTGATTATAACTTACAACCTATAATTTTTTAGGTAATTTTAAAAAATATCGTTTAAAATATCTCATTCGGTAGAACTTATATATATCGGGGCGGTTCAATGGACAACTATTTAGACACCTAAAAAAACACCTCATAGTTCCCGATCAAATTTTGATGATCCGAGCCGCTCAATGTGATCAGAACGTGATTTTAAGGGTACTCGCGAGAAATCAGCAAAAAAAAAGACCGAAAAAGGTTTGATCTGAGCAGTTTTTAACTTAGATTTAATGAACGATTCAATTAAAAACTACTTAAAACAAGCACTTCCCGGTCATTTGTTTTTGCTAATTTCACGCGAGTACCCTTAAAATCATATTCTGCACATATTGAACGGTTCGGATCATAAAAATTTGATCGGGAACTATGTGATTGAGATTTGGGGTGTTTTTTTAGGTGTTTAAATAGTTGTCTATTGAGCCGCCCCGTATATATAATCGGTAGAAGAGATTATTACATCATGTATGAAGTATACAAAGTACAAACCATGGACATCACATTCATTGTATGAGACTTCACGAGATAACTAAATCTAACACCTGAATCAACGGGATAAATAAGCTCATCAAAGGGATAATAATCACTATAAATCCAACTCAACTACAAGCGCCATTAAAAAAAAAAAAATAACCCCAACAATACAAAGGAAAGAATACCAACATGTAAATAAGAAGACTCGAACTAAGCTAACCTCAATTGATTATCCTATTGAAATTAAATTAGTGGTTTTTTTAGACCGGCTTCGTAAATTAGGTTCCGGCCCAAATTACTTCCTGCAGATATGTTACCTGATATAGCTCCCGGCCTATTATTTTGGACAAAATATTCCTCAGGTCGCATATACAATTCACATACACAGTTTACATATATATAGTTTACAAAGTTCGCCTATATAATACACATGGTTCACAAAGGCCAAAAAAGTCACTACGCATCATAACAAAGCCTACCCAAATTTGGCAACAATATTTAGATTTGGAATGAAAAGCCGAAGCTAAAAAGTAGTACTCCCTCTGTTCAACTTTTTATTGCCTGTTTTTTTTTTTGGAACGTCTCAAAAAATTGTCTATATTTCACAATTTATAATATTTTATATATTTAATATCGATTTTATTTGATAAATTTCAATTTATTTTTTAAATAAAATTTTCAAAATCATAAAAATACATTGTAGATTATAAAATATAGACAATTTTTTAAGACGTTCTAAAAAAAAAATAGGCGGAACAAAATGGGACTGGAGGGTAAGATCGTAAAAGGCCATAAGGCCCATAACAACTTTCCTTTTCTAATCCTTTCCCCTTGCAATCACTAATCAGTCCTCTATTTTTATTCTCAGCCTGTAATCAGTTCTCTTTACGGAGTGCAACATGAGCAAGAGAAGAAAGGCGATTCTCAACATTTTTCCGTCTGAAATCTCACCGACGGCGGAATCAATTGCCAACAATGTCGATCTCCTCACAGAAATCCTCCTACGTGTTCCGGCGGGATCCATTATGCGATTTAAGTGCGTGTCCAAGCATTGGCTCTCTCTCCTCTCCGACTCCCGATTTGCCACCAACCACTCCATCCGAAACCCTAGACCTTCGATCTCAGGCTTGTATTTCTACATTAAAGGAACCCTCAAATCCGTCTCCCTTCACGGCCGCCGGAGTCTCCCGCCTCTCTCCTTCGTCGATGGTCTCGGAGAGCCATCTAAAATTAGGGTTACACACTCCTGCAACGGCTTACTGTTGTGCTGTAACAGTCACTTCGATGGTCATAGACATAGACGGCAATACGTTGTTTGTAATCTCACCACAAAGAAATACACCATACTTCCTAAATATGAGGAATCAGTTCATGTTCCTGATGCTTGCTTGGCTTTTGATCCTTCAAAATCACCTCACCACTACAAAGTTGTATTGGGCAGAGACAACCGTCGTCAGATGGATGTCTACAGTTCACAGAGTCTATCTTGGAAAACAGTTCCCGTTCGCCAAACCAATTGTGGTCGTGGGGTCTTTTGGAATGGAGCAGTCCACTGGTTAACCGATGACAATTTCCTATTGAGATTTGATGTTGATGTAGAGGAGATGGTGGCAATGCCAAACCCTCAGTCGCCCAAAATTCTTCCTCTAGACAAGATGAGGTATTTTGGACAATGCGGTGACGGTTTGATTCTTATTCAGTCTCGTTCACGTCACCCCAGCGGATTCAGAATCCTTGAGCTGGAAAAGGATTACAGTGGTTGGAATGTCAAGTGTCGGGTCAATCTTAGGCCCTTAATATCTGAGTTCCCTGAGATGACAAGGAGAACCTACTCCAATAAATTTAAAGTAATGTGTGTTGTGAAGGGAGAGAATGAAAGAGATTTTGCACTCGTGTTAGCTATTCCTGGAAGAATTGTTTCCTATTATGTGAAGCACAAGACGTGGGACGTGCTTCAGGATCTAGCACCAGGTGAATCAATTGAATATGATTTGAACGGCTATTTTCGTTTTGACGACTATGTGTATCCTTTTATTGAAAACCTATTTCCTTTTTGAGCCTACATGTTGGAGCACATGTGCTTTTTGTTTAACTTTTCAATGAGGCTATTTCTTAGTGCTGGAAAGTTGAATATTTTGTAGGTGTAGGTTTTTCTTGAATATGTTGCTTTAACATCTTTTGCTATGATGATTTTATCATTGTTGACGTTATCTATACTTGTGCTATTCTCCTTGATTGCAAGTTTTGTAAAACAGCAAGGATTAACAAACTTGGTTTTTGTGCTAAGCTAATTTGATCCGAATTTCCCTCAGTTTTTTTGTGTCTAGTTTTTTTTTTTTTTCCTTTGTCTAGTACATTTGAAAGAGTCCGTATGTATCATAATGATCCATGAGGAATACCTGGCGTGTTAAAAGTTGCTACGAAAATGAGTCTTTAGCAATAGTTGTCAGACGTGAGAGCTTCACCCAGAACAAAAGACATATCCAGAATGAATCTATTGAAGAACCACTAGTGACTAGAGTACTAACATAATTCTGCAGTTGACTTCCTCTGATTTTTCACTTCCTCTGATTTTACCTCTAGTTCAACAGAATCAACACTCTTAACTAAACTCTAGTTCAACACTCTTAACCGCCACTGCTAATAGTTACGGGTAACTTACTGATTTCTTCATTCACAGACCTTCTGACTTCCACAAGAAACAAGCTCACAACCGTCAAAATCCTTTCGAATACACCTAGCCTGCAAGTGGACTAGCATGTACTGATTTCCGCAAGAGGTGGATCCCCCGCACCTGTTCGAGTCTGCATAAACCCCAAAAATAGATGAATGGACAATTTGTAGTTTTGTACCATATATTAAGGGTGTTCCAGAGTCTCACAGAAACAAAATACTCGACATTCATGGCGTAATTAACCATGAAAGGAGCCTTTGTTAAGAAATCGCAATGAGCATTGGTGATAAACAGACTCCTAGTCTACCCTTGTTTTGAAATATAAAACATCGGCCACCCACAAGGCAATAATACCTTCTCCATAAGATCAAGCACTTCAAACCCATGAATCACTTTTCCAAAAACAGTGTACAATCCATAGAGATGTGACTGCTTTGCGTAAGTAATGAAGAACTGGCTTCCATTGGTATTGGGACCACCATTGGCCATTGACATTATACCCCTTGCATTGTGCTGGAAAATGAGCCAACGAAGTCAGTTTTATGCTGAAAACAACAAAACCACGCAAGAAACATGTCACATAGTGTCAACCAAGAGATAACAAGAAGCCAATGACAATTAACCAAGACAAGCAGACTCTTTCTTTACGTCCCAAGTCCAGTACTACGTAAAATCTCCACAACATTAATAAATAGATGGCTCAGGCTCATATACGGCTCACACACAGAGAGAGAGAGAGAGAGAGAGAGAGAGAGAGAGAGAGGGGATAAATATTTGTTTTTACTCGTCCACTGACATTGCAAGCTTCATGAAGCAGATGTTGAAGGGTAGAATGCATCATAGCTACAACATGTCTTTTCTTTTTACTTTCCTAACTCGCAGTTATAGAAATTGTTTCAATCAATGCATTTTCATGTGTTTTATAGAAGATTAGTTAAAAAGTTCCAAGAAATGGTGAAGTGCCCCTTAATATTACCGTGATGATTGGTAAACAGGCCAACCTAGACTGTTTTCAACTCACTTTGTCTTAGATGAATGCTTCAGTCTCAAGCTCAGCCAAAATGTTATGGGAATGGGGTATAAGCCTGTCTAGTAGGTAGGTCACTTTCTTCATTTTTGGCAAGACGAGGCATAATAAACATCATTCACTCATGAATAAATAGCAAATAGATCAAGAATCACTAACAAAGTTGACAAAGAAGAAGGCAAAAGAAAATATATGCAGGCTGAGTATTTTTCATGTAACCTCATCATTGAACTTTTTGCCCCATATACTGGTCCCACCTTTGCCTTGTATCATAAAGCCCTTGATATTTCGGTGGAATAAGGTTCCATCATAATAGCCGCTCGCACATAAACATTGTCAACAAGGAAATATGCAATCAGAAAGCAATGGCCTAGGAATAAGATAAAATTCCCGCAGTTTGATTGCAAAGCTCTAGGAAACGTTCTCATTGCATATAAACACTCCGAACAAGCATTCAAAGTAGATGAGCAAAAAATTGTTTGTACCAGCAAATGACATGGCCGTAGCAAGAAGAGAATTGTCACTTGTATCAATAGAAAGTTCCAAGGAAAAATTAGTTGAAAACAATATACTTTAAAATACAAAGAAGAATTTTCTGTTATCATGTGACAGGCAGAAACCGTGAGGATTAACTATGAGTTTGCAACATTTCTACAAAAATTTATCTGGGTTGCTTCAGTTAGCCTGTGTTCTGATCAACGATTTGGGAAGGGATTCATGGAAGAAAGTGTTGGGAATTAAAGGCTTGTTCAGTCTCCTCGTCAAAACCCACCAAATCCAAGCACAACAGTAATGTTTAGCCATCATTTGATGGTAATAATTTTGTAATGTAGGACCGAAATTATAAGTATCTGCACAGTCAAAATTCTGAATTCGTCCCTGTTGAGGAGCCAAACGTCTGTAACAAACATCAATATTAAACAGCCTCTCCGCTTAATCATTCATAGAGATTATAACCAGCATATTTCATCCTGCAATTTTACAGATTCACTCCATGCCACACATCACAGACATGAAAACAAACTACTAAAACCACCTGAAAAAAACTATGGTCGCCATAAGTCAAGCAGGAGCAGGAATGGTGTTAAGGAATTCACTAGGACAGTTTGTGGCAGATAGACCTGTGAATTTGGGAAGGGCAAGCTCAGCTCTTGTTTCTTAAGCATTGGCACGGCAAGCAGCATTGGGGATTTGCAAAAGTTTTGGGCTTGGAATCGGTTACGTTGGAAGGAGATTCGCAGCCGATAGTGAAGATATTGAGAAACGAGGTTTCGTGCCCAGTTAGAGTAGAGGTGATTGTCAAAGACATTAGAAGAGAGAAGGGAAGGTTTCAGTGGTGCGGATTTCAGCTTGTCCGGCGAACTGCAAATGCAGTGGCGAATAATCTGGCTAGTCATAGTTTACAAGGAGTTGGTACTCGGACTTGGGAATCCAGAGCTTTATAGTGTTCGAGCTTGGCCCGTTTACTAAGCGAGCCTAAAACTTGAGTTCAAGCTCGGCTCGTTTATAAACAAGCTGAGCCCTTAACGAGCCTAGCCTGGCAAATTGCCCTAACAAGCCTCTCTAAACGAGCCGAGCCTAAAACACAATCCGAGCCGAGCCTAAAAAACAATCCGAGCTTTTGAGTGTTGAGCTCGGCTTACTAAAATCCGAGCTTTTGAGTGTTGAGCGGCTCATTTAGTAAACGAGCCTAAAACTCAAGCTCATGCTCAGCTAGATTACTAAACGAGTCGAGTTGAGCCGAGCCGAGCCTTAACAAGCTGCTCACGAGGGTTCGTTTGCAGCCCTAGCTATGGGATTCTATTGTAAAAGATATCCATTCTCATTGATGTACTGCTCTTATTGATCGGATTCAAATAAAATTATACTATTTAGACAAAAAAAAATCAAGAAACCAACAACGACCAAGAATCCAGTAAACTCAAGCTAACACAATTCAGATTGTTTAATTACAAAATTAGAGGCCGGCCCTCTTTTGTAATTAAACCAAAGCTGAAAAAGGGTTTGGGATCTAAAAACTCCTTGTTTAATAATTGAGTTAACGAACCTCGGCTGCTCTAGGGACTTCTTCATCACAAGCGATCTCGCACTTGATGTCTCCGAGATCGGTGTGAAGCGTCACCGATTGCAAAACCACGTGTACACAATTCGTTCGGACTGATTGAAGTTAAAGTGTTCGACGAAATAACGCAATGAAATCAAACACAGACCATCTCCCGCTTGCGTCTTCGCTGAAACTTTGGGAAGCCCTGTTGTCCTATCTCATGGCCAGTTGGGCTAGTCCATTAGCGCGCTTTGAACTTGATTTTTACATGATTCTGATTCTGACAAAAAACTCATCACTTATAATAAAGGAAAATCACGGCCAATGACGTGTTTTGATAATTAATATCCGTTAAGAAAATTTTTAACATTAATAAATGTTTCTAATTTGTTCTTAGCGTATATTAATTATAAAAAAACATGATAATAAAATTGGAAAGACGAGGATGATCAAAGTTGGAGTGGTGTGGTTGCGGGGGCTAGGATACAGTGATACTGCCTCCATTCCTATTTTTTGGTCTTAGCTAGCACTTTTCTTTGCTGTTCCAAATAGATAATGAATTTCCTTTTCTACCTTTCAATTTTCAGATTAATAGTAGTACTAAAAAAAGTTTTAAGAAAAGGCAATGATCGAAGGATAAAATGAGAAAAACAAGTTTTTCAAAAGTGCAATAATTGTATTCCTTTATTTGGTTGGAATTTCCAAAAAGAACTAAAAAATAGGGACGAAGGGAGCATTAATACAATTAATTAATCAAATGTCCGAGATCTTTGGAAAAAGAAATTTGAAGATTACAATCAAACACAATATATAGGAAAAACATTCTTGAATAATTATTAGAATCGATTTTCTGGAAAAAACATTTTTTTTTCAATCGAAAGAAGAAATAATTTACATCATGAAGTACAAAGTATAAATCCGGAATATTACATAAATTGTGAGAATTCATGTGACAATTAAGCCCAATAACTCAACCAATGCAAGAATTCTGGCCACCTAAGCTACCCTAGTTGGTTTGGACTTTGGACAAAACATTACCATCCTTCTTTCTTACTTTTTTTTTTTTTTGTTCTTTACCTCTTGTATCTTCAAATATGTTCGTAGTCATGGACTGAGCTCCTCTGCAGTGTAGCTTCACTCCGTTCCCGTTTAGTTTTGGGGCACTTCTTGAGTTCACAATAATAATTGGACCCGTACACCTTTTAAAGCTCATTGAAAAGATCGACCAGATCGAAAATTACGTTCACCAGAGGTTAGCTAGCTACACGGAGCTGTCCTAAGACACATTATGCAGAATTTTGATAAGTATTTCAAACCTTTTAAAATGCTCAGATCAAATAACAAAAGCCTTTTCTTTTATTTGTGTTGAAAAAGGCCTTTTAAAATGCTATCGCAATCAGAAACACTTCCAATTAATTGTCAATGTGGACAGAATTCATCCACATCTTCATATCAGGAAAATTGTTTTGTGAAGTTACTGCTATCATTTTTACACTTTTTTACTGTCGTTGAACACAATTATCTCTCTTTGTCAATTCCATTTGTGGATCAAATCACTTCCCCATAGTTTGAGTTTCAGGAACCATTAGCACTTCTCTCTCTCTCTCTCTCTCTCTCTCTCTCTCTCTCTCTCTCCCCATGGCAGCTGCCACGGTAACCATATCCTCCTCCACCACACGTTCACTAACCCTCCAGCGCATTCTACCCACATCCAGATTTCATTCTCTATCCTCTTGTTCTCACCTCTCAAAATCCATCCTCCTCCCACGACTCCGCAAACCTTCACAACCGCCGCAGCGAAAACTCACCGTTCGAGCCGCAAGGACCGAGTCCAAAGGCGTCTCCATCGGATTCAGAGCTCCTGACTTCCAGCTCCCCGAGCCACTCACTGGAAAAATCTGGACGCTCGAAGACTTCGAATCTTACCCAGCATTACTCGTCATGTTCATTTGCAACCACTGCCCCTTCGTCATACACTTGAAGAAAGACATCGTGAAGCTTTCGAACTACTACATGGGCAAAGGGCTTGCAGTTGTGGCGATATCTTCGAATTCTGTGGCCACGCATCCACAGGACGGGCCCAAGTTCATGGCAGAAGAAGCGCGACTATCCGGGTACCCTTTCCCTTATCTTTACGACGAGTCGCAAGATGTTGCGAGGGAATTCAGAGCCGTTTGCACGCCGGAGTTTTTTCTGTTCAGAAAGGATGGTCGGAGGCCGTTCGAGCTGGTTTATCACGGCCAGTTTGATGATTCACGGCCGACTAATAATGTGCGCGTTACCGGAAGGGACTTGAGCCTTGCTATAGATTGTGTTCTCAGTGGCCAACCAGTTTCTAGTGTTCAAAAACCAAGTGTCGGGTGCAGCATAAAGTGGCATCCAAAGACCAATTAGTTGTCATGCTTAAATACTGGTTGTAGTGCTCTCGATTTTAAAACCAAGGAGTGTTACAGACGGAGACTGAACATAGATGCGCTCGGAATCATTTAATGTATGTAGACTTCACACGTGGATAGCTACTTATTATCCAGACATCTGTGTCAGAAGTATTCACCTTCAATAATTTGCAACAATTTTAGTTGCCTCATGTTTTGGGTCCAATAGGTGAAGATCGTTATAATATTCCCATGTATGTTGAATTCTCTCTCGTTAGTTGTTGATATTGCTAAGTTCCATTATTATTTGGTTATCATTTTGGTTCGATCAAAAAAAATCACTACTCTTTGAACGCAAGTCAATCAAACTTTATTATTTTTTAGGAAAGAGTGACATGTACCATTCATAATATACGTATAAAGGATAATTGGTTCGATCTAAAAAAATCACTACTCTTTAAACGCGAGTCAATAAATTTTTTTTTTAAGGAAACAGGGACAGCATTCATAATAAAAGACGACGTACAAAGGATACTATCGATCCGAAAGAACAAGAAAAACACAATACGAAAGCTGCAAAAGTCAATCGACCTTATAACGTACTATGGTTCCAACCTACTCTAAAAAAAACGAACTTCTATGGTTCACCTGATACTTAAAAATTTCACAGTTCTTCACGTACTCAATTTCACACCTCTTGACATCCATCTCAATATCCTCAATATAGTAACATTCTCATCACAATTTAGCTGATTCATGCTGGTTTCACAGCCATGGATTTGGACTGAAAGAAGATACTCCCTCCGTCCCATTTGTTTGCTCATTATGGGAATTCTCCCTTTTCATTTGACTAAAAGTTTTTGAGTTGAAAAGTGTTTAAATTTTCACAAATACCATTTTGCTTAGTTTTGTGTTAAACTTGGTATTCCTTCACCTCAAAACTATAGGAATAACTTTGGAACTTTGGTTTGGAAAATTGCAAACAATTTGGGATGGCTCAAAAAGAAAACGTGTGCAAACAAAATGGGACGGAGGGATGGAGGGAGTATATTAGCATCAATTCCTCAGCTCCTTGCTCAAGCAAATAAATCTCAAATTTGAGCAAAAAGAACTGTAATACTGTAATAGGTAAGAAACAAGAACAGAGTGAACCAATAGCCATCGTCAAGCATAAAAATTGGAAACCGGTCTGTTTATCCATCTTCAAGCATCTCTTTGTGGACATGCATGCATGACGTACTGCAGTATTTGTAGTTATACCTATGAAAGGGAACTTTACCAACCAAAGAAGAGTTACAACACGAGCATTTGATATCGGTTGTCACCACGCCCTTGGGCTGTGAACTGCTAGATGAAACATTTGAGGCACTAGTCTCTTGAGCATTTTGGGATGCAGCTATTCTTCTCTCTGCAGCAGCAGCCCTCTTTTCTCTTTCTAAAGCTTGTGCCCTTTTCAGTTCCTCCTGATTGAATTCAGGTAAGAGACAATAAAGGAACATATATAAGTTGGAATGGTCTCACTAAGATGAGAAAGATGAGTGTTTCGAGAGAGAGGCATCAGAAGAAGGGATGACCCTAGACCTAGAGCAAGAAAATCTTCTCAAATCTAAATGCAGAGAGATCCAGAACTAATGGCCGTAGGTGAAAGGAAAGAAAAAAAAAGAGAGAAAAAGAAGCTCTAACCTCTTTAGACATCTTGGGTCCAATGCTAGATTGAGACTGTCCTTTCGAAAGTGTAATAGGAGTGGCAACCCAATTCACTGAAATTGTCGGGCCACTCTGGGACGAAGCAGCATCAGCCTGTTCATTGGCATCAAAATGATGCAAAATAACTGTGAGAGAAGTAAAATTTGTGCATGAATCAGCAAAACAAGATATTAGTTGATCATTCCAACGAACTCTTTAGCTTTTCAATAGCACAATTCAAAAGAAAGAAACACAACTTTCTTCTATATGACATTCTAATTTTGTTCCTTACTTTTTCGTTAAGCCTACTATTGATAAATCAGGAAATATCAACAATGGTAGGCTTGCAAGTTCCACGAACAAACAAAAAGGCTTCTGTGGAACTGTCATTCGACTCTCACATTACTGAATGTACCAGAACTTCATCTACGAGGTAACAAACCATATTTTCATTTAACAACCATACAGTTTAGTCCCATCTGTAGCATGGCATTTGGCTACTAAAAGAAAAATAGTGACTTCAGCCAGCAGAAAATTCTTATTATCATAGATTCACTTAGTCCGGAACAGTGGACCCCGTAATTTCAATCATTATGTTTCATAGTGTAAGTGTCAACTTAGTAAAGGAAAAGAATCAATAAAGACTCTGTCGGCCTTAATCAGGTCAATTGTTGGGTATGAGTTTTTATCACCACAGGTATTGATGCCACACAATATCCTCTGAGTAACAGCAAATTTGTGCTAAATAATGATTTAAAAAAAACATCGAGGCACTTTCTACATCTTCCGAGAATTCCTTTCAAGCAGATTATTGGTAAATCCCTGGCTCAAGTCTGGCAACAAAATCTGAGCACAGCAGCTTATGAAACAAAATGCTTTATCAAAAATTGGTAAATATCAAGGAGTTGAAGATGCACCTGGGCCTTCTTGTCTTTTTCTTTCCGTAACTTCTTCAACTCTTTTGCTCTTGCTTTCTTCTTGGCATCTTTCTCTGCCTGATCAATCAGCAAAATAGATCTATCATTAGCGCATCCAACTAAAGAGTGTGCATTTAGTTTTTCGGGTTTCCTTATCTCCATGACTAGCACAACAAAGCAAATGAGGATAGAAATGTCACAAATACAAACTTCTCCACCAAAGAGTAAAGCAAACTCAAATAATGTAGCTCTACTCTATCCCTTGCTAAAAAACAATATGAGCATAGATTAATCCCATTATTTGGAAAACTCTCCTGCCACATCATTCGATGCATACGAAATCCCTAAAGCAAGTTCTTGTTCAGTTGAAGTTTGAGAATCCTAGTGAATCCATTCCTAGGATAAATCAGTTACTCGTTTCTTAAATTTTACAATCACCAAAATGGATAACAGCGGTAATGTGATGCCACGTAACCACTATGACGGCATCTTTTGACCTTGCTTATAAGTTGAGAGAAAACTAGTATTAAGCTCCATGGAATGTCTCTTCAAAAAAATACCCAAAAAAAAAGAAGAAGAAAGAAAAGAAAAGGTTCTGTGGAATGTTGTCCTGAGCCAACTGCCTTGGCACAAAGTATGATAAGTTTTCTGTGAATACAAGCAGAGAGAGAGAGAGAAACAACTTCTAGAACCCATTCCAGACCCTACACAACCTTTCCATAATGCAGTTGTCAAAGGAAGTTCATTAGAGTATAAATATGATCAAGTATTATTGATCGTCTGACAACCGATGCACTAAAGATGAATATGGTTGCAAAAAAAAACAAATAAATCAGTAAAGACACATAAGACTTACCTGTTTAGCAGCTTGAGATTCCTCCATTTCCTTTGTCAATGCACTGGGTACTTTAGCAGTATTCCAGTCCCACTTGTCAAGGTTAGAAGCCATGAATCTTCGAAAAATATTTCTCACCTCTTTTTCGGTGGCAAGCATATATGGAGTCCGTCCCCTTTCATCTACAATGCAAGGATCAGAACCCTGTTCTAGGAGTTCCAAAACTTTTTGTTCATTCCCACATTTAGCTGCTTCATGTAATGGTGTGGATGAACTAACCAGTTCATTCTCACTTTCACTAGATATGGACAAAATCTCAGAGTTTTTGGCACCCGAGCAAACTTCTGTAATTTTCATACAACCCAGATTATCAACTACGTCCTTGGTGGACCCCGGGAAGCATTCATTTGCAATGCTCACACTCAACACTGAATTCTCCTTGATGATACTTGCATTTTCTTCGACTTCATAGGTAACTTGTGTCAATAACTTATAAACTCTCCGGGCTTCCTTCAATGTAGGTCTCCGGACAGTCAATGGCACACTTCGGACAATACAATGCTTGCAACTAAAATAAGGTTTTTCTCCATCAAAAAGTAGCTGATGGTTGTCAGACGGAGCATAAATGAAAACGCACGAGGAAGCATCAAAATAAGGCTTCCAAGCAGCAAGTAGTTCTTGAATTTCCTAGTTATAAAGAGAGAAAAGTCATTCAAGTGTTCAACGGTAAAAAGATTGCAGGGAAAGGAGAGTATCGATATGTTGTGGCAGTAAAGAGAGAAGATAACAATCTCAGCTTAAGGCTGTCAACCGAAAGCAGAGCAACATGCAAATCAGAACCACCCCCACAAACAAATAGGCGGACAATAACTACATCATTATGCACAACTGCTTATGCTTTTTCTTCTATTTTGCACTTCATTTATAGGACGTTGGAATAGTCCATAGAGGAGAGAATTCCAGCATAGTCTAGTCTGTGAGTGCAAGAATGAATGGGACAAGGAAAGCACTTTTACAGTGAGATGGCTTATAGGTAACTTCCACGTCCTAATTAGAACTTATCTACTATCCAATACCTTCTTTAAGGCAAGTTCATTGTAACGGCGAAGTGAAGCTCCAGCAGAATGTGCAGCTCTGCCGGTTGCGTCTTTTGATGACTGTTTTTTACCAGCCTTGGCTCTTACCACATATCTACAGGAAAGATAAACGAATTTTAGACAAACTAAAAGCAGAACAAATAATGCAGCTCATATAAGTCTACTTGTTCCTTTATGATTGAGAAGTAAAAGGAATCCTGCAGTTAATATTAGTTTTCTTGTTCCTTTATAATTGAGCACTTTTCGTAGAGGATACAGGCTTGTGGGTAAATGGAGGTACCCTTTCATATGACTGGCAGTACACCAACAAATATATGCTATATGCTATGTTTGGGCTCCGCAAAATAGTTTCTTCTTCTTTATCAAAAGGAAAGAAATATCAACAACCTCTAAGATAAATTAAATATTTGAAACGAAACTTGAAAAGGAGTAACTACCCTAATGGCTATTACCAACTGAACTAAACCAGTGACATGGAAACAGTGGTATCAGGCCCATGAGCAAGACAGTTGAATATAAAGATCATTAACATATACCTGCTTATTATCAAGCTCTTTCTACATTAAGGTTTCAAAGGAGGCAACAATTTAACACTAACCTGTGGAAAGTTTTGTGAGCCATAACAGAGTTACCATCAAACACGCAGCCAGCGAAGTGTCCACCACTTGCAAGCAACACAACCCTCAACCGGGTATTATCCCTGGGCTCGTGGATTACAAAATTCAGTCTTTCAATTACTTCCTTCTCTCTCAAACAAGGCAAGGACCCACCATCATCTGCATCAACTATATTATCATTCTCAAACAAAATATTCTCAGCCTCATCCAGCAGCAAAAACTTCCACAATGAAACTCTTTCTCCTCTCTGAAGACGAATAAATAGCTTCTGTTTAACACTTCTGTTTAATCCACTATGAACATAATTAGAAGGGAAGGATCCCTTTTCAGCTTCATCTTCAGACCCGGATATGCTCGATATATCGTAGTCTTTGAATAAAGAATCAGAGGTCAACTCATCAAAATCTTCCTCCTTCACAGTATCCTTTCCCGCAATAGTTAGCTTCACCTGAGATTAAATGCCAAGTTTAAAATTCATAACTTACAAACTTCCAGTGCCCAACTATATGAACAAAAAGGGTGATATTTCTACGATCACCAACAATATAGTACATACTGTAAACAGAAGCATGTACAGCCTGTTTGATTCACAGATAATCCAGCAGAAACGGCATTCCCCCACGAGGATGCATCAATTGGACAAGTGAAAACATACTTGTTAGACAACCAATTTCACAACACATGGAAGATACACTAATAGCGTGGGTAGCCCCTTATTATTGGTCCGAAACCATGGATATAATTACGCTCACAATTCCCAATTTCCCATTGATTCATTACTGTGGCTCAGAGATTACTCTATATGGGAACCTCCCAATTCAGTTGTCATGCTGGTAGCTCACTCACATTCATGGTAATCTAGGACAAGATTGACATAATCCAAAACACCAAATTCATAATTCAGTCCCTAGTACAAGAGCTTACAAAACAATTCTTTTCCTCTAAATGGTACTACCACCAGTGGCAACGGCACATAGAGTTTAGTGGGGTCAGCTGACTCCCGTGGAGAGATTGTGTTTTGCTATAATTGTATTGCGTACGGTTGTACTATCTTATTTGATATCAATGAAGTTTCTCATTTCTTGGAAAATTAAATACTAATTTCATTTACTATTGACAAATGACCCCATGAACAATTTGTATTGACACCACTTTGGCTCCAGTCACTTGTTCGCTTTGGTTTCCCAGAACCACCCTCTCTCAACACGGTCCCCAAAATTTTTTTTCTCCAAATATTACTCTAATTTCTCTATCTTTCTCACTCCTCAGCACCCCAGAAGTCTCCCTCAAAACTTAAATCAAACAACTTTGCTTAGGACGCAAGTACCACAACTTCGTTTCTCGTGGAACAAAAAAATACAGAAAAGTTAAACATTCCCATATTTCACTTCCTTTTCTTATCAACTGAAGGATGCCTATGGTGTCTGGCACACAATATTCTTATCTATTAAGTACTAACTCATTAAAGAAGACACTTTTCTAACTTTTGTGAATGACCCCATACCAAAACTTCCTGGACGCCACTTCATACCTCCATCCCAAAAATAATGCATTTTGTCGAGAAAATTTCAAGCTTTTTGCCACTAGTTACTAAATGAATCGTCAAAAAATTGAATTTTTCTCGACAAAAATGTATTTTTTAAAGTTAGTCTTGCGGACCAGCCAATCTTTCTCGGAGGAGTAAAATCTAGTGTTTAGTTCCGAGAACTACAGTTGTTGAAAACTGTAATTGATGCAATTAACTGATACAAACACATATATAGTCATTTACATCAGCGAATTAGGGCGATGAGAGAATACGTTGAATCGATGAACGTCGGACTTGAAGTGAGACCGTTGGTCTGCGAGAGACTCGAACTCGCCCTTGCAAGTATTACAAGACCATCTCGAAACCAAAGCCTTCGCCGTTGCAATTGGCTGCTCTTCGTCGTATGGCGTTTCGATTGCGGAGATCACCGATGACGATTCAGGTGGTTCGGGCAAAGAGCTCGGAGATTGGAGGAGGCGGCATGAATCGAACAACTCCGATGGGACGTCGAAGATGGAGAGGTGTCGTTTCTCGTCCTTTCGCTGTTGTTGTTTTCTATCGTCGGTGGTTGCGGCGGCGGCGGCGGAATTAGCGGCGTCGTTCGACATCGCCGCCAACGCTGTTTCGAGTTCCTGATTTTGACCAAAGGGTATAGAAGTGGCATATAAATTGGAGATCATGGCCCGGCCCCCTTTACGTGTGGTGGCCTATAGTATTGGACGGCGCTATTCGCAGCCACGTATTTTCTCCCATATCCCGTTAAAAATTCTCAATTAGACTCGACAATTTTTTTTTTTTTTGAAACAGTCAATTCATTTCAAGCCCGAAGGCAAAGATTACATCGAAATATACTGGAGTGCACCAAACTACCTATTCCGGGATTACAGAACACCCTGCAAAAGCAAATCAGCACTAGGTGCCGATATGAGAATCCCATCCGGGACTAGGCAGAGAGAAATCAAACAAAATCCCAGTACAAACCAGAAAACAATAGGAACGGATGTAGGCTCCGTTTGTTTGGACGTAAAATGTTTTCCGGTAAAACGTTTTACCTATTTTCCGGTGTTTGGTTGTATAAAGAATGAGGAAAACATTTTACATGTAAAATATTTTCCATCAATTGGATGAAAATAACTTACCCTTAAATCTTCCGTAAGTTATTTTCCGAAATGAACCCGCTGCCTTTTACTGCAATTCTCATTACTTAGTTTCCTCGATCGTCAGTCCTGACCTACGTTCAATTCTAATAATCTCATATTTCTCCATCGTTTAAGCTCTCCATCTTTCTTTGTACACTATTTTGTCGATTTCCGAAAATATTTTCAAGTGTCAACCAAACGCCGGAAAATAAAAGTTTGAAGTTTGTTTTCTGAAAAAATATTTTACATGGAAAATATTTTACATTGTAAAATATTTTACGTCGAAACAAACGGAGCCGTAATCAAAATAACAAACAGATCACAAGCGAAAGAAGAAATCTAATCTCGTGCCGGAGACCAAACCACTTCTCCACGCCTGAACCTGCTATCGACTGCCCAGAACAAAGAAACCACGCAGGCAAACAACCAAGCCAGAGCTGCTATCGGAAAACCCCAACAACGGCATCACTGCTACCACTTCCGGAAACCCCCAAACGCACCACCGACACCGCCGTTAATTACCGAAATTGAGATACTTTTTCAGCATCCAATTACCGAAATATGATATTTTTTTCAACAGCTATTTACCGAAAATGCATGTTTGGCAATTGTCTACCGAAAATTGAAAATATTTTCGACATGTAGTTACCGAAATATAATCTTATTTTCAACAACTATTTACCGAAATGTTATTTATGATTTTCAACAACCACTTACCGAAATATAGTGGGCTATGTGAGAAAATACGTGGCTGCGAATAGCCGGCCCCATAGTATTTGGCAGGATAATACGGAGTATTTTTTACTACTAATTAAATAACAATTACCTCCCCTATGTTTCTTAAATATCGAATGAAACCCTGAAATTTTCTGAATACCATCCTTCCCAAGGGTTAGCTCAGAATGCCGGGAAAGCCGGCCACTATATTGCTTGTCCTGGGAAAACGATGGGCGATTTGGTGGGACTATAACAGGCAGGTATAGGAGAAGGGGCGGTATGAGATGAAAGTGGAGGTATGGGAAGGGGAGGAGGCTCGAGGTCTTGTTAAGGAAAGACGGCAAAGGCCGATGAAACCATGTGACGGCTCGAAAAAAAAGACGACCTCACCACTAAGAAATTCTTTCAACAAGACATGGAACCATCTCACTCTTGTGAACGCGAATCATAAGTGACAAAAACCGCCATTCAGAAGAAATCTTCTACAGAGGGAAAAACCTGTTATGAGTAAATGGAGAAGATGAAAGATCTCCAAGGGTGTGAAACTCAGCGAGTTTGGGTTGAGTCGTGTCACAATTTCAATATAAACTCTTCAAACTATGAAAAATGCTCCATATGAGATATGTTGGAACCGTTTGATACGTACGATTTTCTATATGTATAATGCATCGTGCAATACTCGCGTGGCTTCAAACAAAATTGGGCACATCTACGTTCAAGTATATCTTTAATAGCTCTAAAACTATATCTAAAATGCACTATAATTAAATTTATTGTGAACCCAAGAAACTCATTGTGGTGAAGAAGACGATAAAATTTTGAGTGAGATAGTGAAACTTTGTAAATGAGATTAATTTAGTTACTCGATTTCATATTACGCACAAAGAATTAAAACGCAATATATATTGTGCATTACTCGGCTAATTCGTGAATTCAAACTGTTGGATTTGATAAAAAAACGTGGCTAAGTAATTAGTCAAACCGTTTGATTCAAGCAACTCGATGTACAGTTGATTGGTATAAGTGATTAACGTGACTAAATTATCAATTTGAAAATTTGAACCATTTGATGCAACTAAACAATGATCAGTTAAACCTACCATTTGAAGTCGAAAAGAATACGACGGTTAATGGATGCATTAAATGGGGACGATACTATTATTTGATTTATCAACCATGTAGTACTAATAGATATGGAATGGAATTATATTGTATTGGACCCATAAAAGGACTGCTCACATTTGGCAGTAGGTTACATAATTGGGCTACCATTCTTAACTACTACTAAACTACTACTAAGGGACAGTTTTCGCGCGCTTTGAAATTTGTCTTCAGATTAATGACAATAGACAAGTTATTTCTGTTAAATGAATTTTTAATTTATGTATGTGAGTAGAATAATTTGTCTTGAAGTCCGTATTTTTGTCTGACTCAGCCCGTTAGTTCATTTAGATAATATGCAAAACTTAGACTAATTTGGTGGTAGGGGCACCTAGAGGACTGCTTTGTTTTTGCCCCAATTTTTTTAGACGGTCAGTGATGTTTAAGCCAGCTTACGTTCAGCTCAATTATTCCTAACTAATGTTTGTCTGAGCCTACGATACTCTACCCACCTCAATTGGAATTACCCTTTGAATCTTGGAATTGGAATTACCCACCCCGATTGGAATTGCTGAAAATTAACCTGGTACAAAGAACTTTGTTATCAAAACTGTATTTTTCAATTTTCATGGAGAAGGCATTAACAAAGTACAAAATGACCAAATAAATCAGCTCCAATATTCAATAGTCGTGAATCGTGACTTCCCCCTTCATACTATTACACTATTTCAATTGTGGTGAGTAGTGCCGTAGACACGGACAAACCCTTAAAGAAGTGTTTTCATGCATAGCAAAGTGACTCGAAGTAGGCCTACAGTATCCACAAATTATGTACCTATGAAGTTACTGCTCTGATGTAGGATGGAGAAAAAGAAAACACACATCGACCCGGGGATGCTGCCGAGCTGGTGGAGAGCGACAAAAAACACACAACACTACTAAACTTTCAATAGGAGTCAAAATAACAAAACTTGGATTGCAAAAAAATCACTCACCCACCCACACCAAAAAAATTACCCAAACTTTTTGATCACTCATCCCAGAACATGATCGAACGACAGCGAGATTGAAAAATCTCAACAGACCAATAACTCCCAAAAATTTTCACACGGCTTTCAGAAATTAGACCCATTATCTTTGCTTTGACGGAGGTTATCAACCCCAACCTTGAAAAACAGAGCACCTAAAACTACAATGAAATCAAAGTACTTCACCTGTGTGAGTTTTGAGACCATGAATGAGTTATAGTAAGCAAGAATTGTTGAAAAGATTGAATTGTAGATAATTCGGATCACAATTGAGGGCCAGAAACAATTCACAGAGAATTGAGAGAGAGAGAGCAACCTTGGGGGAAATATGGACGAAGACTGGCGTTCGGTTAGCTGCGCTACATCAGTAGAAACTCGCATTTGACAGACGCGAGCTTGGTCCAAACGGCGTCGACCGGGTTCCATCAAAAGAAAGCTTCTTGAAAACGCGAGGTACATCAAAAACGACGTCGCCCGTATTTCTTAAGACTTCTCAGTTTAGACTTGCGAAGTCACTTGAAAACATGAATTAGTAAAATTGTGAGCCCGTTCCAATTCATCACCATGATCGAAACCCTTCATGTTTCAGAGATTTTCAAGAACATAAACCTGAAAAGAAATCCTTTGAATCGACTACTCTTTGAATCATAATCGGAGACGATAAGTGTGATTTTTTTTTTGCAAAAATAGACTTGGCAACATTCTATCAAATCTATTGTGTCGAACTACGGATAGAAGTTGTTCAGAGTTTAGTAAAACGACGTCGGAATCGGGCGTTCTTGGATATGCAACGTGAGTTCGTCAAATTGTGATCTCGTTTCGACTGATCTCCACGATCGAAATTGTTCAAATTGTAGAGCTTGTGAAGAAGATAAATAGTGTCAAAGATCTTTTGAATTGAATTCTGAATGATGCATGATCGGAGATTATCAAAGTGAATTTATTTTTATGAAAATAGATTTGGCCACACTGTATCAAAACCATTAAATTCACTCCGACGACGACGAACGGACGAAGGGACGTCCCCCGACGGAAAAGGAAAAGGATTCTCACTCCATTGCTCAACAGGTCTACTTCTCTCTCTCTCTAAAGGTATTCTTGGTCGATTTTTCTTTGGGATGTTGCCAGATTAATTGATTTTGTTTCTATTGCTCTGGAACTTGTGCTTCAAAATTCAACAAAACTTTGCTTTATATTCCAAGTGAATCAATGCACACATGTAGCTGTTAAAGTTTCAAACCAAGCTCGAATAAGCTACTACTAGGCTCCTCTGGCTTGTGATATATGAAAAATCCAAACTGCTTGAGATTGGCTAGTGTTCGGTTCGATTGAAGCTCCTTTGAGATCGGCTTCTCTCATAAACAAGCTAAGGTTAAACATATTTTGGGTGCTCGTTAATCGATGCACTGCGTGTGATACTGGCATTTATATTATGGCGGGATTCGTACTTGCCCAAGAAGTTTTACGATTCACTTAGCAATTTGTTCCTGTTTCAGAAAAGAGAATATTTACCATTTATATCTTGGTTTGACAGTTAATTGTCGTAGACATGTAATGAGTCAATCAAGTATAATCCCCTGCTTCCTACAGCTACCACATAAACTATTCCCACAGTGCATTCCTGAAGTTCTGACGGTAAAAAATGTTGGTGAATTATCTTATTGCCCATTCATGGTTGTATTATCCTTAGATTATCCATTTTGAGGATTTCGAATGTTTTTAAAATGTGATGTTCAAGTTATATTTTATCCTTTCGAGTAGTTTTTGTTATGGTGTTGTCAGCAATGGCTTAATCTGAAGCATCATTGAAATGATTGTTTATACCCAATGTCCCGGGAATGAAACCTAAGATTCTCACAAAACCAACATCTTGATTTGTTCAGATTCTGCTGTACGTGGAGTTGCCCTTAAGTCCAGAAAATGAGGAGGGTGTGCTGGATGAAACTCGACCTATCTCATTGCAGACGGTGGTAATGTGGCCCAACACGAAATTGAGGGCAATGTTGTGAGGTTGAAGCTACAAAGAGCATATGGCTCCTGTCTAAGTTCTGTGACGACTATGAAGATGGGTATCAAGCGTCGTTTAATGGAAAAAAATCTCTGAAATACTTGTGGAACCAATAGCAGATGAGGAAATTGGCCTTGAGCTGAATGAAGAACACGTAGAGAGGTAATAATACATCTGCATTCGTTTTTTTCTGGTGAGAAGTAAAATGATATGGGTTGTGCTGACTGTTGAGTCTGCCCCTTTAGTTAGAAACATGAACGAACAATTATAACTGGGAGAGAAACAGTGAGTGTAGTCAGAGCATTTCCAACCCAAGTGACTATAATAGAGACTCATAACATTTTATTTTCAATCAAAAAGTGGCTGTAGTGAATGGTTCTAATGATCTTTCCTGCGATCGCTAAGCTCTGCTATCCATCTCTATTTTGAAGATATTTGTTACTAAAATTATTTATTTTGGATGAAATGATTACACGTAAATTTTTAGTTTTGTATCTAATGTACAAGTAACTCGTAACTTGAAACCTTTAAAGTTTATCTTGAAAACTGCTTTGGATCTCCATAAAAGATATGGCTGGCGGTGTTATGATTATCTACACACTTAAGTCACCCACTCAACTTCTTTTGTTTCATTCCAAGTTTGCCCCATAAGTAACTGGTAAACATTTTAGGTTCTTCAAGACTTCGGCCTTATCTAGTCGGGAACGTTGGCGGATCTCTTGAACTTGTAGCAATCAAAGAGCCAATTGTCAAAAATTTGAATTGCAGGTCCAGCTTCAGGGGTAACTACTATTTGGGTGGCTGTCACGCAGAAACTACGAGAGAAAAAACCAAAAATTGCAGTAGTTCAGCTGCTATAAAATTCTGGTTTTTAGTTTGGATAATCTTTTGGGAGTAAAGGGTGTTAAAAAGTATTGAAGACGAAGTTTAGAAGAGGGTTGGTTCAGTGGTCATTCTTTAGCAGGGTTTGGTTTCGTTCTATCCCATAGCGATTCTTTTTCTTTTTCTTTTTGTATAGGATGTTATGAGAGGAATATATCTTACATTCAAGCTTGTTTGTGTTATTAGAATCCTTTGGAATGGATGGATTTGCCTGGTGCATTTTAGTCAACAACTAATCTGCCTCTTTTTTTTGGTTGGTTAGATATTATTGTCAAGTTTCAACAGTGGTCAACATATAAAAACATGGGAAAAGGAATATCAGAGAAGATGTCAGAATCTCAATTTGTAAAAGGATTACTAATTGTGTATTTTGTCTAACTTGGAAAATTGGAGAGGAACGTCGGAAGCTACAAAGGTCCTTGAAGACTTCGGCCTTATCTAGTTGGGAACGCTGGTGGATCTCTTGAACTTGTAGCAATCAAAGAGCCAATTGCGAAAATTTGAATCGGAGGTCCAGCTGCAGGGGTAACTACTGTTTGGGTGGCTGTCACGCAAAAACTACGAGAGAAAATACCAACAATTGCAGCAGTTCAACTGCTATGGTTTTTATTCTGGATTATCTTTTGGGAGTAAAGGGTGTTCAAATGTATTGAAGACAAAGTTTAGAAGAGGGTTGGTTCAGTGGTCATTTTTAGCAGGGTTTGGTTTCGTTCTTTCTATCCCATAGCGATTCTTTTTTCCTTTTTCTTTTTTGTATAGGATGTTATAAGAGGAATATCTTTCATGCAAGCTTGTTTGTGTTATTGGCATCTTTTGAAATGGATGGAGTTGCTGACCCAAAACTTGTGCTTGGCAATCTAATATTTCAGCACGCTTTTTGTTTTATATCCGACAGGGCTGAGACTTTGAGAATGCAGAAAGCTCCTAGAGCGGATTGTAAGATTGTGCCTTTATCTCTCAGTTTTGTGACTGTACTATGCGATAATGTATGCTATCCAGAAACCAAGAATTCCAAAATGCAACAAAATGATATAATCAGCTATGAAGGCCTTTCCCAAATAGTTCTCAGCTTGAACAGTCAATCTCCTTGTAAGTTTAGTCTCAATACTTGGTCAATGATTAAAACGATGGGGATCAATGTACTCATCAAAGATCTTGTGCCTGATAGTGTACACGCACATGAGGAAAAAAATGCCAATCCCAAAAGTGCCATATCAGTTGCACACAAGTCCCCCAAATGGAATGACTTAGATAAATTCTGGAGTGCCTTATAGATGTTGATGCAATTTTCAT